>QEPC01003948.1:476372-545703 GCA_003113815.1 Sphenodon punctatus
GGCGAATCGGCAGGATTTGGCAACAGAGTCAATGTAAGGTTTAAAAGAGAGGTGCGTGTCAAATATGAAGCCCAAGCTACGGGCTTGGAGAACAGGATGGATGGTGACTCCATCGATGCAGATGGGCAGGTTAGAGGGAGAGGAAGGGGAGGAAGAGGAAAAATGAGGAGTTTGGTCTTGGCCATGTTGAGTTTGAGTTGACGTCGGGACATCCAGGCGGAGATATCAGAGAGGCAGTTGACGAGGCATGAGTGGACAGAAGAGGAGAGAGAGGGGGTAGGAAGATAGAGTTGGGTGTCATCAGCGTAGAGGTGATATTGGAATCCGTGGGAGGCAATAATTTTGCCAAGGGACAGAGTGTAAATAGAGAAGAGGAGAGGACCAAGGACAGAGCCTTGGGGGACCCCAACTGAAAGGGGGAGGGAGGAGGAGTTTGACTCGGGGAGCGAGACTTTAAATGAGCGGTCAGAGAGGAAGGAGGAGAACCCGTCAAGGACAGAGCCATGGAAGCCCAAAGAGTAAAGCGAGTCCAATAGAAGCAAGTGGTCAGACAGTGTCAAAGGCTGCAGAGAGGTCAAGGAGGACAAGAATCGAGCAGAGGCGCTTAGATTTAGCGACAAGTAGATCATTGGTGATCTTAGCCAGGGCAGTTTCAGTACAGTGGACGGGGCGGAAGCTGGATTGGAGAGGGTCCAGGGAGGACTTGTCAGAGAGGAGGTCCAGGCAGCGGGAGTAGACGACACATTCCAGAAGCTTTGAGGCAAAGGGAAGGAGGGAAACTGGCCGGTAACTAGAGGGGTCAGATGGGTCAAGGGTGGGTTTTTTGAGGATGAGGGAGACAGTGGCATGCTTGAAAGAAGAGGGGAAGGAAGGAGCCTGTGGAAAGGGAGAGATTGATGACATGTAGAAGTGGGGGGGGCGACAGTGGGAGCAATAGAGGTCAGGATGGGGGAGGGGATCGGGTCAAGGGGGCAGGTGGAGGGGTTGGATGAGGAGAGCAGAGCGGAGATTTCCTCGAGAGAGGCAGGAAGGAAGGATGTGAGAAGAGGGGGGAGGGGTGGTACGGGAGCAGGAGGAGGAGGTGGGTGGGAGGCAATGTCTCGACAGATCTTGCTGTTCTGCCTGACACCAGAAATACATTCCAGCAAGATGCCCTGCGCACTTGGCATCTGCCTGAGTCCCGTGGACTGGCCAGGGGGAGAGGAGGTGTTACCCACACTTTACATCACCTGCATCCGGAAGCCAGTCCAACTGGTCAGTGTCCACTTTGGGTGGGCAGGGATCCATCTGGCAAGGTCCCTGGGGTTCCTGCCACCCCCTTCCCATGATGCCTCTATTTTAAGGAGCCTTTCATTGACTCTTGGAATCTCATGGATCTTATGGTCTTCCAATGGCATCTGAAGGTTGTTGTTGGTGATTCATTTCACCCCACTCTCCACCCCTGTCCCACCCCTTTATTAATTATTTATTATTATTATTATTATTTATATAGCACCAGTGATGTACATGGCACTGTACAGTCAGTAGTTACAGATAGGGATGGGCGAACAGAACCAAGTTCGAAAATTCAGTTCGGTTCAGTTCGGAAATTTGGTTTGGAAGTTCAGTTCAGTCAACTGAACTATTTGAGTTCGGTCCATACTCCGAACTTCCGAACAAAGTTCAGAAATTCAAACCCCATTGAACTAAATGGAATATTATCTTTTAGGGATGGGCGAACAGAACTTGGTTTGGGAAATTCGGTTCGTTTGGTTCAGTTCGAAAATCAAGTTCAGTTCGGATGTTAGGTTCGGTCAACTGAACTGATCGAGTTCGGTCCGAACTCCGAACTTCCGAACTGTGTTCACCCATCCCTAGTTACAGAGGGGTTCCATGTAAGTCAAAGGGCTTACAGTCTAAGAGGTGGGCTCTTGGTGCCCCAGTCCAGCTTGGGACAATGAAGAGATCAAGCTAGATAGGTGAAGCCTTGGGGGTGGGCGTTGTTTCAGTGCCTGTGGCTATTGTGTGGTCAGAGGAACTTTAATACTGCACTAATCAATGGCCTAGTGAACAGTGCAACTAGTTGATTTTATAACTAAGGTGAGGGCAATCTCAAGTCCACACAATCTTGCAATGTGGTGGACTAGTTTATGATCAGACTAACTCCATTTAAAAAAACCAAAAACGGAGACGCTAGAAATAATGCCAGGCTGGAAATAATGGGTACAATAACAAGAAAGCAGATTTCGGTTAAATACTCAGAAGAGCTTCATAACGATAAGAGCCATTTGCCCATGGAATTTCTCTGTTTTTATTTTTAGAGGCTGGGCAATTATAGCCACCATCCCTCATATCTGCCTGTTTTCTGCATTGAGCAGGGGACTGGACTAGATGGCCTCAGAGGTCCCTTCAACCCTATGAAAGTTTCTGATTCTAGGAATCTATGATGATATGAGCTCCTGGGGTGGGGGCATCCCCCCTGATCCTAGTCAATTGGCAGCCATCCACTCAATAAGGCCTGGCAGCAGCTAGCCTTACTCGGAGTAACAGCAAGATCATTTCAAGTGCACAGGGTGAGGGAGGCAGGCCCAGAAGAGCAAGCATTCTGTGAGGTGTGGGGGGCTTCAAGGGGCTACACAGTCGCCAGTGGTGGCGGGTTTCTTTGCCACCCTCATAGCGTCTGCAAAGCCGCATCCAGCAGAGCTGTTCTGGGTGGTGCGGGGGCTGGTCAGTCCGGCCTCCCTCTTCCTGGATGGGGACTTGTCCCAGGCCCGCTGTGAGGAGGTGACACCTACTTTTCAGACAAGATCGCTCGGATCCAGAGCAACGTCGACACTGGATTAGGGGCAGTGGAGATGGAGCACGAGGAAATGGAGGCCCCGTCTGGTCCATCTTCTTTGGATGAGTTTCAGGAAGTGATGCCAGCCAATGCTGTGGATGTCCTGGGGTCTGTTAGAGCCACCAGTTGTGAATTAGATCCATGCCCGTCCTGGTTGGTGAAAGCCTCCAGGGAGACATTGGACAGTGCTGGTGGGGATAATCAACGCGTCCCTTCGGCAGGGAACTTGGCCCCCGGTCTCAAGGAGGTCATGGTGCGCCCCCTGCTGAAGAAGCCATCCTTGGATGTGGATGCACTCACCAGCTACCAACCTGTCTTTAACCTTCCCTTTTTAGGGAAAGTTATTGAACGGGCGGTGGCACTGCAGCGCCAGGCTCATCTTGACAGCGTCGGTTTCCTTGACCCATTTCAATCTTGTTTCCACCCCAGCTCTGGTGTTAGTGGCCTTGGTAGACAATCTCCGACAGCAGATGGACACAGGACATTCAACACTTCTGGTCCTGCTAGATCTCTCGGCTGCTTTTGATACAGTAGACCATGGGCTACTGTTGAGACGATTGCGAGCCCTGGGGGGTCTGGATGGGACTGTCCTTGAATGGTTTCGATCATTCCTCTAGGGGAGAAGCCAGCGGGTTGTCCTGGGGACTGAGTCTTCCAGCCCCTGGACCCTGGATTGTGGTATTCCGCAAGGTTCAATCCTGTCTCCATTATTGTTTAATGTATATATGCAGCCCTTGGGGGAGATTGTGAGAGGGTTTGGTGTGTGCTGCCACCAATATGCTGATGACACCCAGCTTTACCTCTCTTTTTCAACTGACCTCGGTCCTGCCGTCTCAGTGCTATCCCAATGTTTGGAGGCCATGGCGGATTGGTTACGGCAGAGCAGACTGAAACTCAATCCTGATAAGATTGAGGTGATGGCAGTGGGTAGGGTGAGGGAGGTGTCAGCTCCCCTTGTAGAGGGGGTTCGCCCTCCCATAGCCTAGCAGGTTCGGAGTCTGGGGATATTGTTGGACCCAGATCTCCGCCTAGATTGGCAGCTGGAGGTGGTGACCAAGGCTGCCTTTTGCCAGCTGTATCTGGTGCGGAGGCTGCGTCCATATATTTCCAGACCTGACCTGGCCACCCTCATCCATGCCTTCATTACCTTGAGGCTAGACTACTGCAACACGCTTTACGTGGGGCTTCCCTTGATGCTGGTTCAGAGGCTGCAGCTGGTGCAGAACGTGGCAGCTCGTCTCCTGATGGGGACAGGCCGATGGGAACACATCACACCCATGCTCCGCGTGCTGCACTGGCTGCCTATAGTATACCAAGCCAGATTCAAGGTGTTGGTCTTGGCCTATAAAGTCCTACATGGTCTTGGCCCCTCATACCTCAGGGACCACCTTACCCTCTGCGTCCCAGAGCATCCCCTTCCTTCTGACGGGGGCACCTTCCTGGAGGTCCTCTGTGTAAAGAGGGGGGGCACAATGGAGAGGGCATTCTCGGTGACCGAGCCATGACTATGGAATTAATTCCCTCCCGGAGGAAGCCCATCTGGCCCCAAATCTGTTGGCCTTCCACCAGGCTTGTAAAACCTAGCTGTTCTCCCAGGCCTTCAGAGGAGGGGATGGGTGGATGGGATAAAAGGTTTGTGGGGGGTTGTTTTTAGGTGGATTTTTAGATGTTTTAAATGTTGTGTTTTATTGTTATTGTATTTACTGTTATTTTATATGTTGTAAGCCGCCCCAAAATGCCATGGGTATGAGGGGGTGGCTAAGAAGTGTAAATAAGTAAATAAATAAATAATAAAGTGATGCAAGTAGGGGGAAATAATCAAAACTATGCGTACACAATACTGGACACTAAGCTAGGAGTTACCACTCAGGAAAAGGATCTGGGGGTGGTTGTGGACAATACAATGAAATCCACAGTGCAGTGCGCAGCAGCAGTCAGAAAAGCAAACAGAATGTTAGGAATTATTCAGAAGGGGATAGAGATTAAAACTGAGGCGGTCATAATGCTTCTATACAAATCAATGGTGGGACCATACCTTGAATATTGTGTGCACTGTGCAGTTCTGGTCGCCCCATCTCAAATAAGACATAGCTGAACTAGAAAAGGGCAACAAGAATGATCAAGGGCATGGAAGGGCTCCCGTATGAGGAGAGGCTTGGTAGGTTGGGGCTCTTCAGCTTAGAGAAGAGACGTCTGAGAGGAGATATGATAGAGGTCTATAAAATCATGACTGGTGTGGAACTAATAAACAAGGAACAGTTATTTACCCTCTCAGCTAGCACTAGAACTAGACGACACTCCATGAAACTCATAGGTGGCAAGTTTAAAACAAATAAAAGAAAATATTTTTTCACTCAGCGTATAATTGTGTTGTGGAATCTACTGCCAGAGGCTGTGGCAAGGGCCAGTACTATAGTTGAGTTTAAAAGAGGTTTGGACAAGTTTCTGGAAGATGGGCATGTAAGCAATTCAAATGGTCCGCCATCATAGACTGATGGAACCAGAACAGTTCCAGGAGGCTCTGCGGGATATACGCTCCTATCTGGATGACCATTTCATCGATGACTTCATCGGGCTGTGGAACACCTTGCTGACGGAGGCCATTGATCGGACGGCTCCGAGGCATCTGCTTCCTAGGTGACAGCACCGTAGGCCTCCTGGTTTTTGGAGGGGCTGTGGATGCTGAAGCAGGAGGGGCAGTGGTTAGAGTGATGGTGGTGCCGTTCATGTGCTGAAGTCGACAGGTTGCGACATAGTGCGAGTTTACAAGCCTATGCCGTGGCTAAGCAGGCAGAAAAAGAGGAATTTTTTGCTGTCCTCATAGCATCCGCTAAATCCCGTCCAGTGGAGCTGTTCCGATTGGTGGGCGGGCTGATCACTCCGGCCTCCCTTCACCTTGAAGTGGAGTCATCTAGTGTCCAGTGTGACATGTTTGTGGATTATTTTGCAGATAAGATCGCTCGGATTCACCACAGTTTTGATGCCGCATTTCTTGCAGTGGGGCTATTTGAAATTATGGTAGCCCCGTCTTGTCCATGTTTGTGGGATCAGTTTCGGTCGGTGACCCCTACCAATGCGGAAGATGTTCTTGGGGCTGTTAGGGCTACCTGTTGTGTACTGGACCCTTGAATGTCCTGGCTGGTTAAGGCCCGCTGGGAGACGATGGGGCCTTGCTGGTGGGGGTAGTCAATGCCTCCCTTAGGGAGGGCATGGGTTCTGGGCTGCCTTAAGGAGGCAGTAGTATGGCCCCTGCTCAAGACACCATCACTTGACATTAACTCCCTTGCCAACTATCGGTCAGTCTCTAACCTTCCTTTTTTAGGGACCTTGAATTCTGCCCAGAAAGCTACAGGGAGCCAGTGCACACTTCTGACCACCAGTGTAATATGGTCCCAGTGACATGTCTCCTAAAGGAGGAAAGCCACTGCATTCTGCACCAGTCACAGCTTCCAAACAGTCATCAAGGGCAGCCCCACATTGAGCGTATTGCAGTAATCTATCCTTGAGGTAATTAAAGGATTGATGATGGTGGCCAGATGTGAATCAGAAAGAAAAGGTCTCCTCACCAGATGGATTTGATGAAAAGCACTCCTGGCCACTACTGCAACCTGACAATCCAGGCAAGGCAAGGGATCCAGAAGCACTCCAAGGCTGTGAACCTGATTGATCAGAGTGACGGACTGTTGACAACAGGAGTCCCAATCCCCTCCAGGTCACATCATCACCTCAGTCTTCAGCTTCAATCAGCTCATCCTCATTCAGTCCCCGACAACAGCCAGGCATCAGGTAAGCACTGAGAATTCAGGGCCTTTGTCGGATTAAAAGGATAGGTAGAGTTGAGTGTCATCAGCATACTGATGACACTTCACCCCAAACCTCAGAATGACTTCAACCCAGTAGCCTCATATACACGTTGAACAAGAGGGGGGACAGAATAGAACCCTGCGGGACCCCACAGAGGAGGTCCCAAGAGTACAATGAGCAATTGCTTAGCACCATTCTGTGATCCCCTGAAAGAAGGAGTGAAACCACTCAAGATCAGTCTTGCACACCACCGTCAGGTCCCACAGTCATGTCAACACCTCGTGGTCAACTGTATCAAAGGCTATTGAAAGATTTAACAGAATCAATAGGGTAGAATTCCCCTTGTCAATTTCTAGGCAAGTCCATAATTGCAGTCTCCGTACCATACCCAGGACAGAAGTCTGACTGAAACTGGTCCAGGAATCCGACAGCATTGAGATGAGCCTGGAGCTGTCGGGCAACCACCAGTTATATAACCTTCTCTAAAAAGGGAAGGTTAGAGACAGGCTCAGCACTGATCAGTTTACCTGAAAAATCAGTAATTTCTGGTACCAATTTTTCAATTTTCCAGTCACCAATCAGTAAATCGGGATGGAAAACCAAAAAATTTGAACTGTATGTCAAAATGTTGGGACCAGAAGTCAAGTTCTGGAACATTGCAGGACATCAGGTACCCTATATTTTTTGAGTTGATTTGAGTACTGAAAATTTAATCAGTATACCCATTATTTGTGGGTACTTGTTTCAGCTCTAATTGGGACCTCCTCCTGAATTTTGTGTGCCTTCCATGTGTTGGGGCTCCCTACAGTGCTTCCAATGCTCATGTTGTATTTATGGATCCCATGTCTTTGGGGGCACCTATAGGCCATTTTTACACAGACTGTCCCCTCCCCCACTGCTCGGTGTTTGGGCGGGTGTGCCGCGGGGAGGACAGTCCGTGTATATGGCCACCAATGGGTGGGGGGATGGATGTGTGGCGGGTATGCACCCGTGAAAACACCATGGGCAGCGGGTATTTGTGTATGTGCGCTCCCGCCGCACACCCACCAAGACCCGCCACACACCTACCCACACCCACCTCCACCCATGGAGCCATCCGCCAGAACGGAGGATGCTCCATGGGTGGAGGTAGGTGTGGGTAGGTGAAGGTGGGCGGGTGGCCATGTAAATGGGCACACACCCACCTACACCCGCCGCACCAAAACACCTACCCACCCCGGTCCGTGTAAAAAAGGCCATAATCTCTGTGTGGTTCCACAGACAGCATTTGTTTGGATTCAGGGCTGGAAGCGGGTGCAATAAAAGGTATTACATTAACTACATTGCTCCTTTCTTTCTTCTGTTTGGGACCAGCATGGCAACCAACCTCTCTCTGGACTTTGAAAATAAAATTATTTTTTAAAATACCAGTTGCAAGAATCTTCTCGGATGACTTGCATCATACATTCTTTACTTTAAAAAAAGAAAAGAAAAAAGTCTTGAAAAATATATCAAACAGAATAGCTTCTGAGGTTTTTCTTTCTTTAAAAAAATGTTCTTCGTATGCTAGCTTGTCAGTAGTCCAACCTCCTGCCGCAGCCAGAAACTGCAAAAGACTGACTCATTGATGCAGAGCCAGCTTCAGGCCCTCAGAGTGTCAGCGGGATGGGCCCACTTCTAAATTGTCCCCCTGAGACAGAGTGGGAAACAGTAGTGAGGAAATAATCCTGCATTAACAGGATTGGTAAATGCTTCATAAAAGCTGGTCCCATCCCAAGATGGCTTTAGAGAGAAAGCAGCCAAGCTGACACTGTCGCATGACTTTTACACACTGCTAAGATATTTAGGCAGTGTTTACAGAGTCATATCATTCAGGGTGCAATTGGAGCAAAAAGATAGTTCTCACTGCAATTAAAACACAGAAGCACTGCCTTTGAATCCTCTTTATAAGTAATCTCCTTTTTTCCACTGGGGCAAAATCATATCTTTTCTGTTTGTGCAAATCTAAGCATACTATTTGCTCTCATACCCCAATCCTTTGCAGTCTTAAGTGAATGCCTTAAGTGTAACAATAACAATAATTTATTTATATAGCACCCTCCCACCACTAGCGCTGAAATAAGTATCCAGCACTACCTGGTATCCAGCAGGATATTGTGGTACCTGGCGGTATCTGGCTAATTACCAAATAGTATCCAGTTAGCATCCAGAGGATAAATAGCTAACCACATTAGCGTTCACCACATTACCATTTATTGCATTACCATTTACCCATTTTATTTTATTTTTTACTCTCTCCCTCACCCCAGACCTGGTTTGGTCATGTGGTAAATGGTAAACAGTAATGCAATAAATGGTAATATGGTAATTTGGTAAACAGTACTATTTGTTATTCCGGTTTAGTGATTAACCTCCATGGTAACCAATTACTTACCAGAGACAACCACCAAACTAATCAGAATACTAGATACTAACCATAATAATATAGTTTTGATGTCCATTCAGTACTACCTCCCACCCATGCAAAATGGCACTCAGGACACTTGACAAAAGACAATATAATAATACAAAAGATACAATAAAATAACCTAAAATCCATTTAAAACCATTTAAAAGGGGGCAGTAAAGAGGAAAGAAAGGATATGCTAAGAAGAATCAACAAATGATCCTCTAAACGCAACTGCAGAATAAAAAAGTATTCAGGTGAGTTTTAAAGATGAGGGAGGAGAAATTGAGAGAAATATCTAGAGGGAGCAAGTTTCATACTGATGAAGCCATGACAGCAATGGCATACCATCCCCTCTTTAGCGGTAGTACTGCCCACTGTGGAACTTCCGTAACAAACAGAGGTTTAATCTTCCCCCAAAGCAAATCCAATGAACTTATGGCATCATCTATGAATATGGCTTCCACCAACCTATCCCACAGAATTAAGCAATGACAGCAATGGCCCGATCACCCGCCATCTTAAGGTGCAATAGGCAGATTGAGGGCTGAAACTTGATATCAATATTCTCACTTTTCTCAAAGAGAAACTGGGTTCTTGGCTTATTCTTGCAAATAAGAACAAGCCAAGAATTGCCTGGATTCTCACCAAAAAAGGTGAGAATCACAAGAACATCCCTCTCCTACGCTTGCCAAAAGGAAGGGCCCCGTTCAATCTCCTGGCTGCATCTCCAAGTCTAGGGGGACTGGGTCTCGCCACAGGATCTCTCCCTGCTTGGCTTCTCTGTAGGGGAAAGGGGGAAGTCTCCAGGAAGATAAAAATCACTGTGTGTACTCAAAATGGTCACTGGGGCCATTTTGAGCATGTGCAGCCCTTTTCCAAAATGGTGCCTGCAGCATCAGCACCATTTTGGAAAAGGGCAACCAGCGTGCGTATGCTCGGAATGGCCCTGGTGGCCATTTTGAGCATGCACAGTGATTTATTTAAATTATTTTTTCTCTTCTCCTCGGATGTTTACCCCCTTCCCCCTCAGAGATTGCTGAGTGTGGAGAGACCCACTGGCAACACCCAGCAGCTGGAGCAATCCCCCCGGACTCAGAGGGGCAGCTAGGTGAGTTAAAGGGGCCTTTTTTTCTTTCATTTCCCTCCCCCGCCCCAAGATATCACTCAAGATTTCGCACCAGGGTCAAGAACTCAGCAAGATCTCAATCCCCAGCCAAAATCTCACAAGAAATCTTGCAAGAATCAGTTCAGATTCTCATTTCAGTCTTAGTCAGATCCTCAAACACTGGGTCGTATCTGAGTACAGATAGCCATCAGAGTCAGGTTCCAGGAGTAGGTTTCAAATATAGCCAGGTCCTATACCTTTTAGAGTCTTGAAAACCAGCAGCACAATAGCGTACACATAATGAATTCTACCTCTACACCATATAGCAATTGTTCTATTACCTTGGCCCAAAAGATATAAAATATATCTGTTATGGATTTCTTGAGGACCTTATTGTCAAATTTTATAACACCAGCTGATGTCTGATATGCCTTGAGCTCAGCAGCTAGGAGATGTTCTTTCCACTGAAAAGAGGAACTCAACAAAAGACCCAGTTACCTATATTCCTTAACTATCTCCAACCTGTTGTTATTGATACTCCAAGGATATTGCCTCATCTTTCCCCAGTAAGCGATTTTGCTGTAATTAATATCCAATTTATTCTTTTTGCAGAACTCACCAAACTTTGACAAAGCTCTCTGGAGCCCTATTGGTGTCCTTGCTAATATCAGGGTGTCATCAGCAAACTTGAGGACACCCACCGGCGTATTTAATATATGGGGCAGATGAAGGTCTGGGCATGACATTTCAATAATCAAATCAATAATATATAGATTAAATAATGTAGGAGCCAGCACACAACCCTATCGGACTACCTTAGAGATGGGAATTTTATCGGTCAGTTCTCCATGATAACCATATCAAACCCTGGTCCAGGTTCCATCATAATAAGCAATAATAAGATTTAATAGAGATGGATCAATCCCTAGCCTGTGATGCTTGAGCCAGAGCAGTCTCCTATCTATTGTATCGAACGCAGCTCTGAGATCGATGTAAGTAACATATAACGCTTTCTTTGTCGCCGTTGTATACCCACCCAGGCCAATCTAGCTGGAAGAACATGTCACCCGGCCCTGCCAATCAGCTGTTTTCCAGGTGAGTGCACTCCTCTAGAGCGCCGGTTAGTTGTTTGGCAGGGCCAGGTGAGTGCATTCCTCCAGTCCCCCTCCAATCAGCCGTTCAGTGGGGCTGGTTGAGTGTGCTCCTCCAGCGCCCCGCCCCCCCCCGATCAGCTATTCAGTGGGGCTGGGTGAGTATTCTCTTCCAGCCCCCCCCCCATCAGCTGTTTGCCGAGGCCCCTGATCAGCTGTTTGGCAGACTGAGTGAGCATACCAAGCAGCTGATGAGGGGCCCAAGAACACCCCCATCAGCGGTTTGGAGGCAACTCTTCCCAGGGGCTGATCCTGCTGAGCAGCATTGACCCAGGAGTTACATCCCATATCAACAGCTCCTTGAGCCAACCCTGGGGTGTGAAGGGATCTGTGACATCATCCCCACAGCCAGGTTACAGGGGAGCTCCAACTTGAAAAGCAGCAGCTGCAGTGGTTCGCCTTAGGGTGGGTCAGGGAGCTGCCTCACCACCATCACATCTGTTTTCACCCCTATAAAATATTACTGTTATATTTTATTGTTTATGAAATCATTTAACTATAGAAATATAGGAATATTCCATAATGATGTTTTAACCCTGGCCATGTTTCTGATTTCTCTAAGGACTAGAAGTCGATGGAACAGCCCCAGTTGTGGAACTGGTCCCATATGTTCCATTCATTCAAAACAATAATTTAAATGGTAGTGGCAGATAACTAAATCTCCCTTTAGGCTTTAAGCATACTTCTCACCTTTATCAGCTTAAACTACATATTCTCCAGTTGTGTAGGATGAAAAAGTTAGGAGAGGTCTATCAATTATTGGTAAAGTAGCACCATCCTTGACCATAAGGTCACAAAAGCCAATGGAATCTCTCCTTCCTATTAATTTATTGTGGTGGGACAGCCGAGTATCATCTGTCCATTTAAGATATTTAAATTTATTTTAGTTTGATCCTTGAAACTCTATCTTTTAAATATCTCAAACATGCATATAGTGTGTTCTGAAGAACTTTCAAGAAGAATGTTTATTGGTCACTTTGATCTAATTCATCACCCCCCAAAAAATGTACAAGTAGTAGTACATAATGTCCTTTAAAGTGACACATACTGAAGCTGCAAAGTACTTTTAACCCATCCCTTCATGGATGTGAACCTTTATTCACATGGTCTTCTAAAGCACAATTAAAAGAACATTGTCAATCTCAATGTCAATGTAACATGTCACCCCATGAATGAGCTCCCCAGTCAATTTTTCAAATTGTGCCAAACTTTCGAAGGGCTCTTTCACTTTATAAATCAACTAGCAGCTTAGAATATCCTGGCAGCACCTTCAAGGAACGAATCAAAATGACAGGAAAAGAGGGGATAACAATCAAAGCTTGACTGAATACAGGTGTTTGAGTTTACAGACAAACCACAAATGCCTAGATCTTTGACAGCTGTTGATGTTATCAGTTATATGCAGCTATTATTGGCTCCGGTCTTGGAGGCTGTGAGGCCTTTCCCTTAGCAACATCTCCATGGCTGATAACATTTGGCTGAACTTTCAGATCTTAACCTCCCTTCTGACTTTTTGCAGTCAAACCCGCCTAAACTGATCAGAGGAAGAGACACGCAGTGGGAACACAAGTAAAATATTATTGACTGGCCTGTTTCATGTCTATTAGGAAGAAAGAGCAAGGGAGGGGAGAGCTTTCCAGCTTGACAGGCTTCAAGATAATCAGGGGAGGAATCAAGGCAACAGAGTAACCCTTAGAAAAGTAAGAAAGCAATGGCTTATGAGAGGTCATTGTTCTGTGTGGGGAACAAACAAGAAAGGCAAACAAGAGGCTGATATATTTTATTAGTCTCCAGCTTGAGTGCTCCATTTTTAATACTTAGTTTCCTTAAGAGTGAAACTTGAAAAGCAAAGAAAAATAATTTTGACCTATGAAGCAGAACCTCTGTATGCTTATTGTAAGCATTTTTAATAATAGGCTATTAAACACAAACACATGTATGTGCATGAATGTGTAGGCACATATGAGATTTCTAAAGATGCTCCTGAGAATTTTCAGATGGTTTCCTTCTTAAAATACTAGCTCAAGTCTATCCCAATGCTTCTTTATGCCATTTTTTCCCCAGAAAGTAAGCTCAGTTTCTTTCACCAGCTTGGGTATAATCAAAGCAAAGAGTGAAAGCTAACAAACATGGCCTAATCTGCATACCATCACTTTTGCACCTTGTTCCCTCACCGCCTATATTTTATTTGGACATAGGCATAGGCAGGCACCCAGGTTTTGACATTTCTGTTAATTTAGTGCCATGAACTTCTTTATATCAAGCACATGAGTAGAATTCTCATTTGAAAACGAAGGCCACTTTCAGACCTCCCCCCCACACGCACACATATTTTGGCTTAGGGAGGAAATGAGCAGCCAGGATATGCGTGGGGATCGGCCAATCTGAAAGCTCCCCCCACGTGGCTTTGCCGGCAGACACACGCAGGGGTGCAGAGCTGGATTTCCTGGTCTGCATCCCTGCGTGTGTCTGCTGGCAAAGCCATGCGGGGGTTGGGGGGCTTTCAGACTGGCCAGTCCACGCGCATATCCTGGCTGTGCATTCCCTCCCGCAGCCAGAATATGCGTGGGGTGGGGTGGGGGAGTCTGAAAGCAGCCGTATCACTTCACTCACTGTCTAGATCAGTCTTCCCAGATCATCAAGAATCCAGGTTTCTCACTGGAGACGCCAAAACCCAATCTCATACAAAAGCCAAAAAGAAGGAAGGCAGCAAGAATGACCAAACCTGAGAGTTGAATTGCTAGTTTCCAAGACATTTTCATGATTCCTTTTGGATGTAACTCACAACGGAGGCTGATTTCTCTTTGGGGACTATATGGTCTATTTTATTTTCTTGACATGCTGCCCTTCATATCTCAGAAGTCCTGAACTGTGTGATTTGCTTATTGCACCCCCACCAACATGACAAATGAGGCAAGAAACAAGGTTTGGGAATAAAAAGCAGCAACCATTTATTAAATGAACACAAGAACAGGCATCCAACCAAACAAGGTCCAGTGGCACACAGTAGAGACTCACCCGGGGATCATCCCCAGCCCAGAGCATGGGTACTGGGCCAGAGCCCTGCACCTAGACCTGTGAACCTGCCCTCATCCACAAGGCCACCATTCCTCTGCCCCTAGCAGGCAAGGAGGAGAGGAAAGAAAGGAGAAAGACACTGTTTCCAGGCTGCCCAGCCTGAAGAAGGGGGCTGCCCCTGCTCCCTTCTCCAGGGGAAAAGCCACTGAGCTGAAAAACCCAGCAGCCACCTGCTGCTCGCCTGATCACAATGGGACCAGCTAGCCGTTACTTAATGCTCTGAACCAACCCTTTAATGAACACACTGGGCCAGGTGCATGTTTGCTACAAGTATGAATAGCCCAACAAACATGAAACCAGAGCTTAATCTGGTTGGCTTCTCAAACAACAGACAAAAAGGATGAAGGTGGCACTGCAGGGAAGGCAAAACATCAAACAACCCCCTGCTGCCAAATTGCCAATCACAGCCAGGGACGAAACTTCCTTCACCAGCCCCAACTGGTGTCCTAAGACTCACAGTGACCATTTAAGTGGGTGGGTTGGTTACCTGTGATTTGTCTTATTATCAACATGCCGACAGCCTTCGCCCTGCTGGCCAGGGCTTTTACAGTTTCAGCACTCCTGTGAGACCGTTGAAGCCTGCCAGTGGGAAACCTGAGGGAGTGCACTCCCTTCAGTTCTTGTTCGGCTGCATCTGGCCACCTTGGGCCCCATTCTCTCCACCTCTCAGCAGGGGGTTGTAAACCCTGCTCTGGCTTAAAGGGGCAGAACAGCATTTTGTTCATTCACTCTCCTATTATAAAATCACAGCATGCACACAGTAATACAGTTCAGTGCAGAGCAGTATTATGTTACAGAAAGGGTGAACACAAGACTAGAGCTGGAACTGATAGAAAACAAATGATCTGTGTTTAATATCCAGTATTCCAGATAGCTCGGTGGTTAATCAGTATAATTCAGTAACAGCAACGGTTAACCAATGAAACAAAATACTGGATATTACTGCTCACCAATTACCAAATTACTGATTATTGCATTACTGCTTACCTCATTACCACATAACCATATCAGTCCGGACAGAAGAAAGGAGGGGGGAAAAAAAAAAGTCAAACACTAATTAAACAGTAATGTGGTAAATGGTAGTTGGTAAACAGTAATTGGTAATTTGGTAAACGGTAATGCGGCAAACAGCAATATGGTTAACCGAATACTAAATTGGATACCAATCGATATCCCACCAGATATTGGATACCACAGATACTGCAGTATCTGTCTGAATATGGTTACTTGTTTCTGCTCTGAGACTATATAGGATATATAGAATGTGAGAATGTTTCAATACTGACAAAAGAACTTGTAGATGGAGTTTTAGATATACTGTAACGCAAGGGATCTAATAAGATGAATACAGACTGTATACATTTAAAATTAGAAAGTCCTGTGAACACAGATGCTACTATTGAGCAGAAACATCAATTCAAAAAACAAACTCACAAGGCCAGGTCCTCATCTGGGATCAATGGAGCTATGCTGATTTACACCAGCTGAGGATATGCCCTGCAGATTTTTTATTCATTGTTTTTTCAAATATAAATTCAGTCTCAGTTAGTCAGGATCACATATTTCAAAAGTGTTTTTTTATAACTTGGAAAATCACTGTATAGGAGTTTTGGATTTGTAATCCTATTTTGTTTACGACCAAGTCAATCAAGTTTTAAATAAGGTACTTTTTTAATAACCAGATTAAGCAAAACGCTACAATAAATATTAACGCATATAGAGTGGGATCTACTTAACTCAAACTTGTATAACTCAAATCTCTGTTTAAATATATCTCCCCCAGCCCCAGATCTAACAAATTATTGTTTCTTTAATTGGATAAGTTAAATTCTGTATCTTGATAACTCAGTTTTGAATGGGTATAGATTAGGGCTGAAATTAGCAGCAAAAGTTTACTCATGAGTAATTTGGCCATATCAGGAACCAGGATCGATTTCCTGATGATTTACCAATGCGATTTCTCAATTCTTGCAATATTGTGAGATACTGTCCCAAATTACCAACTTTCCACTTACTGTTTACCACGTACCGTTCATTTAACTCTTAGTGCATTGCTGAGGGTACCATTTTACTTCTGGATTTTTTGTTTCCAGATTTCTGAGCCAATCACTTTTAAAATAGCCCACATCTAAACTTCCCCCAGTTCCCCTTAACCTCTATTCCAGTGCCTCCAATCAGAATTGTTGTTCTATGTTATTCCCTTTGTATTGACCAATCTGCAACTGGATTGCAGATTAGTAAAGGAATCTGCGTACCAGCCAATAAGTGACAAGGGAAAATGGAGTGTAAGAAATGTGGTGTTGCATCAGTGTGACCTCTTGGGATTTGAAATGGATGGCAAAGTGATAAGCGTGATCACAGTAAGAGGAAAGTTGATAAATTGAGAAATGAAATGTTGGTTGAGACATTGTCGAGTATTGAGAGGTTCTTGATTCGACTGGTGAAATCTCATTTTAGGTCTAGTATAGATTAAATAGCTGGCTAAAAGTTTCCATACCTTTGAGTGAATTAATTATTTCTTGGCAGAATATGGTTAAATTACAGTTGAATAAACCATCCACACTTGCAATGCAATGCAGCAGAGCTTCCTTGCCCTACCTGCATTGCTTGCATTGCGAGCTTGGAACCCAGTGTGGGGCTGGCAATGCAGGGAACCATAGCACTTCTGTTCCCTGCTATTCAAGTGAGCAGCAGGAACAAAAGCACTGGTGCATTGCTTGCAAGCTTGGAGGGGATATACTACAATATTTTAACTACACACTGCCAGAAAATCATTAATTTACTCAAAAGTACCTTATATTTATCTGGGAGAGTAAAGTAGTGCCTGAGTAAAACTTACATTGCCCCATTTATTTAACTCTGCATAAGTTGAACTTCTGATCAGTTGAACGTTTATAGAGGACCTGCAAAATTTGACTTAACAAAACTCCATGTATTTTCATTCAGGATGCAGTTTCATTTCCACTTCTGCAGCCACTTTACGTATTTATTTGTACATTTTAATTTAATGTAAAGTATTTGGTGCAGCTACAATAAGGTTCTTCAATGTCTTCAAATTCCTCCATTATGCAGAACAAATGCACAAAAAATATAAAATCCACCATCTCTACCAGCCTGGAAACCTTTCCTTCTACTCCAGGATCCAAAAATTTACACTTACTAGATATCTTTTTAGCTGCCCCAAAAATCTTTCCTGACTCCACAGGCCTAGAAAAATCCTCCATCATTCCTGTTCCTGAGAAGAAAGCACCTGGTCAGTTGCCACAATTTCAGCTCCATCAGGGTACATGTGGAGCCATCCTAGTACAGGAAAGATATCCAAAAAAAGGAACTGAACCTGGGCAAAATTGTCACAGAAGAGTTTGAAAGTGTTATCTGCTCAGAAATTATAGCTGATAGGCATATCCAAAATCAGACAACATCCAAGCATTGGAACACCCTCAAATTTGCATTTCAAAATGGTGACCATATGCTAATTTTCATTTAAGTCTAATTTCTCATCAAACTGTTATTTTTCACTTTGGTAACATCCCATTGGCCAGAAATTAATTTTAAAGGCCTAAGAAATAACCACTGCAAGCCCAGGAAATAATGTAAAATTTAATTTTTTAAACATGGTATTGGATTTATTATACATAATGAACATATTATAACTAATGTTAAATGTTGAAGAAACCCGTGTCTTTCATTTAATGTCACTATGATAGTACAGCTTGAAATCACTTTGGCGGCTGTAATACAAAAGAAGAATTAGGAGGTCCATATCTTCTCCAATGAGAATAGATGTACATGTTTAAAATGATGAAACTGCAGCTTTAGCGATATCAACATCTGCATCTACATAAACATGTTGGACGATGCACCTCTTTTGCATAAGATCCTGTGCTATGAGCAAAATCATCTGTTGCTTATTTATGTCATTCGACAGGAAGTAATCTTTTCGGCCTACAAAACTCATGTCAGGACTCAGGAGTGAAGTTCACAATAGGACTAGTGTGTGTGCTCTTGCGGCGCCTATAAATTACACCTTTAGTCGATGGTGAGGTGATATAACCATCGAAGATAATAGTGGCTTTCCCATAATGTTTGTTTCAACATGAACTGAGCATACGACTTTGCGAGGGCTTCATAAGTGTTGCCTTTATGCCGTGAAATGCAATGAAGCAATGACCCTCCATCTAATAAATAGTGCTCTGTTGTTTGGGAATGTTCTAATTCTGCAGCTCCACATTTCATCTGAACATACCCCACAATAGCACGTGCTAACTGCGGCTTACTGGCTTTGCAAAGCATGCTACAAGACTCAAATAAAGCTGGTGGGTAGGCACAGAGTTTGTACTGTAGCATGTCCTCAAGGTTCATGTCACGTGCTTTAGCTACTATCAGCAATCTTTGGAACAATAATGCAAGGTCTATGTTCACATCGTCTTCATCATGTAACCTCGCAGCAGCAGAAGAAGTTAACATTATTAGGGATGGGCGCACCCGGTTCGGAAGTTTGGAGTTCAGACCGAACTCGGTCTGTTCGGACGACCAAACCTGAACCCAAATCTGAACATGAACTGACCAAACCGAACTAGATCCGAACGTCAAAATGACCGAATAGTTCGGTCAGTTCAGATCACGTTCGGGTGAGTTCGTGTAGCAAAAAAAGTGTCACTGGAAGGACTCAAACATGACAGGGAGGGGGAGTCTGCTGAGGAGCAAACTTCCAGGCACCAGGGGTGGAGAGGCTTGGAGTAGCAGCCAGCCTGCCCAATCACCAGCCCTTTTCTCCTCAGACCACTGGCTTTGCAGTCTGCAATTTGCCACGGGCTAGGCTGCACGTAGCCAATGGGGCTTGCTTTGAGGCGGGCGCAGCAAGAAACAAAACTGATTGCCTCCCCCCTTCCCAACACCTTCTGAGCTAGTCACTGTTCCTGAACAGCAGGCGTTTCAGAAGGCTCCCTCTCTCCCAGCAGTTTTATTCTCCTCAATCCATTGCCATCCTCCTCCTATTTCACCCATCCAACCCCATTTACCTTCATATTTTCATTTATTTAGATTATATTAGATAGATTTAGCTGTTGTTTTTATTTTTTACCCATCTCTGTGTTCTCTCTCTCCCTACACTCCATTTAATCCATTCCTGTCCCTTTCCCTCTCCCTCCCCCTCCATATTCTATCCCTCATTCCCTTCCCCTGTTTTTTTATTTATTAGAGTAGGATTAGATTGATTTAGGTTTTATTTCAGATTTTGTACCCCTCCCTGTGTTGTTGTGAGCTGTCTGTGTTCCCCCCCATCCCTGTGTAACATTGTATATTTATATAGAGAGAGAGATTATAGTAGTACTAGTTAGGTATGAGTTAGTTATTAGTTAGTTAAATTAGCTTAGTTATAGTTTATAGTGATCAGTGATTTAGTTTTAGAGTGTGTTTGTAGGACTAGGTGTTAGATATTCCATTGTTTAGTTCTATTGGTTTTATAATAGTTAATAGCAGTTAGATTTATAATATAGATATATACAATATTAGATTAAAAAAATTAAAAAATTAAAAAATTGTTTTTATAAAATATTTATGCATTCTTTTGTGAGAAAAATGGAGAAGGGAGGTAGGAGAGGGCGAGACCTTCTGCTGCCCACAAGCCAGGCAGTGGGGCACGTGGCAGAGCTGGCAAGGGCCGTGCCAACAGAGTGCCAGCAGGCAAAAGCAACAGCCCATCACCACACCCCAAGCTGCGCAGACCTGATTATGGGTCTTCCTCTCCCAGCACTAGTGGCACTAGTGCTCCCAGTGGCACTAGGGGCCAGGGGGTTAGGCATCACCTCCTGGCAGTGTCCTCCACTGCCACGCAGGGCACTGTAATGTCTGCATTGCAGGCGGCTGAGACTGTCTCATCTGCGGCTGCAGGTGCAGGCAACTCAGTGCCTGAAGCTTCTCAGGTGTCACCATTGTCCCCCGACTCCCCCATAATTATAGAGGCAATCCCCCAAAGCAGTCCAGGGCTGATGGATCTCACCCCGGCTGCTAGAGGCAGGGCCCTATTCCCAGGCAATAGCAGAAGGGAGCGTAGCAGCAGCAGCAGCTATAGGGGGCAGGGGGAGAGTGCTGCTCAGAGTGGGAGCAGCATGGGGAGTCCAGCAGCCTCCCTCACTCTGTTTGTGGATGGGGACAGCGATGCAGAAATTTATGTGGAGGAGGTCTCTGTATCTGGTGCTGCTGAGGTGATGGCTGTCCCTCAATGAGCTGTGTCACCAGTGCGTCACCCGGTGCAGGCCAGAAGGCAGGAGGAGCTTAAAAATCATGGGTCTGGGAGCATTTTAAGGT
Organism: Sphenodon punctatus; assembly: GCA_003113815.1. Taxonomy (NCBI): domain Eukaryota; kingdom Metazoa; phylum Chordata; class Lepidosauria; order Sphenodontia; family Sphenodontidae; genus Sphenodon; species Sphenodon punctatus. The sequence continues at coordinate 497,066 of QEPC01003948.1, forward strand.
GCAGGCAGATGATCCATGGGAGGTGCAGTGCACTTTGTGCAATAAGGTGGGGAAGTGTGGGCAGGTGCTCACCAACCTGGGAACAACCGCCATGCCCAGGCACCTGAAATCATGCCACAGTGCTGCACTGCTAAGCGGGGAGGCAGGGTCAGTGGATCGTAATGGGTTCCCAACCCAAGTGGCTAGTCATCCGCCTCCTTCATTGGGTAACTGTCCTGCTCCAGCAGCTGCATCTAGCAGCAGGAGCACTATCACTGCTAGGGGGGAGCAACAGGAGCAGCAGCCTCTCCAGCAGCATCAGCCCACAATGGAGGAGCTGGGATGGGGGCAGCTGCCAAGGCCATTGGCAGCTGGAGGGCGGTGTGGCTTTCAAGAGAAAGCCACGCACCTGTTGGGTGAGATGATCGCTGTCGATGGCCAGCCCTTCTCCATTGTCGGGGACACCGGGTTTAAGCGGCTGATGGGGTTCCTGGCCCCACAGTTTAAACTGCCGTCCCGCACCACCCTGAGTAGTATGGTGGTGCCAGCCCTGTACGGGGCTTTGAAGGAGCGGGTGAAGGAACAGCTGGCAGGGGCTGGGGGTGCCACTGTCCATTTCACCACTGATCTGTGGTCCAGCCGGAATGTCCAACTGGAATGTACCTGGTGGTGACAGTGCACTGGTGGCAGGACCCAGCATTGGCATTTGACAGTGGCATGAGGGGTCCTGAAGCAGGGTATAGGTGGGCCCTGTTTCAGGTGGAAGTCAAGGACTGCCCCCACACTGCCAGGAACATAGAGGCAGCCCTAAACACTGTGGTGGAGGAGTGGGTCACGCCAGGTGCACCGTTCACCCCGGGGTGTGTGGTGACCGATAATGTGGCCAATATACTCAAGGCAGTCCGCGATGGGGGCTTCATGAGCATCCCTTGCGCCACACACACCCTCCACCTGGTGGTCAAGGACGCTCTGGCCTTGGGGCATAAGGGGATTGGGGAAGGCACCATTAGATCCCTGATCCAGCAGGGGAGGGAGCTGGCTGGGTTCTTTAATTGCAGCGTGAAAGGCAGCAAACACCTCAAGGCCAAGCAGGCAGAGCAAGGCCGCCCAGTGCCCCAGCTGGTGCAGGATGTCTCCACCAGGTGAAATTCCACCTTCCTGATGCTTGAGCGGCTTGTGGAGCAGAAAGCCGCCTTGCATCAGGTGCAATTGGACAGACAGTGGGGCTTCTCCAGGCTTCAATGGGGCCAAATGGTAGATTCTCTCCCAGATGGTCTTCGTTCTGCAACTGTTCCTGGAAGTGATGGAGACCATCAGCTACTCCATGGTCACAATCAGCCAGGTGACCCCTCTGGTCCAGAGTCTCCACCAGAGTCTTGAGGAGATTCTACAGGGGCAGGATTGCAGCCCTCGGGGCAAGAAGCTGGGGACTGAGGTGGTTGGGCTGGCACAGAAGCTCAAGACAAACCTGAAGGCGAGGTTTGACGAGCTCCTGCTGTGGGGGGAATATGTTTTGGGAACAATGCTGGACCCCAGGGTCAAGGGCAGTGTGGCACACAAGTCATCCCTCTATGGCCTCTGGAAGGATGATCTTGTGGGGAGGGTCTGGAAGGCAGAGCGGGCTCTTGACAGTGTGTGGCAGCTGCAGGATGCCCCTGGGGATGGTGGGAGTGGGAGCAACTGCCCCTTTCAGTCAGCGGGGTCTATCCCTGCCTCCAGGCCTAGCAGTAGAAGCAGCAGCAGCAGGATCAGCAGCAGCACCCCTACTACCAGCAGCTCCTCCTCTGCGCAGCCCACTCTGGGGGGCATGGGGCCCAGCACAAAAGGGCATACAGCATGGCTGAGGGCAGTGGGGCAGTGGTGCCCAGGGACAGCTACGAGAGGGAGTACAACGGCGCCTCAGCAGCAGTCGAGACCTACCTGGACGAGGAGCCATGCATCAATCCCAGCAGCGATCCCTTGGCCTACTGGGCCTGCAAGACTGATGTGTGGCCGGCCCTGTCCAAAGTGGCCAGGGGATTATTGTCCTGCCCACCAACCAGTGTCCCCACCGAGTGGGTGTTGTCTGTGGCGGGGGACATTTGCTCCCCGCACTGCCTGAGACTGGGGGCCAAGATGGTGGAGCAGTTGTTGTTCCTAAAGGTGAACCTTCCACTGCTGGGATTCCCTGAGCTGCCCCTGGACAAGGAGTGATGGTGCAGTGGCACACATCATCCCATGCCAGGGACAGTCGGGACGGGGCTCCTCCTCCTCATCATCAATCTGGACTAAGGCTACTGCTCCTATGTGTCTCTTTAAGGCAACCCTTCTAGTTATAGATGATTTGCACACTGCAACATTCTTAGGTAAACTTTTTATCCTTAGCTACCCAACCAATCCAAAGTCAGAAAACTATCTCCATGAAACAAGGACTGATAAATCTCTCTTTCACTTTCTCTTAATTTTAGAGCAGATAAATGTTCTCTTAATTTTAGAGCAAATAAATGTTACGCCTCCTGAGCTGAACAGTTGCTGAGCTAAATACGAGACCATGAAATTGCTCAGACAAATCTTTAGGTACATGGTATCAGCCCTAGATTTCATTCTCAGACATTTAATAGTTCCAAAAAGGTTTATGTGTGTGTCTCCATTTTGAGACTTAAATATAATTCCATGACCAGAGGGCAATAAAGTCCGACCCCTGCTTAAGAAGCCATCTTTGGATGTGGACTCCCTGGCCAGCTATAAGCCTGTCTCTAACCTTCAATTTTTAGGGAAGGGTATTGAACGGGTGGTTGCCTGACAGCTCTAGGCTCATCTCAATATCATTGGATTCCTGCACCCATTCCACTCAGGCTTTTGTCCTGGGTATGGCGCAGAAACTGCACTTGTGGCCTTGTGCACCTAGAGATTGACAAGGGAAATTCTGCCTTGTTGATCCTGTTACATATTTCGGTGGCCTTTGATACAATTGATCATGAGATGTTGGTGACACGACTGCTAGACCTGGCGGGGGTGTGCAGGACAGCTCTTGAGTGGTTCCACTTTACTGTTGGGGAGATCCCAGAGCGTGGTGATGGGCAATTGTTTGTTGTCTTCTTGGGACCTCCTCTTGGGGTCCCGCAGGGTTCCATTCTGTCTCCCCTCTTGTTCAATGTGTATATGAGGCCACTGGGTGAGGTCATTCAGAGGTTTGGGTGAAGTGCCATCAGTAAGCTGATGACACCCAGCTCTCCTTTTTTTTTTTCTTCTGATCCAAGTCCTGCAATCTCTGCTTTCCTGGTAACTGGTTGCTGTTGGAGACTGGATGAGGGTGAGCAGATTGAAGCTGAATTCAAACAAGACCAAGGTGATGATAGTTGATTGGTCTTGTGGCCTGGAGGGGATTGGAACTCCTCTTATTGATGGGGTCCTGCCGCATCTGGTTGATCAGGTTCGCAGTCTTGGGGTGCTTTGGACCCCTTGCTGCACCTGGATTGTCTGGTTGCAGCAGTGGTCAGGAGTGCTTTTTCACTAATTCCATCTGGTGAGGAGACAGCCTTTTCTTTCCGATTCAGATCTGGCCCACTGTTATCCATGCTTTCATCACCTCAAGGCTAGATTACTGCAACGTGCTGTACGTGGGGCTGCTCTTGATGAACTGTTCAGAAGTTGCAGTTGGTGCAGAATACGGCAGCCAGGGCCGGCCTTAGAAATTGCAGGGCCCAGGGCAAACACAAAATGCGGGGCCCCCTCAGCTCCATGCACTTTCCACAGCCCGCCCACTTTCCCATGGCTCTTCCCACTTTCATGTGGTCCCTCCCATTTTCCAGAACCCCGCCCACTTCCCTTTGACAATTAGGGAATTGTCATATAAGTTATTTTTAACTTGTCAGTACAATGTGCTCCAAAGAACATTTAAATCTGATTTACATGAAAGGGAGCTCAAGACACAGATATGGTTAAAAGGCAAAGACTCTTATTTAAAACACAGGAGGGCATGCACACAACGGATAGGGACAGATTATCCATGGTCTGAACCCTCCTTCTCTTGAGCATATTTCTAGTACACTCCCAACACAGGAGTTCAAACATAGATCCAGCTGATCAAACATAGATCAAACAACCCCGACACAGTCACAGCACCACCCATGAAAGCAGAGATGAGGAACTGAACCTCAGACCCAGAGCAGTCAAACACAGCTCTCAGCAAGACTTTGTCAGTGTGACCCCTTTCCAGTTCTTGGATTTAAGGATCTCAAGCACCAAAGCACTAAAAATCCAGTTAAACATATCCAACAAGAAACAACTCCCCCACGATCACAGCACCCCCAGCCCCTTCCCAAACCACCCCCCAGATGGCCCCACTCTACTCCCAAAGCCCCACAGATGCGTGTAGCAGCACAAATGAGCTCATATCAAGAATGAGGAGGAAGAGGTATTGGCCAGGTGGCTTTTACCTCAGCTGCTGCTGGGCCTGGGTCTTCTGGGAGCCGGGCTGGAGGCTGACAGGCTGAGGTTGCTAAGCAGGAGGGGACAGCAGGAACGTTCTGCTGGGTCTCTCCTTGGGCAAGGGGGTGGCTCCCTTTCCCCCTCCAGGAGCCATGGGGGAGTGGGGGCAGCCATCAGGGGTTGAGGGGGGACAGTCATGGGAGGGAGAGCGAGGTAGAGGGAGCAACTCCCCCTTGCGCGCACAGACTCACCCACACACACACCCTTCTCTCTCTTACACACATCTCTCACATTCATTCTCTCATAAACATTCATTCATTTGCTCTATCTCACACATGCTCTCACCTCTCTCACACACACCCATTCAAACTCTCACACACACTTTCACCTCTCTCTCTCTTCACACACCCATTCAAGCTCACACACATGCTCTCACCTCTCTCACACGCACACACCCATTCAAGCTCACACAAACACTTTCACCTCTCTCTCTCTTCACACGCACACACCCATTCAAGCTCACACACTTTCACCTCTCTCTCTCTCTCTCGCTCTCTCGCTCTCTCCCTCTCTCTCTCACACACACACACACACGCACACACCCATTCAAACTCACACACACCCATTTAAACAAACTCTCTGACACACACTCATTTAAACAAACACACACACACTGACTGTTTTGGCCAGATTGGCCTGGTTTATCTACCCGCTTCTGCTGCCCACACACTGCACTGCCTCCTCCGGGTCCGGGGTCCAATCCCGACTCCAGCCACACCGCCAGCACCTCTGACTCGACTCCTTGACCTCTCTGCCACCACTCCTGCCTCCAGATCCCCTGCTGCCACCAGTCGCCAGTGCTTCTTTGGGCAGGGGTCAGTGGGCTCCAGGGCCAGCCACAAAGGGATTGTCTCAGTGCTGGGGTCTGTCCATCCGTCCGGAGACCCCAGAGGAGGCCAGCATTCCTGTCTGGGGCCGTGTCCCACTCCTGTCTATCCCTGCCCCAGGCAGTTCACTCAGATGGCAGTGCCAAGCCCACTCTCTCCCCCACCGCCCGGGGTCAGGCACTTTCTCAGGCATACGACCATCAGAGCCAGGAGGCTTGGCAGGAGGCAGGTCATTGTGGGATGTTTCAGGCCTGGCTCCTCGTATGCCTGACTCCACTCCACAGGCACCACCAATGCAACCGCCCATGTCCCCCAGCCACAAAGTGTTCCCGTGCCAGGAAGTTGCATAAAGCAACTTCCTGTGAGGGGAGGGGGGACGTGAGAGATTGAGGAGATGGAGCCAGGCTGGCGGGCAAGGAATGGCTGGTAAAAACCATGTGGGGCCCTGCTGCAGGAGGGACAGGGAGGACTCCAAACCAGCGTGGTGGGTGGGTCAAGTGGCGGCAGCGGCGGGGGCCCGCGCCACCGGTGCGATGAGCATGCACGCTGCCTGACAGCTAGTAGTGTGGACAGGGCCACAGGCCCACCCAATTAATTATTTTTTTTAAAAGCCCAGTGCAATTGCAGGGCCATCGTGGGGGGGGGGGGCCCAAGGGGCAGGGCCCTGGGTGGCCACCCCTAGCCGCCCCGCGGTAAGCCGGCCCTGGTGGCAGCTCACCTCCTGTTGGGGGTGAGATGGAACTAGCACATTACACTGGTGCTCCGTAGTCTGTACTGGCTTCCTATAGCTTTCCAAGCACAATTCAGGGTGCTGGTTTTGACCTTTAAAGCCCTAAATGGTCTGAGCCCCATATATCTGAGAGACCGCCTGTCCTTCCATGCCCCGCTGCAGCCCCTTCAATAGACCAGGAGTGCCTCTCTGTTGGTACCATTAGTTAGTATTTTTCATACAACAGGGGCTTTTGGGGGGGTTCTCAGTTGCTGCCCCACTGCTATGGAACTCCCTTCCCCCCAGAGGTTCAGTTGAGTCCAAACCTGAGCAAATTCCAGAGGTGGTGTATGACTTTTCTCTTTGTAAAGGCATTTGGTGGGCAGGGATAGGGGATGGAGGGTTTGCTAGGTAGGTTGTGGTAGGGTTGTGAGGGGGGTTGGAGTGGGACATGGGGAGGTGGTATTGGGCATATGGGGGGGACTGTGGATGGGTTGGGGGATTTGGGGGGAATTGTATTTTGTTTTATGCATTTTAATGTTTTTATATATGTTGTTAGCCACCCTGAGCCTTCAGGGAAGGGCAGGATAAACAAACAAATTAATACAAACAAAGTATATCAATGACCAGTTGAATCATGACCCCACCCAGAGATAGGGCTGTCAACATCCCTCTGGCTTTCACCTGAAGGGGGTGGGACCGTGCCAGAAGGGGGCATGGCATCCTACTCCTTCCCGGCTGGCTGCATCCCCTACAAAGCATTGTGGCATGCGTTATTTATTTATTAAAATTTATATACCGCCATTCCCTGAAGGCTCAGGGCAGTGTAGAAAAGCAAAAACACAAAATAGTAAAAATATAATAACCTTCCTCTAAAAATCCCTACTCTCACCCCAAAAACCCCACCCAACCAGTCTCTATCCATGCAAAAGCTCTGCCAAATGAAAAGGTTTTACACCACATCTGGAATATGCTCATGCTTGGACCTCCAGGGGAAGGAAGTTCCAAAGTACGGGGGCAGCAACCAAGAACGTCTCTCGGTGGACCCTTGTCATACTGACAAAATTGGTCCATGGTACTAGCAAGATGGTACTCCCGGCTGACCACAGGGGCCGCAATGGAGCATGGAAGGAAAGACGGTATTTCCGATATATGGGGTCCAAACCATTTAGGGCTTTAAAGGTCAAAAGCAGCACCTTGAAACGTGCCCAGAAAGCTGATCACGCTCATCAGAAGTGCGTGGGAGAGTCTCTTCCCCCCACCCTTTCTGACACATGCGTACCTATGTTTTATGGGTTAAAGGTTTCTCTGGACAATGATAATAGGAAAACTGGTAAATTGCTGAAGCAGCTGAGGACTGAAACTATTTGGACCACTTGTGTCTCTCCAAAGGTGGAGACTGATGAACATTGACCATGGTTAAAAAAAGTGGAATATGGTGTCAATTAAGAGGGAAATCATAAAATCCATCTTAATGTTATGAGGAAAAGGACAGCATCATGATTCATACGGGAGAAGCTGTTAGCCAATGGGATGCAATAAAAGAATATCTGTGTCCATATTGTCATAAAAAGGCTAGAATGGTGATGAATTGAATAAATAAAACAGGTAGTTCCCTGTTCCTGTCTAGAGAACCCGTTCTGAAAAAGACTTCTGTCTTTCTCTTCAAACTTAGGTTCTCTGTTAGCTATTGTATTTTTTCCACCTGGTCAGCTGATTATAAATGCCTTTAATAAAGACTTACAAGTTCTTACATTCTTTCCCGTGAAACCATTATTTCATTTACTTTTGTACTTTAAGCTATTCATTTCTCTCTGCTCATAATTTGTAGTGATTATCTGTTGCATTCATTTACTCAACAGTAGTGATCCATTTTAAACTTGTGGAAAAGATTTTAAGATTTATAACCTGAGATTGGCTTGTTTATACCTGAAGTGGGAGGGAAGACACTATACACAGAATCATCATCTATCCTGAATGCCACATTTATTAAGCCAGTACCCCTGAAACTCCGATTTCTCCAGGTTATTCAGGCACCACTGGACAACACAAAAAAGCTGGGGTTCACCTGGAGCTCAGAGATGATGGCTACCATCCTATGGCCCACGGATCCCCGCGTGGAAGCTGCATGCATGCGCATGCATGCAGTTTGCACACAGCACGATGTGATAGCAATGTGGATGCACACAGCTCCATGCGGGATGCACAGATCATGGGATTGGGGGCCACCGGGTTAAAACCCAGGGACTCCAGGTCAAACCCCAAAGTCTAGCGACCCTATCCACAGATGACACATCCGCACAGGAAATCCCAATCCACAGTACAGGAAGTACCTGTGAAATAGAGCTTGGATTCAAAAGCTTGTGTTTTTAAAGAAAAAACTACAAATAAATAATAACAGCAATAACCATAACAATAGTAGCAGTAATAGTAATAATTTTATTTATATAGCACTCCCCTGCCTTACAAGGCAGTCAGAGCACTTCGCAAAAAGTTAAAAACCATATAAACAAACAATTTAAAACAATTATTTAAAAAATTTTAATGGGGCAGGAAAAAAGGGAGGACAAAGTACATTGAAGGAACCATCATCAGTGGATCCTAAAAGGATCTAGAGATTAAATATGTTTACCGGTGCTTTTTAAAGATATTGAGAGAGGAACTATAATTATCTTATTAAAAATGCTTGTAAAAACATAACACTGACCATATCATCATCTAGAGAGGGAGAGCGTGGTTGCTGTGTTGGTTCCAAGTGTAAGAGATGGAGACGTCGGGTGAAAACTGACATGCCTTTTAGCATTTCTTATGCTGGATTTCAATACAGCCCTGCAACATAAGATATGTATAGGGCACCACTACAGCCCTGAAACTTGCATGAGAAATGTTAAAGCAGTGTTGAAGCGGTGTTTATTTTTTATTTATTTATTTTAAACATTTTTTAGCTGCCCCTTCATGGCTACGGCATCTTGGGGCGGCTTACAACAATACAATAAAATTCATAAAAACAATATTTAAAAAACACCATCATCAATAAATTTAAAACAGTCCCATATCCGCCACCCTCCACATCCCCCATATCCACAGCTACCCAACCCTCCCCTCCGAAGGCCTGGGCGAACAGCCAGGTCTTGCAGGCTCGACGAAATGCCAGCAGACCTGGGACCAGGTGGGCTTCCACCAGGAGGGAGTTCCAGAGTTGCGTCCCGGTCACCGAGAACGCCCTCTCCATTGTAGCCTCCTGTCTCTCCTGGGGGACCTCCAAGAAGGCACCCCCAGTGGACCGAAGGGATCGCTCTGAGGCACGGAGGGTGAGGCGGTCCCCAAGATATGAGGGGCCCAGACTGTGCAGGGCTTTATAGATCAATACCAACACCTTGAATCTGGCTTGGTACACTATAGGCAGCTAGTGCAGAGCACGGAGCATTGGTGTTATGTGCTCCCTTCACCCAGTCCCCATAAGGAGACGAGCCACCGCATTCTGCACCAGCTGCAGCCTCCGAACCAGAAATAAGGGAAGCCCCACGTAGAGAGCATTGCAGTAGTCCAGCCTCGAGGTGATGAAGGCATGGATAAGGGTGGCCAGGTCGGGCCTGGAAATGTATGGGCAAAGCCTTTGTACCAGATACAGCTGGTGGAAGGCGGTCTTAGCCACCGCCTCCACCTGCCGATCCAGACGGAGACCCGAGTCCAACACCACCCCCAGACTCCGAACCTGCTGGGCAACAGGAGGATGGACCCCCCCCCACACACACACAAGGGGGGCCAGAACCTCCCCCACCCTCCCCACCACCATCACCGCCGTCTTATCGGGATTTAGTTTCAATCTGCTCTGCCTCATCCAATCCGCCACGGCCTCCAAACATTGGGAAAGCAATGATACCGCAGGACCTGGGTCAGTTGAAAACGAGAGGTACAGCTGAGTATCATCAGCATATTGGTGACATCGCACCCCGAACACTCTCACAATCTCCCCCAGGGACTGCATATACACATTAAACAATAATGGAGACAGGATCGAACCTTGCGGAACACTGCAGGATAAAACTCGGGGGCTTGATGTTTCAGCCCCCAGCACCACCCGCTGGCTTCTCCCCGAGAGGAATGAGTGGAACCACCCAAGGACAATCCTGTCCAGACCCCCAGGTCTAGCAACCGTCTCAACAGCAGCCCATGGTCCACAGTGTCAAAAGCGGCTGAGAGATCTAGCAGGATCAGAAATGTCGAACATCCTGTGTCCATCTCCCAGTGGAAATCGTCCACCAAGGCCACCAGCGCCGTCTCAGTACCATAGCCAGGGCAAAACCCAGATTGAAAAGGGTCAAGGAAATCGACATTATCCAAATGCGCCTGGAGCTGCAGTTCCACTGCCCGTTCAATAACCTTCCCTAAAAATGGAAGATTAGAGACAGGTCGGTAGCTGGCAAGTGTGTCCACATCCAAGGATGGCTTCTTCAGCAGGGGATGCACAGTGTTGAAGCAAAGTTTCATGCATGTCTGTTTTCACCCAAAATAGTTTGGGTGATAGCTTTTAGTGGACCAACTGGTGAGAGTACGTAAGCTTTTAGGCCACTCAGAGCCCTCCCTCAGGCAAGTAATAAGTCATAGCAATAGATTGAGAAAATGCAGGAACCACTTCTCTGAATAGTTGTATTCTTATTTATTTATTTATTTATTTAAACAAATGTTTCTGCCGCCCTTCCGATAGCCTCAGGGTGGCTCACAAACCAACCCCCCCCCCCCCCGTAAAATACAAAAACAACCCTTCAAACCTTTCAACAATTCCCCACGAAACCTACCCAATACCATATCCCCATTCCCCATCTCCAACCCCACCCCTGCATTCTCAAAGAGAATGCCGAAAAGGTACACCTACCTACGTTAGAATGTGACAAAGCATTCAGAAATGCTCTGTCACATTAATCAAGGCTCCAAAACCAGCAACAGATGCTGCCCCTGTTCCTTTTTTTATGGAGACTAAATTGTGGCAGATACGCTATGGAATTGGAAGCAGTTATTACATATGACACAAGGCCCTTAAAAGGACCTCAACTACTTTGGGAAATTGTGATTTCTAAAAGTCCTGTGATTTCAGTTCTTATATAGGAAAGATTGTGTGGGGGGGGGGGGATGAGGGCCCAGATTAATGAAGAGCTTTGAATATTATCACTGACATCATGAAGCAAATTCACAACAGAACAGATAGTTGTTCCAGTGCATGCAGGAGAGATATCTAGATGTGATATCACCAGCCACCTGTGGTAGGGTGCCATTGGTAAGTCCTTACAGGTGAGTCAACACCTTGTCACTCGTCACCTGAGTCCAGAGAGGGGTAAGAACCCCAGGTGTAGGCAACTGGAGGTCAGGTGACCGGACTCTGGGTATAAAACACCAGAAGTTCCCAGTTAGAGTTAGAGGAAGTACATTTAGAACTAAGCAAAGCAAATCTACCCATCCCATTTGAGTCATGCACTATTTGCATTTTGGAGGGACAGACAGAATTGGCCTCAGTGCTTCCCCAAACAAAGCAGTGAGCACTGGAAGGAGGATGAGAGTTGGCTCATGGACTCTGATTTCTAAGGACTTACTCTGGAGCTGGGTGGCCAAAGAGGCTAGACCCAGTCTAGGGAAGGGACCAATAGCCTTGGAGGGAGCCTGGGAATTTAAGAGAAGGGATTTTTAGAGGGCTACAAAGCTGTGGGGCCCTGCCCTGTGTAGTACTATGCAGCCATGGAGACCCCAGCCAGAGCATGGCTGGCTTGAGAGACTTCTATTCCCTGCCAACATTAGAGAGGAATGTGGGGGTTCTGGATTGGCCTTTTCAAAGGTGACAGGAAGGAGTCTATGGAGATCAACTTTGGAGCTCCCTTGAATGCCACTACCCTGAACACATGTTCACCCTGTCCACAGGGCAGGCAAATTCAAGCTAAAGGGTTATAGGGATGGGCGAACGTGGTTCGGAAGTTCGGAGTTCAGACCGAAATCGATCTGTTCGGTCGACCGAACCGAACTTCCGAACCAAACTCGAATTTCAAACCGAACTGAACTGAACTTCCGAACTCGGCTCTGTTCGCCCATCCCTAGTGGCAACAGACACCAAAAAACCTGGTTTCGAATAGCCGAATTTGGTTCGGAAGTTCGAAATTCGACTGAACTTGGTCTGTTCGGTCTAACGAAACAACTTCCAAACCGAACTCGAATTTCAAACCGAACTCGAATTTCAAACCGAACTGAACCGAATTTCTGAACTCAAATTTCAAACCAAACCGAACTGAACCAAATTTCTGAACTCCGTTCTGTTCGCCCATCCCTAAAGGCTTATGAAGTGTGGCACATCTCTTACAGTGCAAAGTGTGTGGCTTGCCTAGCGTAGACACATGGAAAGCATTACATTCCCTTCTCTTTCTTTTTTGTTAACACGCTCTATTTATTCATACGTACCTGCTTTATGCACTCTAAGTATTTCTACATTGGATTCTTCTTTCTGATCCTTTTTTCAGTCTCTCACCATGTAACACAGATTTAATCTGAGCTCTCAAAACCATGATGTCCAAATGGACTGGGAACTAAACAAAGCAAATCTACTCATTGCATTTGGGTCACACATGATCTCCTCCTCCCACTTGCATTTTTCAAGCATAGTCATTGTGTGCATCTGCAGGAATCTTAAATGTCTTTTCTTCTGATTGTGGGGCAATGTAACATGAACCCTAAAGGGACTGCTCCCTGTTAGTATGAATCAAAAAACTTCTCTAACAATATCCAGCGTAAGTAGTTGCCCTATTATTTAAAGCTATCTTGGGTCAGGTTTAAATTGTGCTCCTTTATCAAAAAACTAATTTTATGAGAACATGTGTTCCTCAAAGGGGAAGTTTCATTCTCTTCCCATTCTCCATCTCTTCTGGAAGATGTGTCCATACCCCTCACTTAAGAGGGAGCATCCATAAGATACCTTCTAATTTTTGAAAGCCGAGTAGTCTACCCACAACATATAATTTAAGCAGGCGAGACAAATGACACAGCTTCCTCATTTAAATTGACACACAAATCTGAGCTACAGTATGTGGCACATGAGTGATGGTGGAATAGGGCTCTTAGGATCCATTGCTTTTTTCTATATAAACTGCACTGAAGTTCAAGTGCAAATTGTGACTCTAAGAACTCATATGGATGAGATGAAGGCCTACGCTCTGGGGGGAACTTCATGTACTTTACAGCTTATGTAGTTTGAATGTTTTGAAAGGGCATTTTTAAATGCAAGATTTAAAATTAGATTCTCAGCAAGAAGCTTGGGTTTATAAACAATTATTTTTATTCAACCCAATGCGACATTTACGAATTTAAGTTACAGACCATCTCCCTTATGAAAGAGGAGATCATTCTACATTCCACTGTCCCCCACCAAACTTTATCCACGTTTATGTAGATCTTAATGCAGTTATACAGTCATCTGGCTAACATCACCCTCTGGGTAGTAATGAGGTCCTCTCTAACCCTTTAGCTGCTATAAACTATGCAGAAGTTAAATGCACAGATGAAAAAAAATTTGTCTCAATTTTATACTTCTGCAAAATGGTAATTTTCTACTTAAAATGTACAAGATGGATGTTCAGAAATATAGGCTGATAGTCTAAATTATATTTGGCCATAATTTATGTAGTACAGTCCCAAAGAGATACAAAAAAGGCAGAGCATAATTTATCTTTTGGAATCAGAGATAGCTTTACTAAAACCCCCATTTATTCTATCCCCTATAGTTTTAACCAGCCTTTGTCCTCGGGGTGCATTCTGTTTAAGCTTCCCACATTGCTGTTTGATCACATATTGTAGCCTATAATTTGCCTATCATCCGAAGCAAATTTAGTGCACAAAAATTACGATCTCCACATAGGAAACACTTTATTTCTGAAGTACAAAATATTTACAGGAATATAAAAATGGTATTAAAATAAAATGTCTGTCAGTGGAACATATACACTTTAATATTAAGCTCCCAAACACTGGTACAACATAAGGTGTTAGGTGGTACTATGGCAATGGGAGTGGTATAAGAACTGCAGAAGAATGAAGTAAGGTGATAGGGTGGATTAAATTTGGGTTTGGTGAATACAATTTCCTGGAGTGCTTACCCATATTGAACCTATATAAAAATACAAACTTTTAGAAATACTCTCCCAAATTTGATTGGGGAGATAAAAAAACTATTCCTTCAAAAATCATTCTATATAAGTTTCATTTGGCACATGCAGGATAAGCCTGCGGTTATTTTGTCAAGCAATGGGTTTTTTAAATACTCTTCCATGTAGAAATTAGGTCAAAAATGTACATCAAAAACATTCGCATTAATAAAGAAGTAATCTTAAGTACATTAGCATGGGAGCCCTGCAGCCATCCCACCTTGGGCTGGGGTCTCCCTCAGATCTCATGATCAGAGCAGAGCTGGATCTGGCCAGAACTTACTGAGACGATCTCCAAGGGACACCCAAAAGTTGCACAGAGTTGGATGTTAATTATCTAGCTGACACCATTCCCGCCCCAACTGTGTTGCCCTAGGAAATCATCAGGAAGAAGAGTGGTTGTATGTCTCGTTCAAAAGGTGGTACCTCCAGAAATAGGAAAAATCTGAATATCTGTAGTTGTTCGGGATTCCACCCTTCTTTTCAGCAGCAGCTCCTCCAGCTGTTATGTGTAAGGATGTGGGCATCCAGAATATAAGCAGACATGGGAAGCAGGACCAAGATGACTGTTCGCTCGATGGCCTCATTACTTTTTGGAACAGCTATTTGACTGAGCCCATTGACCAAACGGTCCATAGGCATCCGCTTCCGGAATGCCGACGGCGGGGGTCACCATGGTTCACAGAGGACCTGCGCTAGATGAAACAAGATAGATAGCGGTTGGAGCGACGGTGGCGTCGGACTCACACTGAAGCCGACCAATTGCGGCATAAAGCTAGTTTAAGAACGTATGCTGTGGCAGTGCGGGCAGCAAAGGAAGAATTCTTTGCTGCCCTCATTGTGTCTGCAAAGTCACGTCCAGTGGAGCTTTTCCGGTTGGTGCAGCGGCTGGTCAGTCCGACTTCACTCCGCCTGGAACTGGAATCTTCCAGTGCCCGCTGTGACATGTTTTCTGACTTTTTTGCAGATAAAATCACTCAGATTCATCATGACCTCAATGCTGCAGTTGTGACAGGTAGTGAACTAGAGGTAGAGGAAGCCCCGTCATGTCAGTATTTGTTTGTGGGATCAGTTTCAGTGGGTGTCACCTGCTAACACGGCGGAGGTCCTTGGGACAGTGCGGGCCACCTGTTGTGAATTACATCCATGCCCGTCCTGGCTGGTGAAGGCCAGCTGGGAGACATTAGGGCCATTGCTGGCGGGGGTGGTCAGTGCCTCACTTAGGGAGGGCAGAGTGGTGAGCCACCTCAAGGAGGCGGTGGTGCAGCCTCTGCTCAAGAAACCATCCTTGAGTGTTGACTCCCTGGCCAGCTATCAGTCAGTCTCTAACCTTCCCTTTTTAGGGAACATTGGGTATTTTCAGACGTTACGAGATCACAGTGAACCACGGTGAATACCCACCTGTGGTCACTGTGGCTCGAACGTCTGTTTGGCGGCCGCCAGATGTTCACCACAGTCAATACCCGCATGGGGTCAATTTGAACCACACTTCCCGGGCTAGCTGGGGGAATGTCCCGGGAAGCGTGGTCAAAAAGATTCCCAGCGGGGACCAAAAAAAAGTAACGTCTGGCCGGTTGCCATGGCCCAGGATCCCCGACGGCACATCCGGCCCGACACGGCGGCCGCAGTGGCCCCGTCGCCCACCTGTCTCCCTGGAGGGCGGGTGGCGGGGTGCGTGGAGGGGGCGGGGCCATGCGGCCGCACGTTGCGCCGCGCGGCCCCGCCCCCTCCCAGATTCCCCGCCGGGATCCCCCCGGCACGTCTGATATGGCGTGACGGGGTGACCCCAGCGGGGAATGAAAGGGTTGTTTTCGGTACGGGGCCAAGCGGCCCCGTAACGTCTGAAAACACCCATTATTGAATGGGTGGTGGCCCGGCAGTTACAGGGGCATCTGGACCGGGTCGGTTTTCTTGATCCTTCGCAGTCCGGCTTTCGTCCGGGGATTGGCACGGAGACTGCACGTGTGGCCTTGATCGATGACCTACGCCGTGAATTAAATCAGGGCAGATCATCTATTTTGATCTTGTTGGATCTGTCAGTGGTGTTTGATACCGTTGATCACAAGATGTTGGTGACAAGGCTGCGGGACTGGGCCAGGGTGAGTGGGATTGTTCTTGAATGGTTCCGCTCATTCCTAACAGGGAGAACTCAGCGGGTGGTCCTCGGGGAATATACATCTTCTCCCCGGGACCTCACATGTGGAGTCCCGAAGGGTTCTATTCTGTCCCCTCTCCTGTTCAATGTGTATATGCAACCCTTGGGGGAGGTCATGAGACAGTTCGGCATATGATGTCATCAGTACACCAATGATTCACAAGTTTACCTCTCATTTTCTGAAGTTCCAGGCCCGGCAGTCTCGGTGCTTACCCGGTGTTTGGCAGCTGTGGAGGACTGGATGAGGATGAATCGACTGAGGATGAATCCCGATAAGATGGAGGTGATGCTGGTTCGTAGGGCCAGGGGGTGGTGACTCCCATTATTGGCGGAGTCTTCCCCCCTCTGGCCACCCAGGTCCGTAGTCTGCGGGTGCTCCTCAACCCACAGCTCCACCTAGATTGTCAGGTGGAGGCTGTGGCAAGGGGAGCATTTTGTCAATTACATCTGATGCGACGGCTTCAGCTGTATGTCTCCAAGTTGGACCTGGCAACCATCATCCATGCTTTCATTACCTCTCGACTGGACTACTATAACGCACTCTACATGGGGCTACCTTTGAAGACGGTTCAGAGGCTGAAGCTGGTGCAGAATGCGGCGGCTCGTCTCCTAACAGGGACGGGTTGCCATGAGCACATTACACCTGTGCTCTGTTCTCTGCACTGGCTGCCTATAGTCTACTGGACCCAATTCAAAGTGTTGGTAATGACCTTTAAAGCCCTAAATGGCTTGGGACCTGCTTATCTGTGAGACCGCCTCAGGGCCCAGGTCATTTCACAGTCCCTGCGTTTGGCCAGGGGTACCCAACCCGAGGTCCCCTAGGTATTCCGGGTGGCGACGGCAGGGAGGGCATTCTCGGTGGCCGCACCTAGACTGTGGAACTCCCTCCCGATGGAGGCCCGTTTATCCCCAGACCTCCCCTCTTTCCGAAAATCATGTAAGATCTGGTTGTTCCACCAGGTCTTCAGGGAAGGGGGGTAGGAGGGGTGGTTGGGAGTTTTTTTTTTATTGCCTTAGCATTTAGCCTTTTTAGTTATTTTAATATTATTATACTTTGTTTTATATATTTTATTGTATTTTTATATGTTGTTGCCACTCCGAGTCGCCATTGTGCAGGAGGATGCAGGGTAAAAATGTAATAAATAAATAAATAAGTCAGTATGCAAGAGGCAGAGATGGACCAGGCTCCAGCAAGGCAGGCTTCGGGCAGCTAGGCGCATGAAACCAAGAAGAGTGTCAGGACAGATTAAGACAAGGGTCAGAAAACAACAGACAAGAGACCCTGACCATGAACCCCCATGAAAAAAAAACAGCAGCAAACAGAAGTTGCTCCTGAGGAGGAGAGTAGTGTAAGTACCTCAAGTACCTCCCCCCACTCTTGAACCCAGGTCATTTGGCTCCAGAGGCACACTGGGCTGCACAGGCAGAACAAGGGAATAAACAGCATCTGATCACAGTAACAGGTTCTAATAGGATTCTCTGCCCACTGAGCTCCTGATTGGCTGCCTCTAGTATAAGAACCACCTAACAAAAGCAGGAAGTCAGATGGATCAATGCTTAGGCCTTGTGCTAGTTGGATCCTTTGCCACAACACCAGTCTTCAGCCTGCTTTCTAGCCCTGCTACCAACTTCCTTGTTTGCCTGTCTCCAAGTCTGTTTACCTCCTTGCCTCACAACTTTATTCCTGGCTTGTCTGCATGCCTGTTCCTGAAGTCTGCCTGCCCGCCTGCCTGTCTGTTTCCATAGCTTCCCTGGTCTTAGCTCAGTCCCTATCAGACAGTTTCCTGGTACTGACCCATCTCTCAATTCAATCCCTCAGCTTCACTGTTTTAGGTTTGGCCTAACTTCCAGCTTGATCTTTTGACTTGCTCCACAACGTCACCTCTGGGTAATCCCTTCTAGTGTGATCTGACTCATGCCAGGTCCTGATCCAACTATTGCCCAACCTGGTTCTGCCACTAGCGCTCTTGGGTCCTGTTCCTGTGCTTGGCAGTTATATGTTGACAGTGTATTTCCATGAGAGGAGAGTCAACATTCTCCTGGCCAAATTCCAATGAAGGTACTTACATTTTGCTTAAATTCCCAATTGAATTACATATTTCTTCAACTGCCTTTTTTTCTTTACCAGTCCTTGAATGTGACCAATACTTTGCATACTTGGAACAAAGCTGCATTTCACACCTAAAGGGGCTTTCCTTAAGTTGTAGGTAAAATTATTCTTCTGCAATCAGCACTACAGCTGACACAGGGCACAAAATTCACGACTTCTGAACATTTCAGCAGTTATCAGTGTAAGAATTTTGAGTAGCCTCTTCTTTATGGTGTGCAAATTGTGGCTCAGGAGCAGCATGTAGCTCTTGGGTGTTCAAGTGCAGCTATTGGTAGTACTCCCCGTTTTGCCTTTATGGACCTGTGTTTTATTTCATTGACCTTGAGTCTCAGCAACTAAATTACAGTTGCTCCTCAGAATCTCAGCAGCCAGGGCCTCTGACCAATCACAAAGAAGAAGTGGTTTTTGTGCATTCATGCATCCGTGTCTCTTTTGGTTTTCCGTAATTTTGGTAAACAGGTCTTTAGGATGGGAATTTTGCCCACGCCTACCATAAGCCAAAATACAGAGGTTCCCCAAATCTTTGCCTCTGGGACCCCCATTTTGAGACTTAAATATAATTTTGGCAGTTATAATATAGACTTAAACATAATGCTAGTTCAGGAAGCAACTAAGACGTAGAACGTGGATCAAATACAAACCATGATCATGACCGTACTAGGATTATTATTATTATTATTAACAAACATTTATATAGCGCCCACAGTGTACCTGGCACTTTACAAAGTAATAAAACAGACACGGTCCCTGCCCCTAGGGCTTAGCTTACAATCTGAGAGACAGGAGCTGGGGGAGAGACTTAGGAAGGGGAACAGAGAGAGAGACAAGGGGTCTAACATTCATGAAGATGCGAGGTCTCAAGTGCACGTACTTGGCTTGGTTACGATGAGAATGACAGCAGGCAGGTCCATGTTGCAAGGATAAGGGTAAACCGATCGTAGGTATAGGAATAGTGGCTCAGCAGGATAAAGAGTCAGACAGAGCAGAGCGAAAGAGGTGAGTTTTAAGGAGAGATTTGAAGGTATGAAGGGAGGGGGCAAGGCGGATGTGGACAGGGAGGGAGTTCCAGGCATGGGGGGCAGCAAGTGAGAAGGGACGAAGGCGCTTAGGGGAGCAGGGAAGGCGTGGAAGGGTGAGAGAAGGGACAGAGGAGGAGCGAAGTGCACGGGCTGGAGTATGGAGGGCGATAAGTGCAGAGAGGTAGGGGGGAGCAAGGTTGTGAAGAGCTTTATAGGTGAAGACTAGGAGCTTGTGCAGGATTCGTTCAGGAAGGGGAAGCCAGTGAAGCGAAGAGAGGAGGGGCTGCACATGGTCGAAGCGACTGGCGAGGTAGATGACCCTGGCAGCAGAGTTTTGGACAGAGATGAGGGGAGAAAGGTGAGACCGGGGAAGGCCAGTGAGAAGGAGGTTACAGTAATCGAGGCGAGAGATGACCAGAGCATGAACAAGAGTTTTGGCAGACGAGACAGAGAGAAAAGGGCGAATCTTAGCAATGTTATGGAGGGAGAAGCGACAGGATTTAGCAACAGAGTCAATGTAGGGTTTAAAAGAAAGGGGTGAGTCAAAGATGAAGCCTAGGCTACGGGCTTGGGGGACAGGCAGGATGGTGACTCCATCAATAGTTATTGACAGTGAGGAAGGAGAGGAAGGATGAGGGGGGAAGATAAGGAGTTCCAATTGACAATTTGGGAACCTGTGCCTTAAGATAATGGATGAAAACAGACATGACGCTAACCACCCTTTAACCACCCTTGGTGGTTATTTATGCATGTTGCAGGGCTGTATTGGTGCCCTATGCAGCCCTGCAACATGCATAAATAACCACCAAGGATGGTTAAAGGGTGGTTAGCGTCATGTCTGTTTTCACCCAATGAATACTGTTTCAGAAACTAAAAGCTTACCTCTCAGTATAACCCATTCTTTTCCATAATATTTACTAGATCTGCTGCAAGAAAGAGGGGGAGGGAGACTTAAGTAGTAGTAGCCCACTGAATGAGCATCAGTCCCTGAAGCTCCATATAAAAGTCAATATTTACCATTCCATTAAAAGAAGAAACATTTACCAGACATCAGTACCTGTCATGCCGCAGCTATTTCCTATTTCAAGCATGGGGAATCACCTCAGACACCACAAAGGGCTAGCACTGGAAAACAGCTACAGAATCACACTGCCAGTTGTTGTGCTATGATCCATTTGGGGAAAGGAAATATTTGCAGAGTAGGGAAGGCGGGATTTTTATATAATGGATAGAATTGATACAGAAGGTGCCTGATTTCGAACTGGAGCTGAAATGAATAGTAGTTTTTGTAGACAGGACACCTGACTACCAGCCAAATATCCAAATAATATTTGCACTCAAAACAGTTATTATTTATTTATTTCAAATATTTCTACCCCGCCCCTCTTGCACCAGGTGACTCGGGGCGGCTCACAAACACGATTTTAAAAGATTCAACAATAAATACAAAATGAATACAAAAATATAAAAATATAAAATCAAAGTAACCAATGCAATAACAACCCCCCAACCCCTCTAACCCATCCCACCCTCTTTCCCCCCGCCAAATGCATGGATGGAAGAGCACGGTCTTATAGCCATGATGGAAGGCAAGGAGTTCTGGACTGAGGCATTTCAAAGCAATGGCACAGCCGCCGAGAATGCCCACCTGTCCATTCAAACCTACCGGGAAACATGGGACTTCCAGGAAAGCGCTCCTGAATGACCGCAGGGGCCGCTCGGAGACCCAGGGGGGTGAGGCGATCTTCCAGGTAAGCAGGACCCAGGCCATTTATTTATTTATTTTACAAATTTATACCCCGCCCCTCCTGCCAAAGCAGCTTGGGGCGGCTAACAAATGTAAAAAATCAAAATACAATACAAATATAATAAATACAAAATATATAAAAACATAAAACAAAACAGTCCACAATGGGGCAAGTCAAGGGATAAACATAAAACCCATCACCACCCTAACCCTCACCGAAAGCCTAGCAGAACAATCAGGTCTTATGTTGTCAATGAAAGGAGGGGAGGACCAGGGCGACCTGGTCCTCCACGGGAAGGGAGTTCCACAGCCTAGGTGTGGCCACTGAGAATGCCGAGACTTTGAGAAAGGTGCTCCCGACAGACCAAAGGGGCTGATCTAGAACTCGGGGGGTGAGGCAGTCCCGCAGATTGGTGGGGCGCAGGCCGTATAGGGCATTAAAGGTTAAAACCAGCACCTTGAATCAGGCCTGGCTGTCCGGAAGACAGTAGGCAGCCAATGTAATGCTCGGCACACCAGTGTAATGTGCTCTCTGCAGCCCGCCCCCATAAGGAGAAGGGCTGCAGCACACTCCACCTGCTGCAGCTTCTGAACCATCACCAGGGACAGCCCCATGTAAAGCACATTGCAATACTCTAGTCTCAAGGTAACGAATGCATGGATGAGGGTGGGGAGGTCCAACTCTGAAACATATGGGTGGAGTCTTTTCACCAGAAGTAGTTGGTGAACCAATTGGGGGCGAACACCCCCAATGACAGGAGTATTCCCCTCCCTCAGATCATTGACCCCACCCACCAATATCACCTCCGTCTTATCGGAATTGAGCTTCAGTCGGCTCAACCTCATCCAATCCTGCATAGCGGCCAAACACCAAAACAGGAAGGAGACAGCAGGATCTGGGTCAGATGAAAAGGATAAGTACAGCTGGGTGTCATCTTCATATTAATGACAATGAACTCCCCAGCTGCGCACAACCTCCACGAGCGCCTTCATATACACGTTCAACAAGAGACAGGACAGAATAGAACCCTGCAGGACTCCACATGAGAGAGCCCCAGGGGACGATGTACAGTCCCCTAGGACCACCTGCTGTTACCTCCCAGCGAGATAAGAATGGAAACATTGTAAAATGGTTCCATCCGCCCCAGCCAGGTCTCACAGACGAGTCACCAACATCTCATGATTCATGGTATCAAAAGCTGCTGATACTTCCAGTAGAACTAGTAGGATCATACGACCCCATCTAGCTCTATTAGGACATCATCAACCAAGACCACCAACACCGTCTCCACGCCATAACCCAGATGAAAGCCAGCTGCATGGGATGAAGAAAACAGGTGTGATCCAAATGTACCTGCAGCTGCCAGGCCACGACACATTCAATAACCTTCCCTAAAAAGGGAAGGTTAGAGACAGGCAAGTAGCTCGCATGACATCCACATCAAGAGATGGTTTCTTGGGGAGGGGCTGAACCACAGTCTTCTTGAGACAATCCAGCACCCTCCCCTTCCAAAGGGAGGTGTTAATTACCCCCACCAGCACCGAGCTCAACGTCTCCCTGCAGGCCTTAATCAACCAGGATGGGCAAGGATCTAACTCACAAGAAGTGGCCCGAATAGACCCCAGGACATTGGTCACCTCGACAGGTGTCACTGATTGAAATTCATCCCACACAAACTGATCAGACAGGGCATTCATAACCTCTGACTCTGCCATTGCATCTAAAAAGGCGAAAGCGAAGTCGTGCACAATACAGGCAATTTTGTCCACAAAATATGTTTAAAACATGTCACATGTTATTAGAATATCCAACTAATATTCAAATATCCAAATAATATTAAAAAATGAATGACCAAAATAATAGCATCCGATGAATATCCAAATAATATTTGCATAATAATATGATGTACAATAATATGATGTACCTCAGGGACCGCCTCGCCCTCCATGGCCCAGAGCGGCTCCTTCGGTCTGCCGGGGGTGCCTTCTTGGAGGTCCCCCATGTTAAGCGGGGGGGTCACAATGGAGAGGGCATTCTCAGTGGCCGGGCCGGGCCGTGCCTTTGGAACTCCTTCCCGGAGGAAGCTCGCCTGGCCCCAAGCCTTTTGACATTTCGGCGAATTTGTAAGACCTGGCTGTTCGCCCAGGCCTTTGGGGAGGGGGGAGGGGTGGGTTAGGGGGTGTTTTATCTTCCCCCACCCTTATTTATTATTATTCCAGCCTGTTTCACTGTAATGCTTTTATTTATTTTTTATATATAAATTGTTTTTATTATGAACTTGTTAGCTGCCCCGAGCTGTTCGCAGGAGGGGTGGGATACAAATTGAAAAATAAATAAATAAAATAAAATAATATCTACATGTGTATAGATTAGATACACATATATTTGTGTACCTATGGGCACCAGAAGGAGGGTACAAGGAGTGCAGTTTCACCCCCTTGGCTCTGCCCCTTCCGAGCATTGTGACATAGTTGCAGTCAGACGAGACAGGCTTGGGAGGCTACCATGTTTTTGGTTTCTTTACCCCTCCCTGGGCAAATGAGCCATGCAATGTAGTGACTCATGTGCCTAGGGCCTGTCAGATGTCCCCCACTTCCCAGGCATCAAAGAGCAGCCTTAACCCAACTGGGGTAAAGCTGCCCAGGGCGGGGCAACCCTGTGATGGGCATACTTGTCCCACCATGCACAATGCAAGGCTGTGGGGCTGTGCACAATGTGTGCTAGCACCCGTTGCACACAGCCACGTCATAGATGGGGGCAGGTTCTCAGTCCAGCCAGGGGAGGGAGGGAGGAAGGGCAGGGCACCTGTTCATGTGAGTAGTGCCTCAGCCATATCAGCGGCTGTGATAGGAACCATCTGGGTGGCTCCCTGTGCATGCCCAGCAGTGAGGCAGAGGTGATTGCCTGCCACAGGAAAGTGCAGACATCAGGGCCCTGCAGTTTGTGTGGCTGCACACCATGATGCTGAGAAAAGGGGTGTGGTCACATCAGCAAAGGGTGGATTACCCTTCACCCTACCCCTTTCTGACATGGCCAATGTCACAATGCTCGGAAACGGGCATGGTCACATCAGAAAAGGTAGAGTGAAGTGACTCTCCTGCTCCCTCTCGCTCCTTCCCCTCATGAACATAATTCTACCAGTGCACTTGCATGTATCCACTTATTTGGCCATTCATTTGTTCAGTTACTTAGTTTCAACTACCATGCATGCATTAGTAGCGCTAATAGTACCAAAAAAACAAACAACCAAACCAAAATATCTGAAACAGGTATCGAATGAAATGGAAACCAAATAGCAGTTACTAATCGCTTCAATGGATCTGGATCAAGCAAGAGAATTTGATTAATAAAATACTTACTGTGGATAGTTGTTTCAGCTATATTATGGAGCTGAAACAAATAATACATTTATTATCTGCAGTTAATATTTGCCATTCTAGAGAGATTGGCGGCTACCCAGCCATTTACTGATTAACCATAATCACTAACCAAAAAAATCGAATAACTGGATAATACTCCAACAGTGAACCTGTTTACTGAATTGCCATTACCATGTTACCACGTAACTGAATGTTGATAATTGGTTAAATGGTTAACTGCCGAACGATAAACGGATACCACTCAGCAACCAGTACTTTTAAGAGCAGATCAGATACCAGAGATATAGCTGGTTACCAGATAGTGGTGGATAACCATTTCAGCTCTAATTATGAAAAGCTACACTAGTGGATAGAGCCACAGAGAAGGAGAAGAAAACACATGGAATCAGGACATTGTAGCCTAGCTTTTTACATAGTATAATACAAATGACTAGAATCCTGCATATTTCAGCTCCTGATAAAGGAATAGTTTCTTCCCTAATAAATGCACGCAGCTGAAGAGTGTGTTTTGGCCTTGATAGACCTAGCTACTTGCTTCATTTTCTCAACGGTTTGTGGAGGAGTAATGTTGTTATTAGTATTACAGTAGCCCCCCAAAGGCCAGTGCTCCATTGTACCAGGCACTGTACAAATGTAGGACAAATTGGATAGCTCCTGCCCCAAAGACCTTTCCAAATGGTTCTCAGTGAGAGACAAATGAATGTGACTTATACAAGATATGAGACAAAGAAAGGAGCACGGTTTAGAAGCAGGAACAGGGAACCTCCAGTCCTTGGACTTAATATGACCTCATACTCCTTTTAAATTTGGATTAATGGCCTTTTTCCTAGCTACTATGTGTGATGGCTCAGGGCATTAAAGTAACAGGTGTGGAAGTCTCTGTCACTTCCTACGAGCTCCAGTCCCAGCCTCACCACAGAAAGAAAAAGAGTTCAAGAAGCTTTGAGTCCTGAATCTCAACTCTAACACAGGACTTCCAGGGTGGACAGCCAGGGACTGAGACACTTCATTTCCCTCCCTTTGTAAATTGCAAATAATGCCACTCACCTGCGTACCTGACAAGGGTATCTTGAGAATGAATAAATTCAAGGACCTGTGTTCATTGCATTTTCCCTGTTGGTGGCAATGGGGAAAATGCAATGAACACAGGTCCCAAAATAAGTTAATGTCTAGAAAATGCTAAGATAAATGTAAGTGCTTAGTAGGGATAGTGATATACTCCCATTGCCTAACCCTTTGGAGTCTGAAAGCAATTCTGGGATATTCATTGCTCTAGAAATTGGTATATGAGAAGACAGGGACTATAGCTGAAATGGGTACTTACTTAAGTATCCACGGGTAATACCCACATTTTTGGGTACAGCATCGGCTACCCGATGGGTTACCCGGCTACCAATCGGGTACCTGGATACCAAAAAATTGTTAATTTTTACTGATTACCATCACCAATTTTCCAATTACTAATTGGTATATCAGGTCAGAAAACTGAACATTTGGGACAGAAATTTTAAAAACTGGGAGCAAAAGTCTATTTGATGGGTCTGGAAGTTGACTTTCTAGGACCACAAGTCAATCTTCTGGAACGGAAAAACCATAAATAGGTGTCAGAAGTTGGTAAATTTACAACAGAAGTAAAAAACTCAGTACTGAAAGTCAACATTCTGGGACTGGAAGTCAACACTTCTGGACATCAGTACCTGAATCAAGTTGCAATTGGGTATCAATCGGTACCTTATTATTATTATTATTATTATTATTATTATTATACATTTATATAGCACAAGTCGTGTGACCTGGTGCTGTACAGAACACAGAACTAGACGCGGTCCCTGCCTGTGGCTTACAATCTGAAAGACAAAGGGGGGGAGACAGGGAGAGGGGACAGTGGGAGAGACATGGGAGAAGACAAAAAAACATTCAAGCAGATGCGAAATCTCAGGTGCGTATGCTTGGCTTGGTTACAAAGAGGTTGGTAGCAGCAGTCAGCAGAGGAGGGCAGACAGTAAGAGTAAGGGGAAAGACTAGCAGGCATTGGGAAAGGCAGCAAGGAAAAGGTGGGTCTTGAGGAGGGATTTGAAGGAGCGGAGGGAGGAGGCAAGGCGGATGTGGGCAGGGAGGGAGTTCCAGGCATGGGGGGCAGCGAGGGAGAAGGGTCGAAGGCGGTTAGGCGAGCAGGAGAAACGAGGGAGAGTGAGGGAGGGGACAAAGGAAGAGCGGAGAGCGCGTGCAGGAGTGCGTAGGGAAATTAGGTCCGAGAGGTAAGGGGGAGCTTGGTCGTGGAGCGATTTGAACGTGAAAACCAGGAGTTTAAACAGGATACGTTCAGGAAGGGGGAGCCAGTGAAGGGAGAGGAGGAGAGGCTGCACATGGTCGAAGCGACGGGCAGAGTGAATGACCTTGGCGGCGGAGTTTTGGATTGCGATAAGGGGGGACAGGTGAGAGCGAGGGAGGCCAGCAAGGAGGAGGTTGCAGTAGTCGAGGCGAGAGATAACCATGGCATGAACAAGGATTTTGGCCGAGGAGACAGATAGAAAGGGGCGAATGCGGGCAATGTTGAGGAGAGCGAATCGGCAGGATTTGGCCACAGAGTCAATGTAAGGTTTAAAGGAGAGGTGCGTGTCAAAAATGAAGCCCAAGCTGCGGGCACGGAGAACAGGACGGATGGTGACCCCATCAATGCAGACGGTCAGGTCAGAGGGAGAGGAGGGGGATGGAGGAAAAATGAGGAGTTCAGTCTTGGCCATGTTCAGTTTGAGTTGGCGTCGGGACATCCAGGCGGAGATATCAGAGAGGCAGTCGACGAGGCGTGAGCGGACAGAGGAGGAGAGAGAGGGGGTAGAGAGATAGAGTTGGGTGTCATCAGCGTAGAGATGGTATTGGAATCCGTGGGAGGCAATAATTTTGCCAAGGGACAGGGTGTAGATAGAGAAGAGGAGAGGGCCAAGGACAGAACCTTGGGGGACCCTAACCGAAAGGGGAAAGGAGGGGGAGGTTGACTCAGGGAGGGAGACATTAAAGGAGCGGTCAGAGAGGTAGGAATTGACCTGATGTTATCAGGTCAATTCAGGTACTAGAAATTTGATGGGTATGCCCATTTTTTGAGTACTCGCTTTCATCTCTAATAGTGACTTCCTTCCAAAATATAAACTATAGCTCTGAAAGAAAGAAAAACAATAGTGGAGAACCATCTGCTGATGGACAATAAACCTTCGAGAACAGAAAAGAAATCCCTGAAGTGATTTCCCCACCCTCAACCCCCCACCCTCCACAATGTCTTCCACTGAGAGAAGATGAAATAGTGGCCTAGATGCCATGCTTCAGATAAGAGCTTCAACTGAAGCCTCATATATTTTGTTGATATTAAAGATCTTATGGCTTTTTGAGGAAGAGTGTAGGTATTAATCATTTCACTAGCTCACTGTCAACTTTTGCTCCTTTTTAAGCTGCCCCACCCTTTAACTAGATGCAGTCTCTCAGACACTAACGTCAACACTCAAAGAAACAGTAATAGTAAGTGTTTTATACTTGTCAATGTGCCAGGGCTTTGACTCCTCTGCAGACACGGCCAACAGATTTCTACAGTTGCTAAAGTCTCAGACTTAGAAGACTAGCTTGCAATTTTAAAAGCTATTATTATTAGTAGTAGTAGTAGTAGTAGTAGTAGTAGTAGTATTAATAATAATAATAATAATAATAATAATAATAATAATAATAATAATCTATAGCACTTTTAGTGTTCAAAATAATTTGCAATCCGTCATTAATTCACTTCACAAAAATTCTTTGAGACTGGTCATTAGTATTCCCATTTTACAGATGGGGAGCTGAGTCCAAGAGATAAGGACTTGTCCAAGGCATTTAATGAGATCATGAGAAAGATAGGATTTGAACCCTAATCACTCAGGTCCAAGTCCAACATCTTATCCAATAACCACTAGGCTACATTGGGTATTTTCAGACGTGACGAGATCACAGTGAACCACACTGAATACCCACATGGGGTCAATTTCAACCACGCTTCCCGGGCTCCCAGCGCAAGAATCCCCGGAAGCATGGTGAAAGTGATTCCAGGCGGGCATCAATAAAAAGTAACGTCTGGTCGGTCGCCACGGCCTGGAAGCACCGACGGGATTCCGGGCCGTGGCGCATTCGGCCAGATGCTGGGGCGGCATTAGCCGCGGGGGCTGCCCATCTCCCCGGAGGGCGGGCGGCGGGGAGCATGGAGGGGGGCGGGGCCGTGCGGCCGCACGTTGTGCCACGTGGCCCCGCCCCCTCCCTGATTCTCCGCCGGGATCCCCGGCACATCTTTTTGCCGTGTCTGGGTGATCCCGGCAAAGCCGCCCCGTCACATCTGAAAACACCCATTGACTCACAAGTTTAGCTTTATCTTACTTAATTTAATATGAAGCACTATATTGTACGGGTGGGACTCCAGGGGGATTATCAGGTATCGGATTTACCAGTATCGGAATAACAGATTTTTAACATTGCTGATTTTCTCGGATTTTTAACATTACGGCCATTGACTTTAATCGGCAATGTTAAAAATCTGATATGCTGATACTGACAATTATTGGTATTATTGGATTAATCCACCACCACCAATTATCGAATTACTCTGATACCGATAGTCCCTACTATATAGACAAATAGCCACAAAACCTTCTTCAGCACTTCTCTTGTTGCCCAGAAATACCTTAGGGAGAAACATCAATTAATGGCTTAATTAAAAAGTCACAAAATGTTTATTAAAGTAAAGCTTAAGTCCCTTTTAAGTGGGCCATAGGTGCGGGGGGGTGTGTGTCAGTGTGCGCGCAGCAGCATGGGCAGTGCACAGGTGCACACCGATCCCCCCGCATCCCCACTTACAAAGCAATTACTGTTTTGGCCAACTGCTCCATGAGTGGGCGATGGGTGGAAGTGGGTGTGCGTGCATGTTTCACAGGAGCGCGTACGCACGCACACCCACCTGCTGCGGTAGTGGGCACATCTCGTGTAAAAGGGCCTAGGTTTTCTAAAAGCACCTCTCACCCCAATTCTCCAAGCCATTTTGGAGGCAGGAGTTGGTGAGTGCAATAAATTTGTGGCCCAACTTTCAGAATGCACTTGCTTAATTAATTGATTTGCAGATGCAAATTAATGGATGGATTGTTACTATTATGCACTATGTTGATCAAAGATATCAAGGGTCAAACAGAGCTGAAATGACTCAGTAGCTCATTTACTACCTGCAGGTAATACCCACATTTCTGAGTAGTGTGTTGAGTACCCAAAGAGCTACCCAGTTGCTGATCAGGTACCCAGATAACCCCAAAAATGGTAATTTCTGAGACTAATTTTTCCATTCTGCATTTATCAGTAGGTAAATTGGGATGGAAAATTAAAAAAAATCAGGACAGAAAACCAAAAAATCAGGACGGGAAGTCGACATTCTCCGACCAGAAGTCAACATTCCAGGACACTGGGTACCTGAATCGAGTCAAAATTGGGTACCGAATACTGATCAGTACCCAATATTTCTGAGACGATTTGAGTACAGGAAATTTGACAGTATAGCCATTTTTGTGGGTACTCATTTCAGCTCTAGTCAAGACACCACTGGTATAGCTTTCGCCTTCAAGTAAATAAACTGAAGTGTCAAGTAGGAGGCCATCCTACTAGACTCATCTCTCAGTGCATGAAACCTCTCTGGCAGTATTAACCAGTAATACCATAGCTCAATCATCTTTTTGATTAAGGCATCTATTGCAAATATTAGGGCTGAAACTCAGTCTTGATATTTTCTCAATTCTTCTGATAATCAGGCTTCTTGGCATAAATCAAGATAAAAATGACAATCGAGAAAATCAAAAATCTCAAATTTGTCTTGAGGTATTTTTCTCAATAATATTTTGTTTAACTACTGCACATGGAATGGCTGCTAGGGATGTTCTACACATGCACCGCAATTTTCCAAGATGGTGCGGGCAGCAGCAGCAGCATTTTGGAAAAGGGCAGCCAGTCTTCACATATGTAGAACAGCTGCCCTTTTCCAAAATGGTGCCAACACTGACACCATCTTGGAAAAGGGCCGTGCATGCTCAGAACAACCCCATGGCCATTTTGCACATGCATGTGAATGTATTTAATGTGAATGTATTTATTTATTTTTTGCAAGATTTTCGCAAGATTCTCAAAACCCTTAGTGACATCATCATGAGATCTTGCTAAGGTTTCTTTATTCTTGTGAGATTCTCATGAGAATAAATTGAATTCTCGTTTCATCCCTAGCAAATATTGACCAAAGCTGAAATTAGGGCTGAAACGAGAATAAATTTGTTTCTTGCTAGAATCTCACAGGAACTGAGAATCGTTACCAAGATGTCAGGATAATCTCAATAATTATCCGAGATCTCAGTCGAGAAATTTTATCAGTTTACCATGTACCGTGATTTGCCATGTACCGTATTCCAAGTTACTATGTATCACTTACTGTGTACCATGTTCATCCTGGTAATGCGCATGTGCAAAATGGCATCCCAGCTGTTCTGCACTTGTCTAGCCCTCTTCTAAGATGGTGCCAACAACATCACTGCCATTTGGGAAAAGGGTAGCCATTTTGCTCATGAGATTTTTTTGCTCATGAGATTTTTTATTTTCTCGATTCTCATTTTGGCACATGTAAGCGGTACACGGTAAATCGGTATATGGTACATGGTAAATTTCAGTAAACTGTAATCACGGTAAATGGTAAATTGAGAAAAATTATCAACTGAGAAACTAGGGGTTTCTCGATTATTGATTCTTGCTAAAACCAAGTCAAGAACCATGATTCTTGGTGAGAATCGAGAAAAAAATCAAGATTAAGTTTCAGCCCTAGCTGAAATGAATATTCCAAGTGAATCAAATATGTGACATTTACAAATTGACAAATGCAAATTCAAAATTTGTATATTTTCAAGTCTCACAATAGAATATGAAGGTTTTTCACATTTTATTTTGTTAATTCACTTCTCAAAATTTGCTCATTCCATATTCAGTATTCTATCATTCACTTTAGTGGTATACGCAGTCAGACCAATAGCCCATTGAGCCTAGCATACTGTTTCCAACAGTTGCTTTCGAAAAGTACCCAACAGGTTATAATGGAGTACTCCGTTCTCCCAGGTCCTGATGGTCAAAGGCTGCATCCCTGACCTATATGATTAATAGCAATTTATGGAACTATGCTACAAGAATTTTTCCAGTAGCTATTGCTACTGGCTTTTACAACATCCTCTGGCAACATGTTCCACAATTTAATTGTGCGTTGAGTAACAAAGTACTTCTTTTTTATTTTAAATCTGCTGCCAATTAATTTCATGGAGTGTCCCCTTGTCCTATTATTATTTGAGAGGGTAAATAACAGCTATTTTCTTATTCCGCACCTTTCATGATTTTATAAGCTTATATCCCCCTCTCAGTCATCTCTTCTCCAAGATTAATATTCTTTCAACAATAATTCACTATTCAATTATGAAATCTATTGTGATTTGCTACATCAGTATTTATTTACCTTGTGATTGGCTGCTTGTTCTCACTGAGTGTGTCACAAGCAGAGCAGTGAGGAGGAAGTGTCTTGTTTGACTACATCTAATTTGCATAGTTTACAATGCAAATTAGTTGGTTTCAATTTTGTTTAATTCATTCTGTTCCCTTGTTTGTCAAAGATAACTAAATGAAGTCTAAACAAAACTGTTAAGTAAATGAACAAAGTTAGAATTCAAACATACATCATTAACTCTATGAATTCAAAAATTTCTTAAATGAAACAAATCTTCAAATCTTATTCAAAGAATTTTGAATCTTAATTTTTAAATAAGGTTTTTAATTTTATATGTATCTATGTATATATTCACCAGTACAGTGGAAATAAGGAG
The DNA here is from genome assembly GCA_003113815.1 of Sphenodon punctatus. NCBI lineage: Eukaryota > Metazoa > Chordata > Lepidosauria > Sphenodontia > Sphenodontidae > Sphenodon > Sphenodon punctatus. The sequence goes on from QEPC01003948.1 coordinate 529,538, forward strand.
TGTGGTCATGGGCGCTAAAGAGTCAAAGGCTGTTTTTCCATGACACTGCCAGGTGGAGGTGTGTGGGCGCGCCGGTGCATGCACGGTGGGTGGGCGGGGCATGCACACAGCCGCTCACACATCGCCACTCACCCCTCCCACTCATCCCCATGTGCACAGAGCAACCTCCATTTTCCCCAGTTGTTCCATGCATGGGGATGAGTAGGGGGGGAGTAGGGATGCATGTTAGGCAGGAGCGCTCACCCCTCCCACTCACTGCACACGCACACTAGCACGAGCACATGCCGTGTCCTTCACATGGGCCTCTCCCACTCATGAACATGCAGATTTCTGCATATTCATGCGTGGGAGAGGCCTGTGTAAAAAGGGGCACAAAGAGATATGTTTGTATATGTTTTATGTGTATAAATCTTTTATATTTTTGTAAACCACCCTGAGTCTTGAAGGGCGGGGTAAAAAATTAAATAAATAAATTCATTTTGGTTTTAGTTGGCCCTTTAGAAGTTCCTTGGTCAGATATGCAGGAATGTCATTGAGGCGCTGTAGGAGACCTGAACATTCTTGGCTTTGGTGATACTTGTGCCAGCCCAGCCTTCTTGGTCATCTATTTTGGACATTGTTTTGTTTCAATTACATAGGCAGAAATCACCAAACAGGACTCTTTTGTCCTCCAAAGACATCGGACACATCTGCAACAAAAGCTCGAGTTGTAGAGTTATAAAACACCAATGGAAACCAAAGGGGAAAATAATAGGACCCCTTTGGCACAGAGATCGTGTAGCGGATGCAGTGGGTAAAAAGTCCTGCTGGTCCATTGAGTACCTTGTTTAGGTGTAAGGGAGAACCATTTTGGCTGACCTACGGACTGAACCCAGGAGACTTCCAGAGATAAAAACTTGACTCTTTACAGTTAATTAACCAGACTCTGGATCTGGGAGGGGTGTAATAAATCCACTCACATCCCCAATGGATTAAGCAAGAGAAAGGGCACATAACTCATATGAATAACAAAACGATATAGGGCGCCGGCACAGTGAAAATAGGAGTGTGATCATGGGCACTAAAGAGTCAAAGAGAGATAATTGTTTGAATGTGTGCCATGAAGGCACATGAAGGATACAGAAGAATGGCAACATTAATGCCATAATACACACAGCAAAAATATGTGCATGAGACAGTACCAAAGTGAAAATCGAGCCAGAACAATATCTTCAAACGTGATCTATTGCCCATGAGTGCCACTCTTATGAAGCGTTCTCCAGAACAGAAAGTTGAGCACCTCTCTACTATAATAGTTAAACCCAATTTTTATTGAGCTGAGTTAAACTCTCTTTCATCTTATAATCTAATTTCTGCCATTTCAGTAGATTGTCTTCCTTTGCTGCAAGAAGAGAATACAATCCAAATAAATTAGTGAGTAGGCTATGCGCATCCATTTTTAAGACTGTCCCTCACTTATTCATTTTAATCAAACTTTCCATATTCTTTGACTTTCCACCCTTCATTGCCTTGAGCTATGCATTGCAACTACTGATGACATACAAATGTTAATTTTGTTCAAATTCAAATACAATACAGAAAGGCCAAATTTAAAGACCGCTTTTGCAAACATCACATTTAAAATGAAAGTGAACTGAATTAAACAGACTACAAAAGAGGGTGAGAAAAACCAGTCAAGTGAATCTTTGGTTAGTTCTGTTATCTGATCTTCCATCTCGCCAGGAATAAAACAATGGTTTCTTTCCTCAACTCTTTAACAGTGGCAGGCTCTCTTAAAGCATATGTAGGAAACAGGAGAGTTCCTTCAAAAACAAAACCAATTGTGAGGCATTCGAAGAACCAATGGTGGCCAACTTCATCCGCAGTAATTAAGGAAGACCCTGAGACGACAGCAGTGCAGCTAGTTATGTTTTTTGCTCATTTTGCCATTTTTAAAATAAAATACTAGCAGGAGTCAGCACCCAATAGAAAGTTGAAGAGCTGTGCTAATCCCACCTCTTCCCTTCAGCTCTTTCCTCCCATCTGGAAAGAGCTTCTCCCTCTCATCTTTCTAGATGGCGGAGGGAGGGAGCTGAAGGGAGGAGGCGGGATCAGCACAGCTTTTCAGCATTCTCTTGGGTGCTGACTTCTGCTAGCCAAGCCAATAGAATGCTGACGATGTCTTATGAATCTGCCCCCTCCCTCCTGCTCTCCCCCCTCCCATTCCCAATAATTCTCTATCAGGGCTTTCTCATCAGCTTTCTCCCACAGAGACAACCCATAGCTCCGGGCTCTGTTCCCAGAGCTACCAGGCAAGGTAAGAGAGCTGGGGAGGGAGCAATGTGGCTTTCTCTTCCCTCCCTCCCTTTAATTTCTCTGGGCTGAGAGACCAGCCTGGCACTGGGGGGCGGACAGGAAATCTCAGAGATCTCAATCAAGGTCGAGATTTCTGTGAGATCTCAATATTGACTCAAGAGTTTCACAAGCTTTTTGGTGAGATGATTTTTGGTTCTTTTTTCAGCCCTATTGCAATTGCTCGCCTGTGTTTCTTTTCTTTCGCATCCTCTCTTCCGTGTTCTTTCTTCTGCATTTCCTTCCTTTGCAGCAATTGCCCATTTCTAACCCATGGGAGACTTCACTTTTTCCCATTCTATCCGCCTACATCAGGGATGGGGAACCTCAAGCTCAGGGGCAAAATGCGGCTAGAGGCTAGTTGTTATTTGGCTCCTTTCCAGTTCCTGGATCCACCTCCTGGATCCAGTTCCTACCCTCTAAGTACTGAAAGACTGAGCTCAGGGGAAGGGAGCAGAGATGAGAGCATGAATACAAGGACAGGGGATAGATAGATCCATGGCACAACTTTTTTGAATGCACCACTTAAGCAGTCTCATCCCAAACTTCTATGAGACGCGCAGAGCTTGTTCTAACTTTCAAAGTGGCCCTTGGGAGAGAAAAAGCTACCCACCACTGGCCTACATGAATTAGAGGTGAAAAAAGTAATATTGAAACCGAGCTGCCATGCGCTTTTAGAGTCACTGGATGATTTCAGAAGTGATGTGGTGAATGTCCACCACAGTCAACCTCAGTCAAACGTGGGGGGGGGTGAAAGCGCCATGCGTGGGTATTTTCAGATGTTACGTGGTCAATGTCAACCACAGTCAATTACCTGTGGTGACTTGGACCACATAACGTCTGTTGGGGGGAACAAATGTTCCCCCCCCCAGATGTTACCACGGTGGGGAATCACATTCACCACGCAAGCGGCCAAAGCAGCAGGGCCAGAGGCCATTGCATGGTGAAGGCGATTCCCCGCCATGGTGACCCCCGCCGTCACATCTGGATGGCGGCCACGGCCCGGAATCCCCACAGGGATTCCGGCCCGTGGCCATAGTGGGCAAGCATTGTGGTCGCATTGGCCGCAGCGGCCGCCCATCTCCCCACAGGGCAGGGAGCATGGAGGGGGCGGGGCCGTGCGGCTGCATGTTGCACCGCGTGGCCCCACCCCCTCCCCAATTCCTCGCCAGGATCCCCCGGCATGTCCGTTAGGGCTTGACGGGTCATCCCGGTGGGGGATTAATTCATTGATTTCATGACAGGGCCAATTGGCCCCGTCACATCTGAAAACACCCCATGTCTGTTTGCTCTCATCCAGATGTTCACCACAGTCAAATGCGGCCCGGGGTGAAGCTAACCACGCTTCGTGAGGTCGGGGTGGGAGGAGGTCCAGAAGTGTGGTGAATGGTGACCACGGCAGGGGTGAATGAAAAGTAACTTCTGAACGGAAACCCGCAGCTGCGGTGGAAGGAATTGACCCCAGGCGCGGTGCATTCTGGGGCTCGAACCACGGTCCACGTCTCCACTGCATGTCTGTTGTGTTCCCCCAGCCCATGTTCTCTCTGATTGCCCCCGAGCGGTGGTCATGATCCTGTCACTTCTGTTGGGGCCGCAGGTGTCACCACAGCCGGCGGTGAATCCATTCACACCAGGGTGGGATTCACTGTGGTGAATTGGAACGCGTCACTTCTGAAATCACCCACTATTTTAGGGTGTTTTCAGACGTGACGGGGCCGAAAACAATAAATTCATCCCCCGCTGGGATGACCCATCACGCCTTAACAGACGTGCCGGGGGATCCCGGTGGGGAATCGGGGAGGGGCCACATGGCGCAACGTGTGGCCGCATGGCCCCACCCCCTCCATGCTCCCCGCTGCCCACCCTCTGGGGAGACGGGCAGCCGCCATGGCCAATGCGGCCGCAGCGCTCACCCACTTTGGCCATGGGCCGGAATTCCTGCAGGGATTCCGGTCTGTGGCCGCCATCCAGAAGTGATGGCGGGGTTCATCACGGCGGGGAATCGCCTTCACCACACGGCAGCCACTGGTCCCGCCGCTTCGGCCGCTCACGTGGTGAAAGTGATTCCCCGCCATGGTAACATCTGGGGTGGAACTATGTTCCGTGATCACAGCCACCACAGGGAATTGACTGTAGTTGACTGTGATCTCGTAACGTCTGAAAACACCCTTAGGCTGACTGCAGACCCATGCACGTATCTCACTGTATCATTGCACTTGGTTTCTTTGTATTTGGAAGGTTGTCTCTTCAGCTGGGAGGGCCAGCCACTTCCTTTTTAAAATGAAAGCTGAATTTGTTCAACAATCATATATGTCACATGGGCTACATGAATGTGTCATGCAGGCTAAATCTGGCTTGCAGACCATACATTTGACATCCCCACCTAGAAGAATCACCTACCAAAGACAATTCTAAAGACAACAACTGGATTTTACTCTCAACTTACTAAAAAGCATTTAGTATCCCGCCCCTCCTGCCACAGGCAGCTTGGGGTGTCTCACAACAGTGTACATCAACAATTAAAATCATAAAACTATAAGACATACTATTACACCCTCATCCCTCTCCTCCCCACTCCACCCCCATTGCATATTCAAATTATCCTGACAGAGCTCTTTGTTAATGTCAAGACTATGGGGAATGTATTATTTGGGACATTAACACTGAATAGTTATGTGAACAAACTGCACACTAATCATCACCATAATGATTGTGAGGGATGTCCCACAAAAAGATACAAATGTGGAAGACAGCATTAGCTCCATCCCTCCCTGAATCTGCACTTGGAAAAAGAGGAAGGGGCGGAGCTCCAGTCTCTCACATAACAGAGCACGGGTGAATTTGGGAGCACCACCTGACAGCTTCATTCCTCAGCTTCAGCTGTGCACACACACATGCACACGCACACACACACCCTGCTAGGAAATAAATCTTTAGCCAATGCCTCCACTGCTGGGAGGAAAGACCTGAGCTGTCCCTTACCCTCCCCTCCACTGGAACTGGGTGAGTAGCCCACCCCACTACTCTCTCAGTCGGAGAAATCAAAGGGTGTTTATAAACGAGACAATAGCCAACATCAGGAGGGTGTTCAACCCAGGTTCTCCGCCTGTTTATTAGGTGGCTGCAAGATGCGCACTCCCATGTGCCACAGAGCTACCAATCATGGCAGGATCCTGGGACATTGCAGGCCCACTATCTATCTACGCCAGCCTGAGCCAATGTTCACCCAAGTGTCCACCCCCGTCTATTAGGGTGCATGCAGCCTCCATGTGGGCAAAGCACCTAGAGTGGTCCCAGCAGTCAAAGCAACAAGTGTGCTCATTGCTCTCACTCTCCCGGGAGCTTCTACTGTTTAATTTCACTTCGGAGTGCTCAAAAATGGCACTCAAAAAGGCAGAGATAAAAAAAAACAGGAAGCAAACAAGAGGGGAGCTTCCCAGACCTAGAATTTCCCACAGTTGTGACTCATGTGGGAGTGGTGATGGTGGGCAGAGCACGGTACCTGCCCATGTACTGGGTTTTCTGCGTGAAACCCCCTGAGTCCACCACAAGGGTGGCTTTTCCCTTGTGGAGTCAGGGAGAGGCCTCCGCCCCAATGCCCCTCAGGCTACCCCACTGTTGCTCCAGCAAGAAGCGGCTGCTCTTCAGCTCTGGGCCCACTGAGGCCCCTTTCCCCAGCCTCCCCGCACAAATCCTGTGTGCCACACAGTGGGGAGGCTCTTCGAATCAGCCCACCCCAGTTAGCTCCTGGCTGTATGCCAGCACCAATCAGCTGATAGATGCTGACATGCAGCGAGGAGCCAACCAGGAAGGGCTGGTTAGAAGAGCCTCCCTGTGCAGGGACTGGGACACCTGCTAGGCTATGGCTTCTCCCTCCCTCCCTCCCTCCCTCCCTCCTGAGGGTGGGGACAGACTCTTTGGTTAGAGCCTCCCATGTGGCACACAGGACCTGTACGGGGAGGTGGGAGACACTTGGCCTCCTCCTCCTCTCCCTCCCTCCTTCCTGATCCCATGGGCCAGTGGCAGGAGGGAGGGGGGAGTCTAAGAGGAGTCACTCCTCCCAAACACCCAGTGAGCATGTTTGGGGCAATTTTGGTTCTCTGGGAATTTTAAATATATTTATTTATTTATTTATTTATTTATTTTATTTATTTATTTTGTTTAGTGTTTGTGGGTTAATTCTAGTTGTCTGGGAATTTTAAATATATTTGGGGTTTTTAATTTTTGGTTTGTGCATTTTTCTCTTAGATTTTAAAAATAATTTATTTGCGTTTGTATGTAGTTTAGATATTGGATATTTGGAATGGATATATTTTGGTTAGAGAGAGTGCAGCAGGGGAATATCTTTCTTAGGCCATTTTCAAATGGACCGCGATGGATGGGGGGATACGTGTGCGACCGCGGTGAGTGGAGGTGGGTGTGCGTCCGTCCCGATGGGCATTGGAGTCCATTGCTCCATATGTGGGTGATGGGTGGAGATGGGTGTAGTATGATAGTACAATGCCCCTCCCACCCATTGCCCACAGCATTCACATGGGCACCTCCGCCCATCTCCACACAGCGAAACTGCACTGAGATGGGTGGGGGCATCTCATGTGAAAAGGGCCTAAGATCGTAAGCCTTCTGGGGCAGGGACCCTGTCTATTTTCAACTTTTGTAAAGTGCCAGGTACATTGCTTGTGCTATATAAATACTTCATACTAATAATAATTTTAAAATGCAGCAGTGTAAACACTTCAAATATACTTGTTTTTCACGTGACCGTATATTGTCTTAAAGTGTTGCACTTTCTTGTGACAGCCCCTTTGAATTTTATCCCTCTTCCTGTGCGATTTGATGCTTGAGAAAGTTGAACTTTGAATATATGAATTGGTTAGTTGAAATATTTTGGTGGGCTTATAGCTGAAAAAATCACAGACAAAATATAGAAGCTTTTCAAAAGAATGTATGTGGTGAAAAAGTTGTGTCATGACTAGGGACACATAAAAATACTTGCTTATTTTGTATACAGCCGTGCATGGCTTTAGTGTTTTTGAAGGACGAAATAACCATATTAGTCACTTTGAATTTTGCCCCTCAGTCTACTTCAAATTTGGGATCTTGAGAATTTTTCCATGTATTTTTTTTCTCTTGTTCACTGGTCCTGGGGACTTTCAGCTTGTAGGAAGGACTGAAAGTGCTATATCAGAGATAGGGAATCCATTGACCCCAACATAATCTTGAACCTAACATAATCCTGTTGGGTTCTGCAGCTTTTCCCATGCATTTTAGTTGTGGTCTAGGCTGCCTGTGTATTTCAGAGTAATGTTTGCCTGAATTGCATCTTAAGTAAGGTAGTGGAAATTTATGTAATCTGGGCTAGCTGTTATGGTACTTCTCTTTTTTTCTGCTATGGTACTCCTGCCATTGAACACAATGCCTGCTGGGTGGTTACTGGAGATAGATACCACTCCCCTCACAGGAGAATACAGCCCCCCTACCCCTCTGTGTTGTGGCCCTGGTAGGGATGGGCAAACAGAACTGAGTTCGGAAATTCGGTTCAGTTTGAAAATTGAGTTCGGTTCGGAAGTTCGGTTCGGTTGACCAAACTATTCGAGTTCAGTCCAAACTCCAAACTTCTGAACAGAGTTCGGAAATTCAAACCCCATTGAACTAAATGGAATATTATCTTTTAGGGATGGGCAAACAGAACCGAGTTCAGAAATTTGGTTCAGTTCAGTTCGAAAATTGAGTTCGTTTCAGAAGTTCAGTTCGGTCGACAGAAATGGTTGAGTTTGGTCCAAACTCTGAACTTCCGAACTGCGTTCGCCTATTCCTAGGCTCTGGGAACTCCAGCAGTGCAGGACAATGGAGTCAATGGGCAACTAACACAAGAGCTAGGCTTCTAGAAGTTGAAGTCTTCACAGGGCCCAAATGTTTGCTCATTCTCACCAATAGCAATTGGTCCAAGATATCATTCAAACCACTTTATCTCCATCTCTGTCACTTGGAACAGCAACCAGACACTTGGGACAGCAACACAGCAACCAAGCACTGTCTCTGGATTGCAATGGCCAGAATGAAGCACATTTCAATCATGCACAGGGCTCCATGTACTGGTGGCCCTACAGGGTATGAAAGAACCTTCCAGAGGCTCAAAGCACGTGATGTTCCAGAATCCAGGTGAGTGGTGTACTCTGCAAGCCCTGATGGCAGGCTGGCAACAGTGTTCCTGCTACTACTGCTCCTGCTGCTGTTCCTGAGACTGCGGGCAGTGTAGAGACATGGCTAGATAGGAAGATTGGGTTTGGAAGAGGCCTCTCTGAGCTTCCCACCAGGTATGATGTAAACCATCTGGGCACAGGGCACAGGATCCAAAGGAAGAGGAGGGAGTGGAACAGGCTGGCAGCAGGTGAGAGAGGGGAAGGTGATTGAGGGATAGATAGGGGGCTATAGTGATCTTTCAGGGAGGGCAGGAGGTGCTGTGGTGGCAGGTAGAGAGTTTGGGAAGACATATGGGGTGCAAAAGAAGTGGGAATGCTAGGAACACCATAGGGGCTGGAAAATAATTGTAAGGCACCTCAGGGGAAGGCAAAGACTAGGCAGCACTGCAGGAGTGAGATTTAGGTGGTGTAAGGGGAGAAATTATGAGCCGCCATGAACCTCTGGGAAGGGTGGTGTATAAATCTGAATAAACAAACAAATGGGCTACCTCTGTGGGGTGAGGCAAAGGGGCTCATCCCTTTGTGATGTAGCCTCATTATTTACAGAGGCAAGGGGGTGATGTAGAAGAAGACATGGGAAACTACTTAGGGAAGTCATGGGGGCTTCCTTTGTTAGGAGGGTGCCCACACAGGACCCTAACGTTTCTTGCTCCAGAACTGCCCAAAACAGAGCACTTAAGAGTAGGGTTATCACCTCCCTCTGGGCTTTTACCTGGAGGGAGCAAAGCCATGATGGTGAGGTGGGGCAAAGGCACTATTTCACATCTTCTGTTCTGATGCAGCCTCACACATTACGGAGCCTTCTATTGCTCCATAGTAGTGGGACCACATCGGAAAAGGGGCAGCAAAGTCCCTGACTCCCTATGGACCGGTCCTTTGCTGATAATGCCACTTCCCGCCAATTTCTCCAGGTTACCAAGGGAGCCACTGCACTGGATAACCCAGTGAAATAGGGACTTCCTTCAGAGCCCAGAGTCTGGATCAAAGGTGGATGTGGGGAGGTAGCAACCCTACTTAAGAGCCAGCTGCCTACTTCAAGCCTCTTTTGCCTCCATATCACTGGCTTATAAACTGATTCAATTCAATTTGTTTATTTGTCATGACCAATCTTGGTCTTTGACATCTACACAATGATACAAAGTAGGGACGGGCGAATGCGGTTCGGATGTTCGGAGTTTGGACCGAACTCAGTCTGTTCGGATGTCCGAACTGAACGTCTGAACCGAACTCTCGAACGACCGAACAGTTCGGTCATGTTCAGATGAGTTCGGGGATAGGAAAAACGTCTTTCCATGGCCGAAAATTAGGTTTCGGTTTCAATTTTGTTTCGGTTTCGATTTCAGTTTCGCTATTTTTGAATGTTCAGCCAAGTTAGGCCAAACCAAACTTGGCTGAGCCGAATCATCGAACCCGAACTCAGGTTTCAAACGGAACGACCGAACATCCGAACTGCGTTCTGTTCATCCATCCCTAATACAAAGATACAACATATACAATGTATATACACATAGATATAAAATATAAAATATATTCCTATAATAACCAAGGACATAGATTTCCCACTTGCAATAATAAGTACTATATGCCTACCAATAAGTTGAAAGCCCACATGCCCTCCTCTCCCCTCAAGCTGCAAATAACCTCATTGCACATAGTTTTTTTGCTCTACATGCAAAAACAGCAACAGCCTTGGTAACCTCTGGGCTCACATCCCTCAAAAGGAAGATTAACCTTTGTAAAGATGATCGCCCTTGCATAAGCCACACTGAGGGCCACAATTTTTTTCTCATCTCATGATATATTGAACAATCTAATACATAATGTGGTAAATCCTCCACAGCTCCCATTCCACAGATGCATACCCACTCTGCATAGTTGCGGCCTGCCGATCTACCCCGCAATACTTCTATCTCCATAGTTTGACACCTTAAAGCAGTAAATGCAGTGCGCAATTTTGGCATCAGTAAATTACTCATATAAGCTGGTCTCTTTAAACCAGCTGCCCAGTATTTGTAATATGGCGCTGCCTTTCCTTCCATTACTTTCATTCTCTGTTGTTGTAAGGTTATATCCCTAAGCCTATCTCGCAAGAGTTTTAACCCTTGTTTAAGAGGAACCTCAGAGAAAAAAGGTAATGACAATCCTAAATTGTTAATTTTTTTCCCCACATTAATCCACCAGGGGTAACCTCTGTCATAACATTTTTGTAGGCATAATCTCACAAAAGAATCGGGATGCGAAAAATAAGCTTTTAACCAAAAGGTGAGAATTAACTTATTTTATTTATTTATTTATTTATTTATTTATTGGCTGCACCCTCATGCCTACAGCATCCCGGGGCAGCTCACAACAAAATAAAACAATAAAAACATATACAAACATATGAAAACACCATCACAATGAATAATTAAAACCCCACCCCCACCCCATCCCAAAATTCCCCCAAAATTCCCCCCCCTCCCTACCCAACCCTCCCACCCTACCCTCCGAAGGCCTGGAGGAACAGTCAGGTCTTACAGGCTTGGCAAAAAGCCATCAGACCCGGGGTCAGGTAAGCTTCCTCCTGGAGGGAGTTGCAGAGTCACGGCCCAGCCACCGAGAACGCCCTCTCCATTGTGGCCCCCCGTTTAACACGGGGGACCTCCAGGAAGGCACCCCTGGAAGACCACAGGGATCTCCTTGAGACGCGGAAGGCAAGGCGGTCCCCAAGGTATGAGGGGCCCAGACCGTATAGGGCTTTATAGATCAACACCAACACCAACACCAGTGCAGAGCGTGGAGCACAGGTGCTTTATGCTCCCGCCGCCTTGTCCCTGTAAGGAGATGGGCCGCCGCATTCTGCACCAGCTGCAGCCTTCGAACCAGAACCAAGGGAAGCCCCATGTAGAGCGCATTGCAGTAGTCTAGCCTTGAAGTGATGAAAGCATGAATAAGGGTGGCCAGGTTGGGCCCAGAAATGTATGGGCGCAGCCTCCGTACCAGATACAGCTGACAAAAGGTGGCTTTAGCCACCGCCTCCACCTGCCGATCCAGACGGAGGCCTGGATCCAAAACCACCCCCAGACTCCAAACATGCTGGGCTACGAGAGGGCAGACCCCCCCCCACCAGAGGGGCCATCACCTCCCTTACCCTACCCACCACCATCACCTCCGTCTTATCAGGATTGAGCTTCAGTCTGCTCTGCCGCATCCAATTCACCAAAGCCTCCAAACACCCTAATAATAAACTGATATTAGGGTGATTTCAGACATGACAGGCCCAGAGGCCCACCATGCTGAACCACGAATTGGGATCTCTCTCAGATCCAAGTCTGTGATGAAGCCGGTCATCCTTCAGACGTGCCAGCTTCATCACTGTGGGGAATTGGAGAGGGGGAGGGGCTGCACGGCATAACATGCGGCCACACAGCCCCGCCCCCCGCGTTCCCTCGGCTGGCCGCCCTCAGGGAGATGGGCAGGTGCATCAGCCAATGCGGGCGCTGCGCCCGATCCCGTATCACAGTCGGGGCCACGATCCAGGATGGGCCCAAGGTAACACATTTTACTTTTGGCCCATCCCGTATCGTGGCCACTCTAACTACGGTTCTCAACCTCCGGCCAGCCGGAGGTCGAAAACCGTGGTCAAACATGATCCCAGCTAGGGGTTCACCATGGTGAACATCTGGCGAGGAACAAACAGACGTTCCCGGCAACGCCACCACCACAGGGGATCCACTGAAAGGCATTTTCGTAGCATCTGAAAATACCCTTTGACTCCTCGCCTTCCAATGAAGCTGTAAGACCTGGCTCTTCCGTCAGGCGTTTGGCAGGGAGGAGGGGGAGGTCGGAATGGATTGGGGGGGGGGTGTTTTTAAGCACAGAATACTGTGATTTTATGCCATTATTATGGTTTTATATTTTTTAATTTATTTTTTAATTTATATTATTATTGTATTTAATATATTGTTGTATTTTTATTTGATTGTGATCTGCCCTGAGTTGCCTTTGAGCAAGAGGGGCAGGTAGAAATAAATAAATAAATATTCCTTCTCAAAAATATCCCTGACTTTTCTCTACGGACTATTTTTTATCTATCAGCAATACCCAAATACCTGATCTTCCTCAATAAACATCTATTAATGGTACGAAGTATTTGCCAATGTAATTAAGCATATTTTCGTGCCAATAAGCAATGTTGAAGCGTGCGTTACTTTTCTCTTGGTGCCCATTTTTGTGGCGGAAGGCAAGGCCATCAGCCTTTTCTCTCAAAATCACAACCTATTGAGGGATCTCAGCGGTGACTGCGTAATGCATACCTGTTGTGGTTTATTATTACTTAAGAGATAATTCACCTTCAACATTATGTAATAAAACTAAGATCAAAGAAGTCTTTATACTCACTCATTTCAAACACACTGCCTATATTGTCACTGGGAATCAAGCCGCTAATGTGATGATGAAGAAGAACGCAGCTTTCTTGTTAGTCACAAAGGTATTGTGCACTTATAGTAACTGAGTATTTTATCATCCTAACTTAAATATCAGTAATCATAAAAACAAGTTATCAACTGTGACAATTACCAGCTTCAAGAGGATTACTCCTTCTAGACATTATGCCCGCTGTTCACTGCTATGAAAGAGGAAAACGAGAAGTATGACTGCAATGGAGAGAAAACCATTATTACCTGACTAGAAAGAACTGATCTTGAAATGCAGGACGTTTCATTTGGCTTCTAACTATTGTGTACTATCTTTTAACCCTGGACATGTTAAATATCATCACTCCCCCTGGAGATTTGAAGATCTAGGGTTAACAACTTTCTGTTTTAAAAATTCATTGAGGTGCAAACAAACTGTATAGCTTCTAGTGGATATGCTTTGCAAGAAGCCAAGGGAGAAGAGGGGGAAAAAAACACATTACCCCCCACAGGATACTTGGCAATTAACTCCAGCTATGTCAGCAATTTTTTGAAAAATCTCCTAAACATGGGGAAATCTCATCTTCACCGTGTGAAAGACAAAGCTACTGCAGTGACTCTACCATGCATTACAATGTGTGTGTCTTACTTCTTAACCAAGCCGCTAATCACGCAAATTATTGCAACTAATTACATCTGAAGGTCTAATTAATTCTTTCAGTACCACATCATTTAGTACGCATTCACAACACAGCACCTGTTTTGAAAATCCTTGCAGTTAATTTGTTTATAAACAAACACTATTTGCATAAAATGTTTAATGAATGGTTTAACACTTAGTACAATACTCCAGCTTTGTCTTAGTAGATTCGAGGTCATCGAAGGCCACAATAAATTAATTTTAAACTCTACAAATTAATTTAAATAGAATGTGTGAATTTCTCATTAATAAAGAAAACATTTCTAACATGTTAATTAATATCTCTGTAACAGGCTAATTACTGTCTGTACAACAAGTGCATCTTCCAGTCAAACCTTAAAGATTTTATGGGGTTTTATTTTAATGTAGGAAAACACTGCAGAGCGGGACGTGTACACAAATCATAGTTATCTCTAATACACTTAAAGATGACTAGAAAGAGCCAGCTATTTTTTTTTCCTTCTTAAAGGAAAAAATGTTTTGTTATCCAGAACTAACTATTAGCCCAATTTTATAACTTTTCAAATATTAGAGCAGAGGATTGATAGACTATAATTTACACAAGCATTGAGTAAAGCAGCAAAATTAAGGACAAAGGGAGTTGTACATTCTCTCTATAGCACTTCATGCTGATGGTTCATTAGTACATAGCTTAATTGTATATTTAATGCAATATTACAATTTATTTCTAGTATTTATAAGTTCTGGATTAATTTTTTTGTTTTGTCTTAAGCAGCATCCTTATACAATTCTCCCCATGCAATAATGCCTCAAGCTACTTCCTGTAGAATCAAAGGAAGAACCATATTATTGCTTACTACTAAACAGATTCTTTGTATGAACCATCATTGAAATATGTTTATGGTCCCAAATTTTGTTTCTGATTTGCAAGCATTTTCACATTTGATAAGCACCTGTTGTAAATTTACATCTGCTCATGAACTATTCTTAGGATAGGATTGTAAGAATTGTAAAATATATTTATATCCTTACTGTTGTGTAGTGTTGCCCCTTAATGCACATTCTGATGAATTCACATCATTGTGTGACACTGTGTTATGTACTCTAGTATCTATGTCAAAAGGAAAGGAAGAAGACTAAAAAGATGGATCCATTTCTAATGAATATATAGGAAGTAACCTGACTTCTTTTAAAAACTGCCTGCTGCCATAATCCTCTCAGCTGGACCTTCAAAATAAAAAGAATAAAAAATAAAACCACTCAATGGGGCTCATCCCATTCCCAAGCATCACATCCACTGCTGTGCACACATGAACACAGTTTGCATGTGCCCTGTAGGCCCCGTGCCAAGCTGCACACGGCTTGTGCACACATATGTGCGTGCATGATGCATGTGCTCCACACACCAGTCTGCAGGGCTTGGGATTGGCCCCGGTATGCCCAATTAAATTATGTTTGAGTGTGGAGAATTTGAGTGAGGAGAATGGCTAAATGGGGAGGTGAAGGAGGCTATTAGAGACAAAAAGACATCCTTTAAG
Organism: Sphenodon punctatus; assembly: GCA_003113815.1. NCBI lineage: Eukaryota > Metazoa > Chordata > Lepidosauria > Sphenodontia > Sphenodontidae > Sphenodon > Sphenodon punctatus. Next base: position 544,668 of record QEPC01003948.1, read on the forward strand.
AAATGGAAGGCTAGTCCCAATGAAAATAATATGAAAGAGCATAAACACTGCCAACGTAAATGTAAAGTGTTAATAAGGCAGGCCAAGAGAGATTTCGAAGTGAGACTTGCTAAAGAGGTAAACACAAGCAACAAAAACTTTTTCAAATACATCAGAAGTAAGAAGCCTGCTAGGGAGTCAATTGGGTCATTAGATGACACTGGAGTAAAAGGGGTGCCCAGGGAGGATGCGGACATTGCAGAGAAGCTGTATGAGTTCTTTGCGAAGGTCTTCACTGAGGAGGATTTGGGGGAGGTACCCGGAGCCTTGCTTTGTGGGTGAGGAATTGGAAGAGCTGTTATAAATCAATGTGTTGGAGATTGTTCTAGGGCAAATTGACAAACTGAATACTACCAAGTCACCAGGGCCAGATGGCATTCACCCCAGAGTTCTGAAGGAACTCAAATATGACATTGCAGAGCTACTGTTAGTAATTTGTAACCTGTCACTAAAATCTGCCACTGTACCCGAGGACTGGAGGGTGGCAAATGTAACCCCAATATTTAAAAAGAGATCCAGAGGCGATCCTGGAAACTACAGACCAGTAAGCTTGACGTCTGTGCCAGGCAAAATGATGGAAACCATCATTAAGGACAGAATTACAGAGCATGTTGATAAACATGGCTTAATGGGGAAGAGTCAACATGGATTTAGTAAAGGTAAGTCATGCCTCACTAACATGTTCAAAATCTTTGAGGGTGTAAATAAGCATGTGGACAAGGGAGACCCAGTAGATATTGGGTATTTTCAGATGTTACGAGATCAGTCAACCACGCTCAATTCCGGGCGGTGGCTGTGATTTCGGAACGTCTGTTGGGGGAAACGGATGTTTCCCCCCAGATGTTACCATGGCGTGGAATTACATTCACCACGTGAGCAGCCGAAGCGGAGGGACCGGCAGCTGCCGCGTGTTGAATGTAATTCCACGCCAGGGTGAACCCCGGCGTCTCGTCTGGTCGGGCGCCACGGCCCGGGATCACTGGAGGGATCCCGGGCC
>QEPC01003948.1:548787-551287 GCA_003113815.1 Sphenodon punctatus
GAGGAGCGTGCCAAACCTTTCTCTGCTAATTCTAGTAAATATTGTAGTACTAATTCTACATACAGTTGAGTGGGAGACAGAGATTTGGCTTCTAGCCAAAAGCAGAATCTTCTCCACTTGGAGTCACAGGACTTATGAGTGGATGGTTTAAGTTCATTTTGGAGAACAAGGGCTAACTTGTTACTTAAGGATTGAGCCCCTTCGTGAATCCTCCAAGCGTGGTTCAGTCGTCTGAGTTCCGGGTGGAGAATTTTCCCTTGGTTCAAGGACAGCAAGTCCGGGATCTGGGGTAGGGCAAGGGATGAGTTGGCTAGATTTTGAAGCTCATGATACCATAGCTGGCGAGGCCATACCCTGGAGATATGAGGATAAGATTGGCCCCCTCTAACCGAATCTTGCTCAACATCCGTGGAATGAGAGGAATGGTGGGCTGCCCTGGTGCAAAAAAGGCTGCACTTTGCGTTCAGGGCAGTGGAGAATAGTATAGGTGTACATACCCCATACACCCACTTGGGGGGGGTGCCAAATTTTGTCGCTGCCTAGAGCAGCAAAATGCCTTGGGACGGCCCTGCCCATGAGTCACAAACCACTTATTGGGGAGCTTCAAGAGGCTGCCGAGGTCACATCCCAGGCTAGTAGGAGTGGGAATTCCTGTTCTCCCGAGATCCGATATTGCCGGTATTTGGGTGTATTGGCTTAATCCAATAAATCTGATATTTACCTGTACTGGCATACTGGATTTTTAACATTGGCCGCGGTACCGGATTTTTTACATTGCAGCCACTGAAGTCAATAGCCGCAATGTAAAAAATCCGGTACCTGGGAGATTGAATACCGGTACATCCGGTATCCGATATTGTCCCTGGTGTCCCACCCCTAGGCTAGTCAATGCTATCTTGGGCAATTCTGGGCCAATACATGCCATCAGATCTTGGACCACAGCAGACCAAAGCAGGCCACAGTGAGCCAAAATTATGTCTGTTTTTACCCAATGAGGGTGCTCCACAGTAACTGGTTTGTGGATCGCAGCTGAAAAACATAATGGACTAATGGACTAGATGACTCTTGAGGTCCTTTCCAATCCTAAAATTCTATGACAATCACTGGGGCTGTTTCTACAATACTTACTCAGGCAAAACTTTTGTGGATTTCATACAGCTCTTCACTTTACCAAGAACATTTGACCATTCCTTAGACTTTATCTTTTAGTGTATGCTACCTTGTGAATTCAAAAATGCTAAGTTAAATGAGTCATTCTTTCTAGTTTACAGGAAATGCAAGACACTCGTAATGTCCAAACCTAAACTCTTTTTGACCCACAAATCAATGAAGCACAACACAAATACAATGAAGTTCTGAAGCTAGGCTAGTTTATGCCAGTTAAAAATCTGACCCATTGATCTCAGGTCTCTCCTGATTCCTCTGGGTCCAGGCTTCATTTATTAGTCAGTCTTTAGTAGGACCCATTTCAGGTTGGGTCTCTTTTGAGGAAGATTTTCAGCTATGTGACATGGGTGGTAATTGTTGATATGAACTTATATGATAGTGAAAGACAACCTCCTCTCTTTACCTTTTAATCCCTCCTTAAGCAGATCCAGTTAAGATTCAGCAGCAGAATTTCAAAAGCTGTCTTGCAGAAGTATGGATAGTATTTATTTCCTCAAAACTTTCTTAAGAGTGTCTGTACAGGTACTTCTCCCACCTTCCCCACCCCCTCAGTTAATGTTTACATAAGTTTAGATTTTGAACATGAGTACTTTTTGCCTTTTCAGATGCATTTCTCTTAAGACAAGAGACTATTTTCATAGATCTTGCAGAGTAATTATTGGAAGTGTGTGTGTGTGTGTGTGTGTGTGTGTGTGTGTGTGTGTGTGTGTGTTAGATGCAAATAGTTTACAAAGTGTGGACATGGACAGGAAACCATCTTGTTATTGAGAGTTTTAATTGCTCAACAGAAAAAAAAAAGACTTGTTTTTTTGGGTTGGTGCATAAGACAAACATCCCCCCCTCAACACACTATGACAATATTCTGATCTTTGCTGTAAGAGTTAAAGAGCCTTGAGAATTTTCTATAAACAAGGCAGACCTTTGGCACTAAAGATAAGTTGCTTGGGCAGCTGCTGAAGAAAACAAGGCCACAGCTAAAGTACACTTTTACTGCTGTGTCTAACTTTAATAAGTTATTGGAAATGTCCCACCCACTGATGTCCAAGCCTTTCCAAACAAAAAGCCCACTTTCTCCTTCCCTCTGCCATGTTGTTACTGAGCTCACGAGACAGTGCCCCTCACATTAAGAATCACTAGCATTTCACAAATAAAGGCGATCACCATGTGAAAAATTATCTTTTAAAATGGAGTTTAATTTGCATATAAGGAACAGGAGATTTATGATGAGCAGTGCAGCGCAGCACTGCATCTGCCTAGTATCAGTCGTAATTTAGATTGTTTGTGACCGATCTTAAATTCTAAATCATGGAGAAGATGAAGTGCTCTGTTGCTG
>QEPC01003948.1:553787-579432 GCA_003113815.1 Sphenodon punctatus
TCTTATCCTAGTTACACAGACTTGTAAACAAGCTGCACTAGACTTAAAAGAAAAAATGAGGCCACAAACCTCAAACCACTTAATCTGGAATAGTACCATAGAAGGCTACTTCAGGGTAAGTGGTTTGAGAAATTCTGCCTTAAACCAATGTTGTGTAATATTTGTAAGTTACAAAAAATAAATGAAGTGAAAAGACTTAGGACCCAAGTATGGTATAGGCAAAATGCTATGAAATATCATGATGGTTGTGCAGTGGCCGTCAACTTTAAGGTAGTTGAGGATGCTCATAATCTTGTAAAACACTATTATAACTTTACAGGATTTGACCCTACATCTGTTTTCCTTTGAAAAATTCACATGGCAACAAGTGGTCTTTTTAAGTCAGAGAAGATGGGATATGCCAACTGGCAAGTATATGTCATGATAGAATGAGTGCTATCAGTATCTTTCCTTCTGTGGTCCAGTGTGTAGAAATCCCAGTGGCTTGACCTGAATGCATTATAGATGTAGCCATTTACCACTCCTTAGCATTTCTGAATAAGCTGGTATTCTGTTTTTACCTCATGTAAAAGGAACTTAATGGCTGTGTTTTGTAGGAGGCCTATAGAGAGTCAGTGGCAGATGAAGCATTACACTGGTAACATGACGCTTTTTGTAAACTCTTTTTTAAAAAAAAGTTTACAAAACAGAGTGCGTTAACTTGGTTATCTCTTTTAGATTTGTTTAAAGCAAACAAACTGAAACAGAAATGTTTGTTTTTTTTAATAGTAAGGTAAGCACATCAAAAACATGCATAGAATGTTATAACACTTTAGGATATCATTTGAATACCAAATTGTGAACATCATGGAGAGTTTGCACACAGTGTTGCTAAGTACAAGCCTACAGGATCTATACAAGCTGTCCAGTAGCAAGTCCTACCATGAATGAAACAGCCCAAATCTTTGCACATCCTATAACTCATTTGCATTAATTTATTTATTTTTTGCCTTAAGAGGTTGTTGTAATGTGTGTTAAAACACACAGTACAATTTTAACTCCATAACATCACAAAAGAAATATTGTTAGCATAAAGTCTGGAACTATGAATGCTGTTAAAAAACCCTCAGCCTTGAAGCACAGTGTGCAGCACTGCTCAAAAGCACCACCCAAAGGTGGAAGGGATGTAAAGACATTCAGAAGAATTGTCTCTTTTTTTGTTAATTTCTGCAATCCTCTGAATGTAAAAAATGACAGCGCTGTGCAAGTTGACAGAGGCTTTTGATGGAAGTGACTGATTTCAACAGCTGCACCTGCAGAAAATTGATGATAATGCTGTCTAAACCATTCATTATGATTTGGAACTTTACTCGGATGAATACTAGATTTATAAATTTGCTAGACATGTGTTGGAGATAATATGACAAAGTACTGTTTTCAAATGAAAATTCCTTTGACCTAATTTTATCAAAATCATGCAAAACTGGGGGAAGGCATTTATTTCTAAACCCTCCCGAAACAGCTGAAATTGTATTTCTTAGGCACCAAAATGAATTCAGGTGAAATATATTCATTGAAGAAAATCCAGCTATCAATTGTATTCATAGATTTTATTTATTAGAATTATAAAACAAAATGATAACACCTTTATTTTGCATATTACCAACAATGATCTTCCTTCTGGACTAAGGACATTCATCTTGTTGGCATTCAGGCTTACAGGTTTTTCTGAGGCTGAATTAAATAACTATTTAGCATTTTAAAAAGTATGTAAATGTAACGATTTGGGCATGGGCCAGGTTATGTTTTTGATGCACTGTGCCAGGTAATATATTTGTGTTTAATAATTTCTTGATGCATTTACAACCTATTAGCCAGCTAGGTTAAATGATATTGTTTTGATACATTCTTGTTTCAAAATGCTATACTACATGCACATAAAGTAAGCAGATACATTATTTCTTAACTTGTCTAAGTTTTGGAGAGCTATTCTAAAGATATGATATCTTTAAACATTGCCTCTATACTTAAACAGGATAATTTATCAGAGGAAGAGTTTGCCCATTTTGCTGACATTAGTTATTCATAAGAAAAAAGAGTCAAGAGGTTGCAAGGCTACAAAGCAAGTGCTACTGAAACAAGTAATCTACAGAACAAGGGTCCCAGAAGTAGGAACACTACGGAAAAGACAGCATTAGCTGCAAAGTAAGTTCTCTGGTTCAGCTTCCTTCACAATTAGATAGGGTAGCCTGGAAGGTTTCCTCTAAAAACACATTAGCTTCCAGGAGCCGCCTTTGGCTGCACAGTGATTGGAATTAAAAATAAATAAATCAGAATGGTTATTTATTAATGCAGAAAGTAGGTTGTACAGATTTTATTCTGCATGCTGACGTTTCAGAAGTATAAAAATAATCCGTTTCTACAGAAACCCTCTATCCCCCCTAATCAAAAAAGCAAGACATGAAATGATGGTGTTTGACTACACCCCGAATGGTGACTTCAAACCAACTGGATAATTTTTGTTCTTGTTTCCTCTTTCTTGTTGAGGAAGCTGGGGAAATAACTCTGATTATTAAGATAAACACTACATACTGAATATATAAATCAGGGTTTTCTGACAGTATTGTAAAGAAAAATCACATTTCAGCATAGTAGATGTACTGGAAAATATTAAATGAGAGAAAGATTTTCCTACATGTGGTTCCCCACCCCCTTGAAACTTTGATATATTTGCAAAACCCGAGGCAATGGTTTTTCAGAACTGCAGGTGTAGTATACTGGTGTAGTATGCCAGTGCCACAGAGTGCTCAGACTTTCATTCCACCTGTTCTGAGGGAAGGAACTCTCTTTCCACCTCAACCCAAAACAGATAGTACATTTTTCAGAAAAATTTGCTATTGAGAGCAGAAGAAACTTTAAGGCTACAAGACTGTAGAAAAAAAAAAAAAAGATAGATAGGAGGGTATACAATGGGTGTTTTCAGACATTACGGGGCCGCTTGGCCCCTTACCGAAAACAACCCTTTCATTCCCCGCCGGGGTCACCCCATCACGCCATATCAGACGTGCCGGGGGGATCCCGGCGGGGAATCTGGGAGGGGGAGGGGCCGCGCGGCGCAACGTGCGGCCGCATGGCCCCGCCTCCTCCATGCACCCCGCCGCCCGCCCTCCAGGGAGACGGGCGGGCAGCGGGGCCACTGTGGCCGCCGCGTCGGGCTGGATGTGCCGTGGCCCGGGATCCCGCTGGGGATCCCGGGCTGTGGCAACTGGCCAGACGTTACCTTTTTTTGGTCCCCGCTGGGGATCTTTTTGACCACACTTCCCGGGACATTCCCCCGGCTAGCCCGGGAAGCGTGGTTCAAATTGACCCCATGCGGGTATTGACCGTTGCGAACATCTGGCGGCCACCAAACAGACGTTCGAGCCACAGTGACCACAGGTGGGTATTCACCGTGGTTCACTGTGATCTCGTAACATCTGAAAATACCCAATAAGGAATACTTCCAAACACGCAGGAGAATCAAATATATCAACCTTTTTGCTGCACTTAATTATAAAATATTGTCACATAATCAGCTCATTCACTCCCTTCCCTTGAGGTTCATATGAGCCCAGGTCTAAGCACTGGAGGCGGTGCGAAACATTTTTTGTTTCAAAATGCATTTGGAAGCGGGTGGCATAGGGTTTTGTCAGAGTTTTAGCGGTGAGGGTAGGGTGGGATTGGAGAGGGGTGAGGGAAAAGGTGGTTGGGGGTTGTTGTTTTATATGTTTTAATGCTGTTTTATACAGTTTGTAAGCTGCCCTGAGCCACTCAGGTAAAAATTAAGTAAATAAATAAATAAATAAATTTACTCTCCCAACAGTCATTGTGTAGCTATAGATATAAGCTTGGGGTATTTGGAATTTACGAAGAGCTAGATAAACTGCTTTAAGAGTGAAGGTGGTGTCACATGCCAGTGGAACCAAATGATCTCCCTTTCAGTGAGCAAAGGTTCACTATAGCTAGAATGGCAGTTTGTACAACTAGTATATTGAAATGCTATGGGAGCAATCCAATGGCCTACATACACCAACCTCCCCTACTGCACAGTGCATGTGCTGCACACACAGCATGCATGCACACCTGATGGGACTGATTTTGGCTTCAAATATCCATCAGATAATTCCCCTGATGGATAAGAACTCTAGTACCCGACAGGAATCGTGGATCTTCACCCTCACCATAGTCCCACCCCTGTGATTCACTTTGATAAGTAGTAGAACCTACCACCACATAGGATTTGAGAGCAGGGATGCTTCCAGGGTGTGCTCAGGATGAGGGAATGAAAGGGATTGACTAGATCAAGGGCCGTTTTTAGACAAGATGAACGCTCGCAGGTCCACCCATCCCCCACACAGCCATATGCCTATCTGTGGGGGGTGCATGCACCCATGACCCATGCACTGCCCACTCATGCCCATTCATGGAGCATTGGGGGGAAATCTGGGATGCTCCATGCAAGGACATGCGAAAATATGCGTGGGTAGGAACGCACACACATCCCGGACCCGTTTGAATCCCCTCCCCCACTCACCCAACATGCATGGGTGGTCCACGGCCATCCCATGCAGTGTACATGGACCCACACCCCAGCCATGCCCATTTAAAAATGGTCACGGATCTGGGCCACGGATCCATCCCCTATCCTTGAGCACATGCTCTTTCATCTTCTCCTTTCTCCAGAGCTGACTCTTTCAGTGCTTGCAGGTTAGGACTGGTTCCAGGCATCAGATCCAGAAACAAGAAGGGCCAAATAAAAAAGCTGCAGGCTGGATTTGGCCCATGGCCTGGAAGATCTCTCTCTGCAATGTAAACAGGGGGTAAAAACAAACATGACACAGGCCCGCTATGGCCTCCCGGGGCTAAATATTCACCCACACATGTGATCTGTAAGTGGCCTTCAACACTGTTAACCACGAGTTGTTGGTGACACGCCAGCAAAATATGGCCAGGGTGGACGGGACCATTTTGCAATGGTTCCATTCCTATTTGATGGATAGGTCCCAGCGGGTGGTACTCGGGAATTGTACATCTTCCCCGGGCGGGCCTCCCGTGTGGAGTACTGCAGGGGTTCATCTTCTCCCCTCTCCTGTTTAACGTGTACATGAAGCCGCTGGGGGAGGTCGTTCGCAGCTGGGGGGTCTGATGTCATCAATATGCAGATGATACCCAGCTGTATTTGTCTTTTTCATTGGACCCAGGCCCAGCGGTCTCCTTGCTGTCCCACTGTTTGGCGGCTGTGGGGGACTGGATGAGGCGGAACCGGTCGAAGCTCAATCCCAACAAGACGGAGGTGATGCTGGTTCATGGGGCCGGTGATCTGAGGGAACGGGGTCTCCCCCATTATTGGGGGCATTTAGCCTCCATTAGCTCCATCTGTGCAGAGTCTGGGGATGCTCCTGGATCCACAATTGCACCTGGATCTTCAGGTGTCGGCTGTGGCCAGGGGCACCTTTCGCCAATTACATCTGGGGAAAAGACTCTGCCCTTATGTCTCAGACTCCGATCTTGTCACCATCATCTATGTGTTTGTTACCTCGAGGCAGGACTACTGTAATGTGCTCTATGTGAGGCTGCCCTTGGTGACAGTCTGGAAACTGCAGTTGGTGCAGAATGCAGTGACTCCCCTCCTTACGGGGACAAGCTGCAGGGAGCACATAACACCTCTGCTCTGGGCACTGCACTGGCTGCTGATTGTGTTCTGGGTCTGACTCAAAGTGCTGGTTTTGACCTTTAGAGCCCTACATGGCCTGAGCCCCACTTATCTGAAAGCTCACTTCACTACCTGGGTCCCGGGGACGCCCCTGCGGTCATCTGGGGATGTCCTCCTAGAGGCCCCGTGTTATCAGCGGGTCCAGACTCATAGGAGGGCATTGTCAGTGGCTGCATTGTCACTTTGGAATGCTCTCCCAGCTGAGGTTCGCCTCAGCCCAGATCTCCTGGCCTTCTAACATAATTGCAAGACATGACTTTCATGCCAGGCTTTCTGTGGGGGGGGGGAGGGGATGGGTTAGGGTAGATTTTATATACAGACTTCTATTGTTGTTTCTATTTCTGTTATTGATGTTTCATGAAATTGTATTTTTGTATTGTTTTATTTTGTAAGCTGTCGCAGGACACCGGCAATGAGAGGGGTGAGGTATTAAGTTCAACTAACTAACTAACTAACTAAATAAATAAATAAATCCCACACTGCCAGAAATGAGCCCACTATTGCCCTGGGGCAGGTAGGAAGCTTACCAGGAATGATTTTTCCCAAAGATCCAAGGTTTCCATTCTAGACCAAGGACCACTCCCTCAGGCCAATGCATCTGTTCAACTGCCCATCATGGTGGAGGGCAGGGTACTGGAAGCTGGGCAGGGTTGGGGACCGCCAACCACATGTTTGCTGTGTTTGAAATCCCCTCCCTTCCCAGGGTGTGGGGATGATGGGATGGCTCTCCAGCCACCAGGGGTTGCAGGCACATGTGTAACATGCTGCCCAACTATCCAGAGAGTGGCAGCTGCACTTCTCTGCCCCACTGCGCTTCCCACATTTGTTTTTACCCAGGGTGTCAAGGGAAGGAAGGCTAAGGAGGGAGTATAGCAGAGTCCCCTTTTGTTACACCAATCTTCCACCTAGCCACTGCTAAAAGTTAGAGCATCTCATAAGGAATGCAGAATGCATGTGGAAAGACTGAATAGTACGGAACAAAGGGATAGATGGGGTTTCTAAAGGGAGGAATAGAAATGGATGGAGAAAGAAGGTGAGTGGCTGCATATGGAAGAAATTTGTAGGGGTTACAGGAAAAAGAAAATGGAATACCTCATACCTCAGGGTTTGCCTCGTCCTCTGTGCCCCAGAGCAGCTCCTTCGGTCTGCCGTGGGTGCCTTCTTGGAGGTCCCCCATGTTAAGCGGGGGGCCACAATGGAGAGGGCATTCTCGGTGGCCGCACCGCACCTTTGGAATTCCCTCCCAGAGGAAGCTCGCCTGGCCCTGAGTCTGTTAACATTCTGGTGAATTTGTAAGACCCAGCTGTTCGCCCAGGCCTTTGGGGAGGGTGGGTTAGTAGGTTTTTATTCCCCTACCCTTCTTTATTATTTGTTTTTTAAAAATGTTGTCCTTCCCTGTTTTAATTGTTAAGATTTTTATGACTGTTTTAAATATTTTAAATGTTTTATTTGAAATTTCTTAGCCACCCCGAGCTGTTTGCAGGAGGGGCGGGGTAAAAATGTACCAAATAAATAAATAATAAATAAAAATAAATAAGATTAAAAAATAAGGGACCAACATTTTTTTTCCCAGGAGAAGTGCAATGACAAGAGAACAGGAGTGAAAGCACTAGTAGGGTTAGAGCAAAGAAATAGCTGAAAGGAATCCTGAGTAATCATCATCAGGAAAAGCAAAGGAAAAAGTAACCCAACTCTTTTGTATTCACAAGCCACTTTTAAAAGTCAAGATTTATGAAAAGCTATATCTTTATTTTAAAAGTTAAATCATGCAAATAGGTTATGTTTTAAGGTTGCTAGTAATAAGAAAATAATACTAAATAGAAACTGAATATAAACAATTTTTAAGGGTGCCTGTCTCTTTAAGAAACCCTAGCCAGACGGTTAAAACCACCACATTTTCCTCTGCAGCAGCAGCTCAGGACTTCTCCCTGCCCCCACAAGCACCTCTGCCAAAGGCCTGGGGAGCACTGGGTGCACTTTAACCTTTTCCTTGCTAGCTCCAGTAAGTAACGTTTTGCAATTGCAATGTTGTGAGCAATATATTCTCAAGCTACAGGTTGGAACCAATGATACAGAACCTCAAAAGTCCTTAGGAAGAGATCTTACTGACCTTAGGAGGCTCAACCCACTGCACCTTCCAAATATGAAAGCAAGTTCCTTGTGGAAGTGGCAAACTCAGACCTAGAGGTATGGAATAGGGGTGTGCACCAGGGCCCCATATCATTTTTTGTTATCATTTTCATTATTAAAATGTGTTGTTTCATTAATAATGAAATGTCATTTTTCATTATTGTTGTCGGTATCGGTACCAATTTCAAACAAAGATTTTATTTTTGGTATCAGTATCAATTTGTGTGCCAATGAAGAATTATTTTCAGAAGTTGAACTCCTTCCCCTTCTCATTGTGTGATTTCAGACGTGCCGGGCCTCCCTTGGGCCACGGCACGGATCACCAATACATCCGCCTCCAGAATCAGGCCGGCCGGTCAACAGACATGCCGGCTGATTCAAGAGGGGGATCGAGGAAGGGAGCGGGGCCGTGGGGCGTGATGTGCGGCCACACAGCCCCGCCCCCTCCCCATGCTCCCCCAACCGCCCACCCTCCGGGAGATGGGCAGGGGCAGCACCCAATGCGGCCACTGCACCTGATACATCTCAGGGTCTGGGCCACGGCCCAGAATCAGCAGCGGTAACAGACGTTGCGGTCTGCCGAGTCCGGGCTGTGGGGCTCTAACAGACGTTACGATACCACGGTCAACCCCGGTGAACCCCACCGTGGTGGCTGCAGTACTGTAACATCTGTTGGGACCAAAAGAGATTCCCACCGGGTGTTCACGCCCGGCAGGAATCTCTTTGACCATGTTTTCGGAGCTCCGGCCACCCAGAGGGCTAAAAGCGTGGTCAAAGAGATTCCCGCCGGGCGTGAACATCTGGCGGGAATCTCTTTCGGGCCCAACAGACGTTACGGTACTGCGGCCACCACGGGGGTTCACCATGGTTGACCGTGGTATCGTAATGTCTGAAATTACCCATTGTGATACAGAAAGAGCTGCACACAATAATATATACTGTACACAATAGGTAGTTTTATTTATATAATATATACAGAATCTAAGCTAAACCTAACCTACATATAATACAAAATGTTCCTATCCTATAATCCTAATATATATAATAAAACAGCCTAGTATCTAAATATCTAATCTATATATATACAATGAATATCTATATAATATATGGACAGGGGGAGACACACAAGGGAAGGAAAAAGGAAAAGTCAGAGGTATATCTACTATCTCTATTCTCTATCTATATATGTGTGTACCTAAGGAATAAGGATTGGGTGGTAGGAAAGGGAATACGATATATATATATGTTCTAGTGCAAGCATCAGCATCTTCTGCAATCGCACCCCGACAAGCAAGAAAGCTAACACAGAGTGAAGCAACCCAGATATACAATATTAAGGGTTGCAGCGCCCTCCCCCAGAGTCCTCCTGATTGGTTCTGGGAGGCAGAGGCATTGAGGAATCACAGGGTGTGATTCAACTGCTGGGAACTGCTTGCGCTGCTTGTTGGCCAGAGATACATCCATCAGGTCCTTCCTCTCCCAGTTCAAGAGTTCAACACTGTTTCTGACTCCGAGATGTCTGCTCCCTCCTCCCCTCTCCACATTTCCCTCCAAAAAACACCTGCCAGGCAATAACAAAAGCAATAACAACTTTTGTTATCGTTATTGATTTCATTATCATTTCTGTTGTTTGTGTTATTGCAATAATGGGTATTTTCAGACATGACGGGGCTGATTGGCCCCGTCACGAAATCAATGAAATGATCCCCCGCCGGGATGACCCGTCACGCTTTAATAGATGTGCCAGGGGATCCCGGTGGGGAATCAGGGAGGGGGTGGGGCCGCGCGGCGCAACGTGCGGCCGCACGGCCCCACCCCCTCCACGCTCCCCGCTGCCCGCCCTCTGGGGAGATGGGCAGCCGCCGCAGTCAATGTCGCCACAGCGCTCACCCGCTATGGCCACGGGCCGGACTCCCTGCAGGGATTCTGGGCCGTGGCCGCCATCCAGACGTGACGGCGGGGGTCACCATGGCGGGGAATCACCTTCAACACACGACGGCCTCCGGCCCCGCCGCTTCGGCCGCTCGCATGGTGAATGTGATCCCACGCCGTGGTAACATCTGGGGGGGAACATGCGTTCCCCCCAACAGACGTTACGTGGTCCAAGCCACCACAGGGAATTGACTGTGGTGGACATTGACCACGTAACATCTGAAAATACCCACAGATAATGAAAATGACAAATTTCATTTTTGTTACTGATATAACGAAAACGACATGCACACCACTATGGAAATGACAGACTCCATTCTCCAAATAGTCACCTAAAATTATGTCAGTTCCTGAGGAGGGAGGGCTGAAACCTGAAAGCCCACCTGCGTTTCGAGTGAAACCTGAAAGCCCACCTGTGTTTCGAGTGAATTGTGATCAAACATTTTCCACAAGCCCTACTTTACAATTAGTATTTCTCAGTATGTTGTTTCCCCCAAGGATATTACTAAAAGCATACGAACAGAATGGATTATTGAGTTAATTTTGTTAAGAGTCAGATTCCGGAATAAACATGAAAAATCTCATACATTTCTCCTGTTTCAAAATAGAATCAGCCCATTTATTTGACAAAGTAGGCATAAAACTTTCATCAGCATCTCCATAAAAGTTTTAAAATAATATTAAATTTGACAAACACAATGTGTAGCAAGTAATAAACATACAAAGATACTATCCTCTTGTGAACTGATAATTAAATTAAGAGTGTCTTCTGATAACAATTTTTAAAAGCCAAAATTCCTATGAAGCAGGTATGGAACTGCAGAAGCTCCAGGAGAATGAACAAAACAAGATTAAAGTTATCCCCTTCATCACATACACCGTTCTGTCATCACTGACTTTCACATTGCCACAAATCTATTTGCTCTTTTTCTAATGTCGTTAAATTTCCCAGTACATTTTTTACTGCCACCTTATATATGTTAGGTATGTTAGAAGGTGTCAACATGTAAACAGTTTTCTATCATTTAATAGGAAGCAACATTTTTAGTATTGTTGATGACAAATATTGCAAGAAAGAATTAAATGAAAAAAAATTAAAGAATACATATGCAATATATCACATTTGTTCATTTTCTTGAAAATCTTGCACGTAGAAATCTAACCTACATATACAGATCTGCTGGGTATATTATAAAGATTCAAGAGACTAAGATATTTCAAAATTTTATGCAGGTTTTTTCCCTTAACCCGTGACCTGAATAATCTATGTGATCTCCTTGAACTAAAAGCTACTGATCTGCCCTTTTCTCCTCTATACTTTCAACATAATAGGTGTTATTACCCATAACTTTTTATTTAAAGGAATTGTGCAGCCGGGAAAATGAATGAATTTAATTATCAATGCAGTGTGAAAAAAATCATTAGAGCAGGAGCCTGGAACACCACATATTAAAAATAAACAAAGGCTATTAAAAAACAGTTTCAAAAAGAATGTCAGTTTTTCTTCAATTCTCAAAATGTAAATACAAAAAAGGGAACCGTATGTAAACATCTAGAGTTCCCGAAGAAATTACTCTTTAAAAGAAAATGTTAAATGACTGACTGGATCATTTAACTTTAAATCTATACTTTATGTGGCAATATGGGGAGGTCATTTGATTGCTATGCATAGAAAAATTAGAATTCTAATATGATCTCAAAGTTTCACCTTCATAAGACAAAAATTTCATTATAAAATTGTATTTAAGGGTAGACACACAGAACTGCCTCTTTGGTTGTGGAATAGTTGGATAGGCTGTGTAGACTGCGCAATGAAGAAAAAAAGAAAGAAGGTGCAGTGAACCTGTTTCTTTAACTTTTAAATAAAAATCCGTTCTATTGCCACAGTAGCTATGTCTCAAAACATGCTGAGCACTAACCTCAGGAAACAAACACTAATGAGAGATCCTTTCAATATTCTCCCACCAGATCAAAATCGGAATGATGTAGGTGGATTGTATCAGCAAAATGATCTGTGTGTGATTGTCTTTATAAACCAAGAAACTATTCAGATTTTGAGAGCTTGAGATTTTTGTATCCTGAAGTTCAGAATTTGTATAAATGAACTAACTTGTTTGTTCATATCCATATGACAAGCCCAGTTTCTGGTCAAGTTCATCGCAGACCTTGCCCATATTCAAGAAAACACACCTTCCCTCAACCTTTTTCTGAGGCTACTGGAAATCCTGGGACAATATAGCATGAAATATATTCCATACAAAAACTGCATGTAAGGTGCTGTGGACACAATGGGCAAAATCACATCCCCAAATATGCGTAAGAAATGTCCATTAACGTCAATTGAATTTGTGCACTCTTCGATCTTGGCACTGTTAGTTGTACTTCTGAATTTGCCAAGCCTGCTTACTCCCCTCTCTCAGATTTGGAGATGCATTTTTAAAGTATTTGCATTTGCTTCTTCTCTTAGTGCAAACATGCCAACAACATTTTTCACAGCAATGAAATTCCTTCCAAAATGTTTAGTAGAAAAACAACAACAGACTGATCTAAAACAGACTGATCATCCTACATTCCACGGGGGTTGGACTAGATGCCCCTCATGGAGCCTTCCAGCTCTATGATTATCATGAATAAACAGGGGACAGAAAAGAAATGTTCAGATTTAATCTGGATCAAATAACGTCTCTGATAAGAAACACAGAACATGTCTGAAAAGGTGCCAGTTCTCTTTCAGTGCTAACAGGATGAGATCCTGAGTTTGAGGCCACTAGGTCCTGATGTCCTGATCTATGAATGCCCCTTCCTCTAGCAGTTTGCCATTGCCAAAATCCAAGCATGAACATTTTTCACCTGTGCCTGGTGTTGGTCTCTCTCTCTCGCAAACACACACACACAGAGCAGCAGCAGCAGCATGCGGGCATTTTCATCAGTGGCTCTGATGCTTAAGTGACCCCCATCCATTAGAAAAGTGACTAGTGCGCATAAAAGAGAGAGAGAGAGAATGTGGCAAGCAGTGGGTGGTCAGAAGAGCAGGAGGCTCTGGAGTAAAAGATGAGTGGGTTTGGGGGAGTATATATGTCTGATTTTGAAAAGGAGGAGGAATAGAATCTGCCAAATGATGCTCTGAAGCTATCAGTAATCAGGCAAAGCATCTGCAGTGAGCATAGGGCCTTTTTTTACACAAGACACACCCACTCATGAACACCCAGTAATCTGGGTGTCTGTGAGTGGGTGAGTACCGTGTGAAAGATGCGGCTGGTGTGCGTACGCGTTCCCGCCGAACACACATCCCCACTCACCCCCCGCCCATGAACATGCACAGAGTAACTGGCAAAAACAAAGGTTGCTCCTTGGATGTTCATGGGTGGCGGTTCTATGGGGATGCGTGTGTGCCCATATAAACCCTCCACCACCACCACCACGCACGAACCAGCATGAACACAGACCCCACCACCACCCTGTCGGGCCCATGTAAAAACAGCCTATGGGTTTCTGAGTGTCCTCCCCCTGACCCTCTGGTTGGCTACTCCAAGTTCTGGCAGTACTGAATGAAACCCTATCACAGGAATTTGTGTGTGTCTGTGTCTCAAGTGCTGCGTGATGTCATATCAATCCTAGTTGGCCAGCAAAGTTGCCAATCATGCTCTCCCCATTCCCTATCTTTTCTCAACACTGTTTGTTTTGCCCCTTGTCTCTCCCTCTGTTCCCCTTCCTAAGTCTCTCCCTCAGCTCCTGTCTCTCAGATTGTAAGCNTTGCCCTCTGCCTTTCTGGTCTGTCTTCGATCGGCGGAGCCTTATTTTTAACCTGTCCTGCCCTACTTGTCATGTAGCCTCAATGCCCGGTCTGTGAGGTCTCTAGAGGAGCTGCAAACCATTTCACTAGTCCTAAAACCTCCAAAATACATAATAACAAACAATGCTGTAAAAAGGTCCCTCGACTTCAGAACCAGACTAACACAAGAGCCTATGCCAGGTACACTGCTGGTGCTATATAAATGTTTGTTAATAATAATAATAATAATAATAATAATAATAATAATAATAATAATAATAATAACACAGCTTCACTGCAGATGCTAAACAAAAATTTAATTAGTTTATTATTTTGTTTATGTTTTCTGTTTACCTTAAACAAAATTACAAAATTTTGTTTGAGTTAAATAGAAAACATAAATGAAATGCACACACCTACCCAGCATCCTTCCTGTCCCCAACAGTGCCCAGCTTTGGCTGCTTCAGAGAAGTGCACAACAGGTGAACCATTTCCAGTTCTTCGCTGCCCTGGCAGTCAGAAGTCTCATCCAATGACCAAACTGACTAATAGCTATTTGTGGACCTATCCTCCAAGAACTTACCCAATCCTTCTTTGAGCCCAGTTATGTCACTGGCCTTCACAATGTCGCCTGGCAATAGGTTTTACTAGTTAATTGTACAATAAGTGGGAAAAGTACTTCCTTTGGGTTTGTTTTAAACCTGCTGCCAGTTGATTTAATTGGATATCCCCTAGTTCTAGTAGTTTTGAGAAAGGTTAAATACTAACCCCTAATTTCTTGCTCTGCATCACTCACGCTGTTGTCAACATCTATTTATCTCCCTCAGTTGTCTCTGTTCCAAAGTGAAGAGCTCTAACCCAGCGAGGCACTCCACATATAGAAGCCAGTTCATTCCCGCTGATCATCTTTCTTGCCCTTCTGTGAACTTCTTCCAGTTCTATTAAATCCTCTGTGAGAGCCATGACTTATTTTCTCGAGGATCCATGGCCTCAGGACAATCCCACCCTTTCTTTCATATTCAACATTCCATAGTGGCATTTTGATAAGAGTATGGCAAGTAAGAAGAAAGTGGAGGCCAGATTGTGGATGTGTGTGTCTTTGTCCATCTTAGAGCATTTTCACACAAGACACTCTCCACCCACTACCCACCCACTATACATGTTACAGGGCACCCATAGGGCAACTCTGAAGCCCTACAACATGTATAGTGGGGGGGGGTGGGGGGGGTGGAGAGTATCTTGTGTGAAAATGCCCTTCGATTGTAAGCCCATGGGGCAGGGATCTGTCTCTGAAAATCTGTGACTGTAAAGTGCTGTCTACTCCTAGTAGCACTATTGAAATTATTATTATTATTATTATTATTATTAGTAGTAGTAGTAGTAGTAGCAGCAGTAGTAGTAGTAGTGTGTCATTCTCCCTCATGTACTATCTCTGAGCACAAGAATGGGGTGAAGCAAGTGCCCCAGCAGTGCTGGTTATCTCAAAACAAACAAGGCAAGGATGGTACACACAGTGCAAGGCTGGCTTCAGACAGAATGATTCCTTGTACTTCTCTATGAGAAGCAATAGGCTGCAATATACCCCACAGGCAATGTGGAGGGAAAAAATACACCCACCACTGAAAAATTCACAGCTTCACTTATTTGATTATTTCATGTCACTGGGCATTTTCAGATAAGACACTCTCCACTACCCACCCACCACCCATACATGTTGCAGGGCTGCAGTGTTACCCTATGGGTGCCCTGTAACATGTATAGTGGGTGGGAGGGTAGTGGGTAGTGGGTGGAGAGTGTCTTTTCTGAAAACACCCGCTGTCTCACTTTCTTTGTTGTTTCATGTTCAAGATTACTGTCACTTCAGTATTTTGGTCCTTTGTTCGTTTTGGAAGTACTAGCTAGTGCTATAGCTAAATATTTAACTATAGCACTAAACAGTAAAGTGACCAAAGTACTGAACACAAAAATACCAAAACAAATATTCAGAACTCCAAATGAAGCAAGAAGCAAATACAATGCATGACGGTGGTGTGCCACTATCACAAGCTGACCTGAGTTGGGAACCTGCCTGCCGTTGACATGGTCAGGGTCATCTATGGTCATCAGACACACTTGAGTGTGGCCAGGAAAGCCGGCCTACTGTCTAGGTAGCTCAGCCCACGCAGTGCCCAAATAGACGGGCCGGTGGCTGGCCCTGCCCCCATGCTACTCCCAGATCCCTCCCCCCTCACCACCATAATGGACAGCCATGCCAGACAGTCATGGTGGCCCCCCAGACTGGACCAGGAACATCAGGCTAAACAAATACGATAGCCCGCTGTAGCTCGCTCTGGCTCGGGTGTGTGGGTGGTAGCCTGGGCCGTGACCTCAGCCATTTGCCAAGGTGAGAGCCCCAGCTAGCTGCCAACATGCCCGGGGTCAGTCCGGGCCAACATTTGATGGCCAGACAATACACGTGACGGTGGCTCGTGGGCCAAAGTGGGTTACAGCAGGCTACTGTCACATTTGTTTTTACTCAAATATACCAAATTTGGTATTTGCACCAAATCAGCCCTATTCTTGAACAACGTCCTCCCGAGTACTTCTAGTGACAGCATGGTTCCTTATCACCTGCAGCTCTGGCCTACACCCTAATGGAACAACCAAACACTTAATTACCCCCTGTTGGGGCCTGGTTACTTTAATTGATGTGGGTGGATATTATTGAGGACTTTTGATATTTTGTCTTCTTTCTTCTCTGTCTCTGGTGGCTTTGGAGTTTTTTGGAGGCATATTATCTTTTATAGTGACAAACAGTGTCAAAGCAACCAACATAAGAGAAAAGGCTTTGGGAGGGCACCATTTATTTGTCATGATTTTACATACAAACACTACAGAGCAGTAGTTCAGAATTCATATTTGCAGCTGAATAACCTCCATCTGAAAGTGCAATTTGTATGTGAGCTGAAAAGTAAATGTCTTTCTTCTCTGTTCCCACTATTAGGCAAGCAGATGGCTCAGTCTAAATGACCATGTAAGGAAATGAAAACCTAACAGCGATCAATATGCTCACCATGATTCCAGCGTTCCCATAAATACCAAACCATCATACACAAGCAGCCTGAAGGACAGAGATGGGGAAGGGCATCTTAGGGAAATAGCACGTGGGAGAGAAACCAAAACAACTAAAGAACTAACCTAGGAGTAAACAGCTACTAAACTTAGTAGTGGAGAAATGTGCACCAATATTCATGTGTCCTATCCCTGCACGTTGACACCAGAATAAACTCCAAAGAGTCCGATTAATTTAAACCCATATGTTGTAACTAAGAAAAACACCACGATATAAAAGCTAATTGTTCTGCCCGGGGAAGGTTTTATGTAACCTCTCTGGTTAAATCAAGGATGAGTTTCTTCCTTTTCCTATGGGCAAAAAAATATTCCTTTAGGACACCGTAGTGATGTCAAGTAGACAAAGATATGCCAGAAATTAAATGGCGTAAAGTGACCTCAACATCGGGGGAAATGTGATTCAAAAAATCAACAGAAAACTTATTTGCTGTAAGCAGAATTCTCTGATGGCAGCATCATCAGATCCATAGTCCTATGTCACATGACTCCCTCAGCGTGTGGCATCAAGGAGTAGAATCATTGATTTGTTAAGATTTGTTGCTTTGAGGCACAACCATTATGTATGTATGTGTCTTGAGGGATATAAACAGACTTATCATGAAACCATCACTTCTTTCCAGACCTGGGTCTAAACTTAAGCAGAAGAATGGGTCAATTCTCATAAGGGAGGTAAGTGGGACTGTTCATATCCATAGATAACACTTCCTAGGAAAAGAAGTAACTTACTGTAGTAATTGTGCTTTTTGAGGTAAAGCAGTCTTATTGTAGGTATATGCTCATTCACTGAATTCCCTTTCTAATATTATATTTTTATTTATTTCTATAGATTTATAAGAACAAAACATAGTGCCTGCTTAGCATTGAGCATGTGACTTCTTACATGTCGATCAAACCCTTTATTGTGACTACTTACATATGGGTCAGACCCTCAGAGTTCTTCTGTCCCCTGACTTTTTCACCCTATCTTTCCCACATGAAGCATGAAGTGTAGAGGCAATAGTAGAGATGAAGACACTGATTTAAATTCAAGGCAAGTGCTACTTTGGTAGGTATTTGTGGGAGTGAAAAAATTACTCTTTCCTTGTGACATTCTGTGTAGGGAAATTCAATGACAAGGTTTATATTGATGCCATCATCAATAGAAATATTGTCAGGGGAAAGTATATTGGATGAGAAAGGATCTCCTTGAAATATTGTCATGGAAAGGATCTCCCAAGGTGAGAAAGATTACCCCCAAAAGACTGATGATGACATTTAAAAAGGCATTTGAAGCATCAGGGTGGTAGATTTTAAGAAACTCTTCACTGCCAAGTACACATCTACAAAATTGTTGAGCAGGCAGCTTGAGAACTTACGTATAGTAGCAATGAGGATGAACATTGGAGGCAAGAACTAAAAACTCAATCCAGAGAAAGTTTCTATGACTCCAATACAGGGTCATGACTTCCTGGCAGAATCTTCCCCTAGCTTTCTAATTCAGCTTGATAATGTCTAGTCTAGAGCTACAGTTTAGTGAAAAACACTATAGAAAACTTAGTAGCATTGGGGGGATTTTCTGTTGACTCCAATGGGCAACTTCTTGATGCACAACTTTCAGTTTTAGTGCTGAAATAAATATTTACTTCATGCACCATAGTTGATGAATTTGCCCACTTCAATTTGGATCTGGTGAAACAGGTACAAAAAACTATGCCATAGGGGTGGGAATTCTGGTTCTCCCAAGATCCGATATTGCTGGTATTTGGGTGTATTGGCCACGGTACCGGATTTTTTACATTGCGGCCATTGAAGTCAATAGCCGCAATGTAAAAAATCTGGTACTGCGGCGAATGTTAAAAATCTGATATGCTAATACCGGTAAATCTGGAACCAGGGAGATCCGATGCCAGTACATCCAGTATCCGGTATTCTCCCCGGTGTCCCATCCCTACTATGCCAGGTTCATTCGGGTATCCACTTTGGGTTTATCAGTTGGTTTTCCTGGGGTTTTTTGCTGCCATTTTGGTTTGGATAATATTTCTGAGGAAAAGAAGTTACTAGTGGTAATTGAACTCTTTGAGGTACAGCAGCCTTATTCATCTATTTTACCAAATATCCAGTTGAATAACCATAAAAACAAACAAAATGACTGGGAGAGAGGGGTGGAAAGAACAGGGGTTTTAAACAAATGTGTGAATATTCTTTTTGGTGCAAATATTAATTTGAATATTCAGAGTGCTATCAGGTTGTGTGAATAATATCTGCAAATATGAAACCTGCTGTTTGTTTCATTGCTATTCAGTTTCACATAAGTTATGCTGGGAGGTTTTGCTTTCGGTTTTGTTTTATATAAATTTTAAATTTATCACAATTTTAGTCCTATTCCAGTGTTTTGGGGGAATATCCTTTTACATAGTGTTATATTTTTTTCAAACCATAGTGTACTGTAATATCAGAGTTTCATTGAAGCAGTCAAATTTCTTAACCATGCATATTTGAAGCAGAACTGAAGGACTACTTAGTCCATTGCTGATTGCAGTTTCTGTTTGTATTTAGGGTTGGGAGAAAGTGTGAGCTGATTGAAATTAGAACTTCAATGAATACCCATAGGGTATTCCTGTCAAATTTCCAGTACCCAAATTGATTCAGCAACATCGGGTACCGATCAGTAGTGCTGGTTTTTATCTATAAAGCCCTAAATGGCTTGGATCCTACTTAACTAAGGGCAGTTTCAGACGGACACTTATCCCAGGATAAGAGCATTATCACTGGGATAATTTGTCCATCTAACCACTGTCAACAGTGATTATTATGCTGGGATAACAAAAATATCAGGGTGTTATAAAACCCCAATCGCTGGGGTTTATAAGAACCAGTTGTTAAACTATCCTGGGATAATGTCCATCTGAATGACATATTCCAAGATAGTCAACTATCCTGGTGATTAGCACCACAGAATCTAACGGCAAGGTATGCGCTCAGAAATGCTCAGAAATGCTCAGCTACACAAAGTGACATTGTAGAAAGAGGACGTGACATTTGAGTACCGGAAAACATCGTGCTGAACTTGGCAGAAAAACACCACGGGATTTTTAATTCATCCCAGAGACTCTAATCACAATATACTGTTCACATCCGGGATAGAAATGTCCGTCTAAACAGTTCTAGTTATCCCGGGATAGAAATGTCCATCTAAACAGGTACCACTTTGTAATCCTGGGATAATAATCATTGGAGATTATTCTAATTATCCTGGGATAATTTGTTCATTTGAAAATGCCCTTAAAAACCACCTCCTCTATGTTTAATCCCTAAGGTCAGACAGAGGCTTCCTCTGGCAAGTTCCACCATTCCATTGCACCAAATCTGCATGTCTAGAGCCCTCAGAGAAGTGGGGTGAATTCAGACGTTACGTTTGTCTGAAATAACCACAGTCAATCTCAGTCAACCGTGGGGGGTGGGGGGTGAACGGAGGTGAATGTCTGTTTGCGCGCATCCAGATGTTCACCTCAGTCAACCACCCCATGTGGTGAATCTAACCACACTTTGTTCTCCCAGACCACGGCGGTGAACAAAGCATGGTTAGGGGGAATCCGGAACACGGTGAAGGAAAAGTAACATGTTACCTTACCTCCACCGCGTTCCAGGGTCCCGGCGGTGGGCAGTGGGCAGCGGCAGCAGCCAAATAGCCCTCTGCGGCTGCCTGTCTCGAGGAGGGCGGACAGGCGGGAAGCACTGGGGGCGGGAGGGGGGATGCCCCTTTAGACATTACGGCCGGGCGCTTTCACCATGGGCCGTGGTTCGGCGGTCCCCACGGCCGGGGGTGAAGGGGGTAACGTCTGTTGGCTCCCCCCTTCACCTCTGGCCGTGGTCCGAACCACCCCACGGCCCATGGTGAAAGCGCCTGGCCGTAACGTCTGAAATCACCCGTGGTCTCAATGGCTGCTCCACACAGCTTTTGAACTCCCTTCTCCAGGAGATTAATCAAAGCCTGATCCTAGGCACTTTGTAGAAGCAATGCAAGATCTATTTATTTGGCCAGATCTTTAGAAGGCAGCAATAGGGCTCAGGGAATGGTTTTTATGGGAATATTACATAGTTTACATTTTTACAGGTTTTATTTTTGCATATTTTAGAGATATCTATTTTTCATGTTGTAAACTATCCTGAACCTTCAGAAAAAGGCAAGTTAAAAAAATTAAATTTTACAAATGGGAAACTGAGACTGAGAGATAGCAAAGTGCCTGAGGCCCCCCAGTGAGTTCATTGCTAAGATGAGACTTGAAACCTGTTTTCCCAGACCCAAATCCAACACCTTATCCCCTGGATTACACTGACTCCTGAATAAATCCATTTTAATTGAATACATTTGTTAAAATGCCAATGGTAAAGTTATAACTCATTAAAAGTAGCTACAGCACAGCAAACTATGTGAAGTGCAACCCCAAGAGCTCAAATATACAAAAACAGATTTGAGGCATATTGTGGCCTTCAGCATCAAGTGTGAGTGAGGAGACTTTGAACAGGGAAACTGTTGGGTTGGAATCTTTCCCAGTCATAACGGCAGCGGAGCAAAATAAGAACTTACAATGCATTTTTGTTGGGGTAGCAGCCTAGACACGATGCCCTGCCCTTCATTGTGGGATTTGGGTAATAGGGGGTTATTCTGAAAGTTACTGACTTGCTTCCATGAGGGTGTGCAATTCATTTTCGCTCTTTTAATTATTAAAGTGGACAAAGCCTTGTTGTTTTAGTAATTAAAATACCAAAACGGATGACAAAGGTAACAAAAAAATGTACAAAAAAGTGTCTGTTTTCATGATAAAAATTTAAAAACTGCACATGTGCAAATTGCTATTGGTGCCATTCTGCACATGTGTGCCCTTTCCCAAAATAGTGCTGGCAGTGTCGGCGCCATTTTGGAAAGGGGAACCCTGTCTGCACATGCGCAGTGGTCATTTTGCACATGCCCGGCCTGGTTAATCTTCAGTGATTTTAAAAAATATATTCTTAATAAAACGAGGAAAAATACAAAGAAAAAAAACAAACCCAAACAGTAGGGTTCATTTACAACCCCCACACTGAAAAAAATGAAGCAAGGTTTGTAAACAAAAAGGAAAACTAAAATAAAACCAAATGAAGTGCCTGCTGCACTCCCTTAGCTTCCGTGTTATCGTGCAGACAGCTTTCATGGACCCTGGATGTTATATGGTGAGTAGAGAGTGTGGAATTCTCCTCCATAGCTCACCCTTCTCGCATTGTGGAGCTAATGTACTACATTTGCAGTTAGGAGTAGAGATGAAATGAATACCTGATTTAATATTTGTCTATTTGGATAATTATCTGAATACCCGAATAAATACTGAGAGGGAGACAAAGGTCATTTTCACATGGCACCACTGGGTGGGGGGATGAAAGTGCGCTAATGGTGGGTGGAGGTGGGTGTGCTCCCTTTTCCGTGGGCATACACCGATCGCCACCCACCTCCACCCATGAAGCCTCCTCCGTTTTGTCGGACGGCTCCATGGGTGGGTGATGAGTGGAGATGGGTGTGCACCAGGAGCACACACACACCTCGACCCACCGCCCATGGCGTTTTTCCACAGGCAGACACCAATCCCCCCACCCAACGCACACCCGCCTGCCCAACCAGCAGGGGAGGGGGGCATCTGTGCAAAAATGGCCAAAGTGCTTCAAACGATATCTTTTATTAGACCAACACTTGTTAGTGAGAATATGCAAGCTTTCAGGCCACACAGCCCTTCCCTAGGCATGTAGCATAGCCGGTGGAACTATATAAACTGAGCAAATGTAGAGCAGGTATATATGAGGGGGCACGGAATGGGTGGGAGTGGGTAAGACAAGGTAGCAAGTGGGAGGGGGTAGAAAGGGGGGGGAGAGAGAGAGAGAGAGAGAGAGAGAGAGAGAGANATTAACAATAGGTAGTGGTAAACACAGAGAGAGGACATGGCTAAATCAAATATATGATACAGCTATTATTGAAATTCGTAGACAGTTTTCTATTCGTTGATATTATTCAGATATTTGGATTGGCATCTGACTATCAAAATAATATCCGCATATTCAGTTTATTTAATTCTTCAGTTACTTTGTTTTGGCACTAGTTACGTCTTCAGATCAGTCTGAATGAAGCAGATACAAAAAACTATTTGTTTGTTTCTGCTTCATTTGTTTGTATCCAATACACACTTTGAAATATTTTGGTTTGGTTAGTTTGGTTTGGGTATTTAGCCAAATGACAGAACCGAAATGACTGAAGAATCCAAACTAAAATATGCAACAACAAAAACACCTGAATCGATGGATTTCACTTTGGTTGCAAGTATTTATTTATTTATTTATTTATTTATTAAAACATTTTATATCCTGTCCCTCCTGCCAAAGGCAGCTTGGGGCAGCTTACAATGTATAAAAATATAAAAATACACATATAATAAAAAATACAAAAACAACATAAACATAAAACATCTAAAAAGGGGGGAGAAGAGGAGGAAAAAATGGAGAAAACATCCCCCCCAAGAAAATGTATTTATTTTATTTATTTATTCAATTTATACCCCGGTCCTCCTGAACACAGCTCGGGGCAGCTTCCAACAATAAAAACAATGAATATAAAACAATTTAAAACATATAAAAATACAATCTCAACATTAAGAAGAGGGCCCGGGATACATTAAAAAATAAATAGGGTAGGGGTGATAAAAAATCCACTAAACCCCCCCTCTCCAAAGGCCTGGGCGAACAGCCAGTTTTACACCTTCACTGGACTATCAAAAGGCTTGGGGCCAGGCGAGCTTCCTCCGGTAGGGAGTTCCAAAGACGCGGCCCGGCCACCGAGAATGCCCTCTCCATTGTGGCCCCCCGCTTAACACGGGGGACCTCCAAGAAGGCACCCCTGGCAGACCAAAGGAGCCACTCCAGGGCGCGGAGGGCGAGGCGGTCACTGAGGTATGAGGGGCCGAGACTGTGAAGGGCTTTGTAAATCAATATCAACACCTTGAACCTGGCTCGGCACGCTATCGGCAAGCAGTGCCGAGCCCGGAGCACGGGTGTTATGTGCTCCCAACGACCCCTCCCCGAAAGGAGACGGGCCGCCACATTCTGCACTAGCTGCAGCCTTCGAACCAGGCATAAGGGAAGCCCCACGTAGAGCGCGTTGCAGTAGTCCAGCCTCGAGGTGACGAAGGCATGAATGAGGGAGGCCAGGTCCGGGCCAGAGACGAACGGGCGCAACCTCCATACCATGCAACTGGTGAAAGGCAGCCTTTGCAACTGCCTCAAACTGCCGCTCCAGGTGGAGATTCGTGTCCAGCACCACCCCCAGACTCCAGACCTGTTGAGCTATGGGAGGGCGAACCCCCACCAATAAGGGGGGCTGACACCTCCCTCGCTCTCCTCACCAACATCACCTCCATCTTATCGAGGTTGAGCTTCAGTCTGCTCTGCCACATCCATTCCACCACGGTCTCCAGACACTGGGATAGCACCGAGATAGCAGGGTCTGGGTCTGTTGAAAAAGAGAGGCACAGCTGAGTATCATCCACATATTGGTGACAATGCACCCCGAACCCTCTCACGACCTCCCCCAGGGACTGCATATATACATTAAATAATAATGGAGACAGAATGGAACCCTGCGGAACAGCGCAGGATAAGGTGTGGGGGCAAGATGTCTCCTCCCCCAGCACCACCCGCTGGCTTCCCCCCGAGAGGAACGAACGGAACCATTCAAGAACAGTCCCATCCAAACCCCCCAGGTCACACAGCCTTCTCAACAGCAGACCATGGTCCACAGTGTCAAAAGCGGCCGAGAGATCTAGCAGGATGAGAAATGTTGAACATCCTGCATCCATCTCCCAGTGGAGATCATCGACCAAGGCCACCAACGCTGTCTCGGTGCCATAGCCAGGCCAGAACCCAGATTGAAATGGGTCCAGGAAACCGATGCTGTCTAGATGTGCCTGGATCTGGATTGCCACTGCCTGCTCAATAACCTTCCCTAAAAGGGGAAGGTTAGAGACAGGTGAGTAACTGGTGAGGGCATCCACGTCCAAAGATGGATTTTTCAGCAGGAGGTGCAACACAGCCTCCTTGAGACTGGGAGACAACCTCCCCTGCTGCAAGGACGCATTCACTACCCTTGCCGGCACTGTCCCCAACGTCTCCCTGGAGGCTTTCACCAGCCAGGACGGGCATGGATCAAGTTCGCAACACATGGCCCTCAAAGACCCCAAGACATCCGCCGCATCAGCCGGCATCACTTCCTGAAACTCCTCCCACAAAGATGGACCAGACGGGGCCTCCATCACCTCATGCTCTCTACCTACTGCCCCTAATCCAGCGGCAAAGTCGCTCTGAATCTGAGCGATCTTGTCTGCAAAGTAGGTGACAAACTCCTCACAGCGGGCCTGGGACAAGTCCCCATCCAGGTGGAGCGAGGCTGGACTACCCACACCACCCGAAACAGCTCCGCCGGACATGACTTCGCAGATGTTATGAGGACAGCAAGGAACTCCTTCCTCGCTGCCCTCACAGCCTCAACATAGGAATGCAAATGGGCCCTATGGAGAAGTCGGTCGGAGTCAGAGCGAGTACGCCGCCAGCATTGCTCCAGCCTCCTGCCTACTTGTTTCATACACCGCAGCCCCTCAGTAAACCAAGGGGCCCTGCGGTGACGAGACCGAGGCAGAGGGCATCTCGGAGTCACCCTGTCGATGGCCTCCTCCAGCAAGATGTTCCAAGACTGGACCAGCTCATCGACAGAGTGACCGTCCAGGACCAAGGTTAATTCCCTCAGGGCTTCCTGGAACTTCTGGGGTTCCATCAGCCTCTGAGGGCGGACCATCCTAGCTGGTCCTTTCCCCTTCTGGGGGTGTGCGCAGAGAGACTGGCCTGAAGGAGATAATGGTCCGTCCATGACAAGGGCACTGCTGTAACCTCCCCCACAACCAGACCCCCTGCCTCAAGGC
>QEPC01003948.1:580815-627995 GCA_003113815.1 Sphenodon punctatus
GTCCCCCCGCCACCGCCTGCAGCCCCAAAGTGCCCCAAAGTGCCGTGCCCCTTTGGCCATGCCCCTTTGACTGCGCCCCTTCGGCCCGCATTCTGTGGCAGAAGCCGCTGGCCACTGGCCTTTAAAGCCCCGGCTGCTTCCGGGTGGGGGAGGGGACTAGCTGGCCCTCACGACTGGCTTCTGCGCTCCCCCCCCCCACCTCCTGGGACTCACGACAGTCTGTTTCCTCCACAGATGACAGCAGAGCAGCGGCGGAGCACATTGGAGCAGCAAGGCAGCGGTGGCACCAGCAAAAACCCCTCCTCCTCAGCCGCAGGTGGTGAAAGCAGGCAGGCAGGTAAGTGAAGTCCTGCAGGAGGAAGGAGGAAAGAAATACCTCACCCTTACAACCCCCCCATAGAAATAAAAACCCACTCTTATCCATCTCCCTCACCAAAGACTTGGCAGAACAGATAGGTCTTGCATTAACCCCATTCTCTCCCCTGTAGGTATATATTGGAGGGTGAGGTCTGAAGGACGACACCAAAGGGTGGTGGGCCATTCATGGCGGGTATGGCCCTGGGCAAGAAGGACTGGACCATGGATCGATGCTTTTGAGTGCCTTTGGCATGACCCTTCAGAGCAGCACTGAGGACAGTGGGATGTTTATTGACTGATGTTAGTAGCATGTAGGGGTGTAGGGTCATGTTGGGGACATTTTGGGGGAGGATTAGGATTTCTTTTATTTATTAGGATGTGGGTACAGGGATGTTTGGGTTCCCTGGGGAAAGTAAGGGATGGGACCCAGGAAGGGATTGGAATATGGGATCCATACCCCCCTGTGAGAGGGAGGGGTGGTTCCCATATTCGGGGGTGGTTTTACACCCCTCTATAAGAGAGGGGTGGAGTAAGGAGGGATTGGGGTTTGTAAGGAGTGTTCACTGTCCCCCTGTGAGGGGGGCGCATAATCCCTGGGTATGGGACTGGGTGAGGGAGGGGAGGGTCATTTCCCCCGGTGAGAGGGGGGTTATGACCCTCATAATCGATGTGGAGAATACCACCCGGTGAGAGTGCAAGGGTTGGGGGGTCTCCCTCGCCAGCTGGGTGGGACAGATAGGAGCAGTCCGTAGGGGGACTGGCTGGTGGAGGGAGTGAGGGCTGCAACCATTGGGGTTGTGATGGGGCAGGGGAATTATGGTCCCGTGGGGGGGGGGGTGTTTGATCTGTGAGGCAGGACAGGCACTTGGTGCAGGTTCCCCTCACCACCTCCCAAGCAGATGGTGAGGTGGTGCATGATCAGGGGGCCCCTGGCCTGAAGCTGCTGCTATTAAATGCGAGGTAGGTTGTTAATAAGTCAATGACTATCCAGGAATTGACCCTGGATCATGCAGATGACCTCATGTGTATCACGGAAACCTGGCTGGACACTGAGTTGGGGGCTATTCTGGCTGACCGTGTTCTGGCTCGGTACTCCATGCAGCATCAGTCACGGTCAGAGGGACGGGGGGGGGGAGGCACAGGTATTGAGGGTCTCCATTTTGTGATTGATTTAGTGGGAGACAAATTAGGAGTGTTGCTAGTATACTGTGCACCTACCTGTATGGCAGCCTCCCTGCACGCTCCAGCAGAGCTGGTGTCAGAGGTGTTATTGCAGTCCCCTAAGACAATAGTCTCGAGGGACTTCAATATTCACGCTGACACCAGTCTTGGAAGAGTGGAGCGGGAGTCCACGGCCGTCATGACAACCATGGACTTGTCTCAAGTAATCATCGGCCCAACACATGATGGGGGGCAAACCCTGGACCTGATTTTCTGCACTGGTCTTGAGGTGGGTGATCCGCCACTGGGGGAGGTGTGAATGGTGCTGTTGTCAGGGATTGAGCATTACCTTCTACGTGCCTGTCTCCTGGCACATGTCTGCTCAAAGAGGAGTGTGGAACCAGTGTGGTTGTTTCACCCTTGGAGTCTGATGAAACCGGAGAGGTTCCAGAATTCTCTGGGGGAATTACCATCTGATCTTTAGAACTGTATGCTCAATGACCTTGTTGCTTCTTGGAACATCTTGCTGACTGAGGCCATTGACCAGATGGCTCCTAGACGTCCACTCCCTAGGCATCGGCACCTCAGGCTTCCTTGGTTCACTGAGGATCTGCGGTTGCTGAAGCAAGAAGGGCGGAGGTTAGAGCAATGGTGGCATCGTTCTCATGCTGAAGCTGACAGATTGTGACAGAGAGTCAATTTGTGAGCCTATGCCATAGCTGTGCAGGCAGCAAAGAAGTTCTTTGCTGCCCTCATAGCATCAGTGAAGTCTTGTCCAGTGGAGCTTTTCCTGGTGGTGAGGGGGCTGGTCAGTCCAGCCTCCCTCTGCCTGGAACTGGAACCTTCCAGTGCCCGCTGTGACATGTTTGGTGATTACTTTGCTGATAAAAACGCTCACATTCACCATGACGTCAACACTGCACTTATTACAATAGAAGAACCAAAGGTTATGGAAGTCCCACCTTGTCCGACTTTGTGGGATCGGTTTCAGTGGATCTCACTTGCTGATGCGGAGGATGTTCTTGGGACGGTCAGAGACACACTGAGACTGCACTTGTGACTTTGGTCGACAGCCTTCGCTGTGAATTAGATCAGGGTCACTCAACCCTGTTGATTCTATTAGATCTGTCAGCTGCTTTTGATACCATTGACCATGAGATGTTGGTGACTCGCCTGCAGGACTGTGCCGGGGTGGGCGGGACTATTCTCGAATGGTTACGCTCATTCCTCACTGGAAGAACTCAGTAAGTGGTGCTCGGGGACCATTTTTCATCTCCCTGGGATCTCTTGTGTGGAGTCCCGCAGGGTTCCATTTTGTCCCCTCTCCTGTTCAACATGTATATGCAGCAGCCACTGGACGAGGTCATGAGGAACTCTGGCTTTCATTGTCATCAATATGCTGATGACACTCAACTACAGTCTTGGTGCTTACATGATATCTGGCAGCTGTGCGGGACTGGATGAGGGCGAGTCGAATAAAGTTGAATCCCGATAAGACAGAGGGGAAGGTGGTGGGTGTGGCGTCCCCTGTCATTGACAGGGTTCGTCCCCCACTGGTTCCCCAGGTTCAGAGTCTGGAAGTGCTCCTTGATGTGCAGCTTCATCCAGATGCCCAGGTTGGAGTTGTGGCGAGAAGCGCATTCTGCCAATTACACCTGGTGCAACAGCTTCAACTGTACATCTAAGACTCCGACCTGGCCACTATCATCCACGCTTTCATCACCTCAAAACTGGACTATTGTAACATGCTCTATGTGGGGCTGCCCATGGTGATGGTTCAGAGACTGCAGCTGGTGCAGAATGCAGCAGACCATCTCCTTATGGGAACAGGCCTCCAGGAACATATTACACCAGTGCTCCGTTCACTTCACTGGCTGCCTATAGTCTTCTGGGCCCAATTCAAGGTGCTGGGTCTTACTTATAAAAATCTGGCTACATCCACTGTCTCCTACAGAATTCTCCTGATTTCCAGAAAGGCCAAAAACTAGGAGCTTCAAATCCCGTTTCAGACCCTTTTCACGCAGGCCCAAGTGGGAGGGGGAATGGGTGGTGGCAGCATCAGGTGTGCAGCACATGGGTGGCCATTTCCATGGGTAAACACTCATCTCCACCCATGGAGCAACTGCTGTTCTGGCCAATTGCTCAGTGAGTGTGCGGTGGGTGGAGAGCGGGAGCACGTATGCACCCCCACCCACCGCCCGCAGCATTCCCACAGACGTCCCCCCACCTCTCACCCATCTGCCGCAGCATTTTCATGGGCACCACACCCACACGTGTGTGCGGGGGGTGGGGGGGGCATATGAAAATGACCAAATTGCTGCATCTGAACAGCAATTACTCATAAGTGGAGTGTGCCTTGGGTGAGTATACAAAGCATTAATATAAAGCAAGGTGTGATATTAGTTTTGAAATGTCTGGGAAATCAAGGTGAATTTTCTAAAAGGGCATTTGGACAAAAGAATATGCCACTTAAGGAACATATGTCATCAAATGCTTAAAGCACATGCTTAATTTTTATCCTCCTTTTATGATACTGTTTTTAGTTTTATTGTTTGATTTTACTGATTGTAAGCCGCCCCAAGTTGCCTGTGGCAGGAGGGGCAGGGTAACAAGATTTTTTAATAAATAATAATAATAAATAAATTAAACAACAAATGTCAGCATGTTACAATAGCAGGGCAGCAAGGAGTTGTCTCTGCCTCGGGTACCTTCCTTGATGAAGCCAAGAGGTGAGCAGACCCAGAAAGGGCTTAGACTGAGGAAGGAAGGAGAGACTGCAACCAGATAAAGTACCAGGGCCAGATCCAGGAAAATGCATACTATGCAACCACACAAGAACCTCACAGAGGCCCTTCAAAGCACAGGGTGTATGAACAAACTTGAATGTAAGAAACACTGACATAAGGTACAGTCAACAGAGAATAAAAACGAATGTGACAATAGCCCCCTGAAACCCACACTGGTCCGCTTCAGCCTGCGGGCCACTGTCACGGATATCAGGCTGCCAGATGTTAGCCCAGATTGACCCTGGGTGTGTTGGCGGCTAGCTCAGTCTCTCACCTCAGCAAATGGCCGAGGTCACAGCCCAGGCTACTACCAGCCCGACCAGGCTGAAGCAAGCTATCACATTTGTTTTGCCCACTATTCCCAGCCCGGTTTGGCAGGGAGGGGTACCATGACTGACCCCACCATGGTGGTTCATGATTGGCTACCATGGTTGTTCATCATGGTGGGGGCAAGGCACTAGGAGTGGAATGGGGGGACCAGCCGCCAGCACGTCTGTTTTGGCCGCCACCCAGCCCGGGACGCTCGGCTCTCTCAGCCACACTCATGTCTCTCCAGTAGCCTAAGCTGACCCCAGCTGTGTCAGTGGCAGGTTCCCAACCCGGAGTCTCAAACTACAGGAATCCCTGGCCTACTGAAGATTCCCAATGATTTGGGGATGGAGGGAGAGAAAAACAACACATGGGATCCATGAATAAATTAGAAACAATATATTTATAACATATTGGCCCATGCGACCTGCAGTACAGGGAGTCGTGGACTCTAAAGGCAATATTATATTAAATGAACCAAAAATTAATTGTGTTAACATTTTCTTTTTTCTAATGGGCGAGTCAGTGTATGTTCATCAAACGTTCCTGTGAGGGTCCATACTACTATTTCACATGGGGACCCAGCTTTCCTCGAACTAGCAATGTGGAATCCTCGAAGCCCAGACATCTCTTCCCTCTCTAGCACAGACATATCAAGGGAAACAGCAGAAGCTCTTCCTTCTCAAGGTGGGCCTAGGACCATTCTGGAATGAATGTGCCCAGACAGAGAGCAATCTAGACTTTTAAGTGCAAATGGAAACAAGCAAGAACATAGAGAGGTTTCTATCTTCCTGCTGAAGCTGCTCGAGCTTTAACAGAAAAACAAAAACAAAAAAGTTGGAAGCAAATGGTGGCACTAATCTGAGAAGACCAAATCAGAATACAAAAAAGAGGTAAATGGATTAGCTTAAGAGAGCTATGGTGCAGTGGAAATTGCTGATCCTGCATGCGGGATGGTAAAGAACAGGCTGTAGGACAGATAGGAACAGGTTGGAGCCTGAAGGGGTCTTAGGCTGACACATGGAGGTGGAGGAACTCAGCTCAGTCAATGTATGGTGGATGTAGCTGACCCTACAACAGAGATTCCCAAACTATGGGCCAGGACCCCAAAGTGGACTCACGACATCTGCAGATGGGGTTGCGGTCCCAATCAATATTTGATATTGATTTTGCACATCTTTATTGTCTAGAGTCACAGGATTCTATTTAAGTATCAAAATGAGGTCACACAGGCAAAAAGTATCACCTGCAGCCTCGGGATGTCCTAGTAGAGCAGATGGAGCTCAGCCCAGGCAGGAGTCCTAAAGAGATGGATGTAGCTGCTACAGGTGGGGGGGGGGGTTGATCTAAAAGGGGAGGTGCACCATGGGGTGCCTGATTGTGGGGTACATGCTGGATATAGTTTTGGTTAATAAACCACTGCTAATGGTTCACCCATGTGCCCAAGACATCTGGCCCTTTTCACACAAGACGCCCACACCCATCTCCACACAGTTTCAATGCGTGGAGATGGGTAGAGGCACCCGTATGAATGCTGCGGGGGATGGGTGCATGCATGCTCCCATACTATACTCATCTCCACCCATCACCCACACATGGAACAATGGGCTCCAATGATCGATGGGTGGAGATAGGTGTGCACGCGTGGGAATGGGCGCACACTCACCTCTACCCACCGCGGCCGCACACCCATCCCCCCCTCACTGTGGACCATTTAAAAACGGCCATCTGCCCCGTTTGGCAGTCAGTGCCATGTTGAACCACACCCACAAAGTCCCAGATATTTATTTATTTGTTTATTTCAGTTTTCTTTTTATGCCGCAACCCTCCTGCTCACAGAGCAGCTCAGGGTGGCTCACATACACCATCAACAATTCACAATTTAAAATTCATTAAAAATACTAAAAAATACTAAAAATACATTCAAGGACAGCACCAATCCCCCCCTTCCCTTAACCCACCCCACCCTACCCGTCTCCCTCTCCAAAGGCCCAGTGGAACAGCCAGGACTTACATGTCTTCAGAAAGAGCGGAGGGCTCACATACGTCATCAACAATTCACAATTTAAAATTCATTAAAAATACACTAAAAGGGCAGCACCAATTCCCGCCCCCCCTCCCTTAGCCCACTCGACCCTACCCGTCACCCTCTCCAAAGGCCCAGTAGATCAGCCAGGTCTTAAACTGTCTTCAGAAAGAGGGGAGGTCTGGGCCCAAGCAGACCTCCATCAGCCTGGGAGTGGCCACCGAGAACGCCCTCCCCATCACTGCCACCAGGGGTCTTCGAGTCGGGCGTCCCTGGCTGACCACAGGGGTCGCAATATGACCTGGGGCCTGAGCCAGTCCCACAGATAAGCAGGGCCCAGGCCATTTAGGGTTTTATAGGTCATTACCAACACCTTGAATTGGGCCCAGAAGATAATAGGCAGCCAGTGCAGAGAACGGAGCACTGGTGTAATGTAACCTCCAGACTGTCCCCAAGGGTAGACCCACGTAGAGTGTGTTACAGTAGTCTAATCTAGAGGTAATAAAGGCATGGGTGATGGTGGCCAGATCAGAGTGTGAGACATACGGCCACAGCCGTCACACCAAATGTAATTAACTAAATGTTCCTCTCGCCACCGCCTCCACCTGGGAATCCAGACAGAGTTGTGAATTGAGGAGTACTCCCAGACTACAGACCTGAGTGGCCAAAGGGGGGAAAACCCCATCAGTGACAGGAGCTACCACCCCCTCAGCCCACCAACATCACCTCCGTCTTGTTAGGATTCAACTTCGGACGGCTTGCCTTCATCCAGTCCCCCCCCAACTGTCAAGCACTGGGTGAGCACCGAGACTGCCGGGTCTGGGTCTTCAGAAAAAGAGAAGTAAAGTTGTGTATCATCGGCGTACTGATGACAATGCACGTCGAACCTTCTCACAAACTCACCCAAAGGCTGCATGTACACGTTGAACAGGAGGGGCGACAGAATAGAACCCTGCGGGACTCCATATGCGAGGTCCCAGGGAGATGAAGTAAACTCCCTAAGAACCACACGCTGAGTTCTCCCATCCAGGAATGAGCAGAACTATTCAAGAACAGTACCACCCACTCCTGCCCGGTCCCACAGTCGGGCCACCAACATCTTGTGGTCAACGGTATCAAATGCTGCCAACAGATCTAATATAATTAAAAGAGATGATCTGCCCTGATCTAATTCACGGCGCAGGTCGTCAGCCAAAGCCACAAGTGCAGTCTCCATGCCATAACCAGGACAAAAGCCAGACTGTGAAGGATCAAGAAAACTGGTCCAATCCAGATGCCCCTGAAGCTGCGGAGCCACCACGCATTCAATAACCTTCCCTAAAAAGGGAAGGTAAGAGACTGGCCGATAACTGGCAGGGGAGTCAATGTCAAGAGATGGTTTCTTGAGCAGAGGCTGCACCACTGCCTCTTTGAGGCAGCTCGGCACTCTGCCCTCCATAAGGGAGGCATTGACAACCCCCATCAGCAATGGCCCTAGTGTCTCCAGGCAGGCATTGACCAGCCAGGATGGGCATGGATCTAATTCACAACAAGTGGCCCTAACCCCCGCAAGGACGTTCGCCACATCAGCAGGCGACATCCACTGAAACTGATCCCATGAAAACAAACAAGGCGGTGCCTCTACTGCCTCAGGTTCACCCACTATTATAAATGTAGCATTAAAATTGTGGTGAATCCAAGTGATTTTATCCACAAAAAAGTCAACAAACATGTCACAGTGGGCACTGGAAAATTCCAGTTCCAGGCGGAGGGAGGCTGGACTGCCCAGCCTCTGCACCACCCAGAAAAGCTCCACTGGACATGACTTCACAGATGCTATGAGGGTAGCAAAGAACTCTTTCTTTGCTGCCTGCACAGCCACCGCATAAGCTTTTAAACTAGACTTATGCTGCAATCAGTCAGCTTCAGCATGAGTACAGCACCACTGTTGCTCCAGCTGCCGACCCTCCTGCTTCATCTGGCACAGGTCCTCTGTGAACCAAGGGGACCTGCATCGTCAGCAATCCAGAAGTGGACACCTGGGAGCCGTTCGGTCAATGGCCTCAGACAACAAAGTATTCCAAATCCACAAGACAACGAGGTCATCAAGCGAATGGTCATTGAGATTGGGAGGTAATTCCCCTAGGGCATTCCGGAAACTTTCTGGTTCCATTAGTCTCCAGGGGTGAACCAACCGAATTGGTTCTACACCTCTCCGGGGGCAGACATGCACCAGGAGACCTGTCTGGAGGAGATAATGATCCATCCATGACAAGGGCACATTTGACACATCCCCCACCACCAGATCCCCCGCCTCAAGGCCAGTGCAGAATATCAGGTCAAAGGTATGTCCTCCATCATGTGTCGGGCCCACAACCCTCTGAGACAGTCCCATGGTTGTTATGACGGCCATGAACTCACGCTCCGCTCCCCCAAGATTGGCATTGGCGTGGATATTTAAATTCCCCAGGACTAGAGTCCTCGGAGATCACAAGACCACCTCCAACACCAATTCAACTACAGCGTGTAGGGAATAAATTATTTTTGTTGCAATTTGGCAAATACATGAAAAAGGCCACCACTTCTTACCATCTGCCCTACAGCTTATTCAAAGCGTATTACTAATAGAATAAATGAAAAATGTATTTCTTTAACGCTGTCATCTCTCACTCTGGCATGCATCTTGAGATGATTTGCAAATGCTCACTTCTAAGTGGCTTACAGTGGGAAATCAGTTAGCTCCTAATGTTATGCTGATGCATGGCCAGTTGCTTGAACCCATTAATGAACTAATCTCTGTTACTCTAGCGGATGTTATTCTTGCTCTTGCATGTTACACACTGCATTTCAACTAAAATCAACAATTTTAAAGGAAGGGGAGTTTAAATGGATTACGGTGCTTATCCTACCTTTTTTAGAGTATGTGCTTGGAGAAGAAATTAAGATTTTGGAATTAAGTTCTGTGCCTGATGCAGAATTACTTTATGTCCTTTCCCATGCTAAAGCAAAAGACAATAAAGCATATGAGTTAAATTCTGGCTCCATTGAAGTCAGTGGGAATTTTGA
Organism: Sphenodon punctatus; assembly: GCA_003113815.1. Classification (NCBI taxonomy): domain Eukaryota; kingdom Metazoa; phylum Chordata; class Lepidosauria; order Sphenodontia; family Sphenodontidae; genus Sphenodon; species Sphenodon punctatus. The sequence continues at coordinate 590,500 of QEPC01003948.1, forward strand.
TACCATCTCTTGGCTGATTATTGAATAGCTTCTTCTATACATAACCAAATAAGTTAGATCATCATATCAGAGCGCTCTTTTATTAAAGCACCATGCATTTTTAAATAAATAAATATAATGCTTTATCAGAGTTGATTATGAAAATACTTTTGTGTAAGTACATATTCTCGCTCCCTGATAGCTAGCCACCTCCTGCCCGAATCCTTAATTAATGACATAATTCAGTGTTCAGGACATCACAATCACTTCCAAGGTAGTGAAATATGATTAGAGTGCTATGAAATGTTAGTAATGAGTCCCCAAGTGAAGGTCGCCTGTGTTCTGTTTTCTATTCACAAAGCAAAACATTCACTTTCAGCCTAGCTCACTTTTCTTTTGTCTTAAGCGAATCAAGAAAGAACCAATCCAAATAAAACATGAGGGAGAACAAATACAAAACCTCCAGTAATGTCTCTCATTTTCTGAGATCCTCCATTTTGAAGTGCCTCCCAGCCCTACCCACTACTATGACATCAGCCCTTCTCTTTTAAAAAGTGGACTATGCTGGAATCAGAAATACATTTACCACACCCTTCCCATGGGGTTAAATTATTAAACCGAGACTCTCCACCATTCACTGAAGTTTTCAGTGACTTGAGTGGGAATGATTCTCTCCAGCAGTTTTCCCTGAATTTTTTTTTATTGGGTTAATCATGCCTAATTTGCACTGCATTGCATTTTGCATGTTGGCAAAATGGAATTTACAATTGCTTTTGGGCAATTTAACTATTTTTATTTTTTTTATTTTTTTTGTCTTTGTGACCAGTTTTTATGCAAATATGAAGTAGCAATAGAGTTTATTGGCTTGAAGTTTTAGACACAATATTCATTGCTGTGCAACAGCGAATGACAAAAAAATTTTAAAGGTCCCTAGGTAACTTCAAACTGATCTTTACAAATTAGTTTTTTCATAACCAGTCTTGGCAGCTTGGCTTGATAGATTCTTTTATATCATGCTAGCAGGTTTGCAAATTTGAGTTGGAATTTGTGTTTTTCTTTTTTTACCTTTTGGAAGGATTCTTGGTCCAAATGACTAGAGTTGGGTTGCTTTCACACATTACACAATGGGCTATTATAATAACTGCAAATAATACTGGGTATTCTCATTCTATAATTTTTGTAATGTGTGAATGCACTATTCTGCTTTTACGCTGCAAGATCTCAGGTCATTGTAAAAACCAGATTTGGTGACTCTTACAACGACCCGAGAGCTTGCACCATAAAAGGGGAATTGTGCATTCACACATTACAAAAATTGCAGAATTATAATACCCAGAATTGTCTCCAATTATTATAACAGCCCATGCCCATTGCGTAATCTGTGAAAGCAGCCTTGGTTACATACTCTAAATAGGTACATGCCTGATGGTTCTGTAAAACAAGTTATTCACTTGCTGCTTGAACGACTAATTTTACTTATAAAACCATAAAAAGCAACACACTGTGGCCCTTTTCACACGAGACACCACCACCCCCTTGCCCACATGGGTGACTGGGTGGGCGGGGGGGGCATCTGTGTGACAGTAAGTGGGGATGGGGGTGCTCCCACGCTCCACCCATCGCCCACTCCTGGAGGCACTGGGAAAAACAGAGGTACCTCCATGTGTCGAGATGGGTGGAGATCAGTGGAGGTGGGTGTACATCTGTGTGCCAGGCTGCACACACAATGCACACCCACCACCACTTCCACACATCCCCCATGGACTGCGGCACCTCTGCTGTCTGTTTAAAAAGGGCCTGAGTCAGACCAATGGTCTGACCATTGGTATTTTAGACCAACATCCTGTCTGACAGTGACCAACTTCGGTTGCTTTAAAGAAACATGCAACAGGTCACAACAGAGTGATCCGTTTACTGTTGTTCACTCCCAGCCCCCAAATTTCCATCCCCTGTTCAACTTGACTAATAGCTATTTATGGACCTATCCCCTAAGAACTTATTGAATCATTTGTTAAAAACCAGTGATGTTATTGGCCTTCATAACATTCTCTGGCAACAAATTCCACAGGTTAACTGTACACCACGTCAAAAATTACTTCCTTTTAGTGGTCTTAAATCTGCTGCCAGTTAATTTCATAGTTTTAGTATTATGGAAACGGGTACATTTATTTAGGGCATTTATTGCCAAGGCAGCCCGGGGTGGCTTACAATGTAAAAACACAACATATATAAAATCCATCATAACCCAATATCAAAAAGGGGAAGCAAACAGGGACCAAAAAGAAGGGAGCACAGTCTCCCCACACTTGGGGAAAATATCAAAATACAATAAAAAATATAAAACCCCACCCTTACCCCCAACAGAAAAATAATAAAACCCACCCTCACCCACCCCCCGTACCAAAAGCCTGATGGAACAGCCAAGTTTTACATTGACATTGGAAGGAGGGAAGGTCCAGAGCCACCCAGGTTTCTGCCGGGAGGAAGTTCCACAGCTGCAGGGTGGCCATCGAGAATGCCCTCACCATAGTAGCTCACCAGGAAAACTGGGGGACCTCGAGAAGGGTGCTCCCGGATGACTGCAGGAGCCAATCAAGGGCACAGGGAGTGAGGCAGTCCCGTAGATAGATGGGGCCCAGTAGGGCTGTATAGGTAAGAACCATCACCTTGAATCAGGCCCAGAAGACTATAGGCAGCCAGTGCAGAGAACGGAGCACTGATGTAATGTGCTCACAGTGACCCGTCCCCATAAGGAGGCGGACGGCCACATTCTGCACCAGCTGCAGTCTCCAAATCATCAGCATGGGCAGCCCCACACAGAACACATTACAATAGTCCAATCCTGAGGTAATGAAAGCATGGATGATAGTGGCCAGGTTGGAGTCTGAGACATATGACTGAAGCCATCGCATCAGATGTAATTGGCAGATGGCAATCCTTGACACAGCCCCAACCTGAGCATCTAGGTGGAGCTGCAAGTGAAGGAGCACTTCCAGGCTCCAAACCTGAGGAACCAGTGGAGGGAAGACCCCATCAATGAGGGGGGATGCCACGTCCACTACCTTCCCCACTAGCATCACCTCTGTCTTGTCAGGATTCAGCCTCAGTCTACTCACCCTCATCCAGTCTCCCATAACCTCCAGACATCATGTAAGCACTGAAACTGCAGGGCCTGGGTCAGATGAAAAGGAGAGATAGAGTTGGGTGTCATCAGCATATTGATGATGGCGAACTCCAGAGGGCCACACTGAACAGGAGAGGGGACAGGATGGAACCCTGCAGAACTCCACACAAGAGGTCCCGGGGAGATGGAAAATGTTCCCTGAGCACCACTCGATGAGTTCTTCCAGCGAGCAATGAGTGGAACCATTCAAAAATTGGCCTCTGCTGCAAGAGCCGCCGAGGGGGCATTGTCGCGCTCCCGGAGAAAAGCCAGGACACCCAACCCGAGCGCTGCAAAGTGCAGCACCCAGTCTGACTGCCTCGAGTTTGCTAACAAGGGTTGCCGTGGCAACCCTCACCGATGGCACGAAGAAGGAAGGCACTCTATTGTTTGCTGCTGGTCACGTGGTCGGGCACCAGCAGAGGAACAGCATTCCCCGCTCATTCCAGTGAGGAGCAGGGAACTGAGCGGCACCCACACCCCTCCCTTTATACTGTGGTTTGACACCAGTTGCATTTAGAATGGACCAGGAAGGACTTTTTGGCAATGACTATTGGTCAGAGGGCCTTCATTGTATTTTCGCCTTCCTTACAGTATGGGGTTGCTCAATTTGGCTGGTCATTAACATGGTGTGGTGTCTGCTTTGAGTGTGTTTGACACAGTTTGTCGTTATAATTTGTCGCACCCTTGGTGGGGATCCAGTATCGAGTTAAGTAGGTTAAGTAAACATAAGAGTTATCTCCTTAAGAGATGGGTAAGTCACACCAATGCATTGCAGAGTATGGCAAGTGTGGTGATGGCTCCCTGGGAAAGCGAGACCTGGATACATGGGAGGGTATTGTATGCCCCCCCCCCCCATCGGTTGGCATTAGGGATGGGCGAACACGGTTCGGAAGTTCTGAGTTCGGACCGACCTCGACCAGTTTGGTCGACCGAACCGAACTTCCGAACCGAACTCAATTTTTGAACCAAACCAAACCAAACCGAATTTCCGAACTCGGCTCTGTTCACCCATCCCTAAAAGATAATATTCCATTTAGTTCAATGGGGTTCAAGTTCAAGTTTATTTGTTTACAGCCAAAGGCCATTACAATACATTAAAACTAAAAGACATAAGCCAACCAAGATTCATTAGGACGATAAAATAGTTGAGGTCATTTGCTAAAGGAATACATAAATGACCGAACCGAATTTCCGAACCGAACCAAATTTCTGAACTCAGTTCTGTTCACCCATCCCTAGTCGGCACCTGGTTCCTTACTCGGTCCGGATGGACTAGGTCCCCTTCGGCCGCATGCTGCCGCACTGGGCAAACAGACAACATTACATTTGTGGGGAGGTTATCAAGGGTATATCGAGACCTACCCTGGTGTTAGTAGTTTGTGTTTGGTTGTTGATACTGGACCCTGATCGCAATAGGCGATGTCACCCCCTCACCTATTCTAATTGACTGTAATTTAGATGAATAAAGGGTGCGGCCATGTTTAATCCAGTTATTTGAGTCCTGTCTCATTCTTGGGGTGTGTCAACAACACTCCTGTCCACCCCGGCTCAGTCCCACAGACTCATGGTCCAACGGTATCAAAGGCAGCCGATAGATCTAACAGAATCAACAGGGTTGAATGACCCTGATCTAATTCTCAGCGAAGGTCATCGACCAAGATCACAAGTGCAGTCTCAGTGCCATAGCCTGGACGAAAGCCAGACTGCAAGGGATCTAGAAAACTGTGTGTATTTTGGTAAGGTTTTTCATTTGATTCTGAAATATGGAATTATGCTTTATGACTTTTGCATATTATTTCATTTTTTACAGGTTGGTGTGTATCAGAACTCATTTTTAAAAAATAATTTGTAATTGTGTATTTTACAAAGTAGAAGAAAAATTAATTGAAAAATAACTATTTTCTAAAATAACCAGATCGGGGACTATGAACATTTGATCTTTACTTATTTTTTATCAAAATTGGACCATGTAAAGAGGTTGGATTAGTTGACCCTTGAGTCATCTTCCCAAAATTACAATTTTGATTCATTCATACTCTGTCTCTTAGCAATTTATTTCAAAAATATAAAATTAATTTTAGAGCTGAAATGGGTGTTTAATTTAGTACCCACAGGAAATACCCGCATTTTCAGGTACTAATTTGATTTGATTTATTAACGGTCTCTGCCAAAAACAAATAATTTTACAAATAAACAAAAATAACAATTTAAACAAATATACCATCAATAGAAACATAAAACGTAACTTGCCACCATAACAGATTTAGACGTATATACATATGAATGTGCAAATCACTGTTTACACAAATTGTAACCCAACCAACATATGTTTGGGCCTGGAAGAAAAAATAAGCCAGCCCCTCAGCTCAACACCAGATCTTAATTCAATTGCCCTGCAGAGGGGGTCAATTGCAAAGCTTCCCCAACTGCTTCTGAATCTGGGCCGCATGCCGGAACCTGGTCAATGCCACAGTGGTCTCCCAATTCTTATCTTGGAAGAACAGTACCGTTCTCCTATGTAATGTATTCCCAAAAATTGCTGCATCTAGGGGAACCAACCACCTCCTTCTTTCTACAACATAAAACTGACATTCCCACAAAACATGGCATAGATCTTCAATCTGGCCCAACTTACATGGGCATAGCCTTTGCACGATAGGAACATGCGCCCATCTTCCTTCCTGAATGCTAGAGGCAGACTGGGCAAAAAACATCCTTGTCATCGCTTGTCTCCACTGATACTGTGGCATCGCCAAATGAATTGCCATGGATTCCATCCGAAGGCCGTATTGGTTAGCTATCAGATAGTTATACTGCCTCACCCTAATCCTATCCTCTTGTTTAGAATGGTCTACCACCTGCTGCCTAACTAGGTCTCTTTCAAAACCTGTCGGAACTAGATCGATATTTTCTGACAGGTGGGCAAGATTCAAATTAGCAAAGGCTTCCCTCACATCTCTCAGCCAGGAGCTCGCCCTGAAGGGGAGAGACACCATCCCCAAATAAATCCGTTTGGGAAAGCAGTTTGGCAGGAGTGCCTTAAATTTTTGCCAATAACACAGTACGGGTGTTTAATTTAGTACCCACAGGAAATACCTGCATTTTCAGGTACTCCATCAAGTACTTGACAGGCTACCCAGGTACTGATCAGGTGCCCCCAAAATCAGTAATTCCATTTCCATTATCAATTTTTCAATTTTCTGATTATTGATCAGTATATCAGGTCAAAAAAGCAAAAAATCAGGACTGGGAGCTGACTCTCAAGAATTGGAAGTCAATTTTACAGGACGGAAAAGAATTAGGTGTTGGAAGTCAGTAAATTGATAAAAAAGTTTTAAAAAACCAACAACCTAGGACCAGAAGTTGACATATTGAGAGCAGAAGTTGATATTCTCGGACATTAGGTACCCAAACCAGTACAATAATGCTATTAGAAGCCAGTGAGTGCACACTCTAAAGCACCAGTATAATATGTTCCAGGTGACCTACCCTACTAGAAGGCAGGATTAATAATTACCTACTTCAGCGGGTTGTTGTGTAGGTGAACTAGGTAAAAACTCTAAAGCACTTTCAACACCAGTTGTGAACTTGATCCTTGCCCGTCCTGGTTGGTGAAACCCTCCAGGGAGACATTGGGGACAGTGCTGGTGAGAGTGGTTAATACATCCCTGCAGCAGGGGAGACTGTCGCCCAGCCTCAAGGAGGCTTTGGTGCGCCCCCTGCTGAAGAAACCATCATTGGATGTGGATGCACTCGCCAGTTACCGACTTGTCTCTAACCTTACCTTTTTAGGGAAGGTTAGCGATCCAGCTTCAGGCGCATCTGGACGGCATTGGTTTCCTAGACCTTTTTCAATCTGGGTTCCATTCTGGCTATGGCACTGAGACAGCATTGGTGGCCTTGGTTGATGATCTCCACCGGGAGATGGACGCAGGATGTTCAACATTTCTTATCCTGCTAGATCTCTTGGCCACTTTTGACACCATGGACCCTGGGCTGCTGTTGAGATGACTGCGTGACCTGAGGGGTCTGGATGGGACTCTTCTTGAATGGTTCCGCTCATTCCTCTCAAGGGAGAAGCCAGCGGGTGGTGTTGGGAGCTGAAACATCTTGCTCCTGTGCCTTGTCCTGCGGCATTCCGCAGGGTTCCATTCTGTCTCCACTATTATTTAATGTGTACATGCAGTCCTTGGGAGAGGTCTTGAGAGGGTTTCAGGGTGCAATGACACCAATATGCTGATGATACTCAACTGTACCTCTCTTTTTCAGCTGACCCAGACCCTGCTGTCTCGTTGCTATCCCAGTGTTTGGAGGCCGTGGCGGAGTGGATGTGGCAGAGCAGACTGAAGCTTAATCCCGATAAGATGGATGTGATGGTGGTGGGGAGGGCGAGGGCGGTGTTGGCCCCCCTGATTGTGGGGGTTCGTCCTCCTATAGCTCAGTAGGTTGGGAGTCTGGAGGTGGTGTTGGACTCGGATCTCCGCCTGGATCGACAGGTGGAAGTGGTGGCAAAGGCCGCCCTTTGCCAGTTGTATCTGGTGCGGAGGTTGCATCCATATATCTCCAGGCCGGACTTGGCCTCCCTCATCCATGCCTTTGTCACCTCGAGGCTGGACTACTGCAACGCGCTCTACGTGGGGCTGTCCTTGTTCCTGGTTCGGAGGCTGCAGCTAGTGCAGAATGCGGCGGCCTGTCTCCTGGTGGGGACGGGTCATCGGGAGCATATAACACTGGTGCTCCGGACTCTGCACTGGTTGCCAATAGCGTGCCGAGCCAGGTTCAAGGTATTTGTATTGATTTATAAGACCCTTCACAGTCTTGGCCCCTTGTACCTCAGGGACCGCCTCGCCCTCCGCACCCTAGTGCGGCTCCTTTGGTCTGCCAGGGGTGCCTTCCTGGAGGTCCCCCATGTTAAGCGGGGGGCCACAATGAAGAGGGCATTTTCGGTGGCTACATCACATCTTTGGAATTCCCTCCCGGAGGAAGCTCGCCTGGCCCCAAGCCTTTTAACATTCCGGCGGGCTTGTAAAACCTGGCTGTTCGCCCAGACCTTTTGGGGGGAGGAGGGGAGGATAGGGTTTTTTAGCTCTTCCCTTCCCTCATTTTTATTTTTTTATTATTATTTATTCTCCTACCCCTGTGATGTTAAATTGTTGATGTTTTAAAAAATTGTTTTATGGATGTTTTTAGTTGTATGTCGCCCCAGGATGCCATAGGCATATGGGGTGACTCATAAATGCATAAAATAAAATAAACACTGAAAGTGCTAAATCAATAATCATTTTCCACATTCTTTGTCTAATTTGAATTCTTTTCCATCCATTTCATCCTGCCCCACCCCTGAAACTTTCACACCCTTCCAAATAATTGTTTTCTCCTGACCTGTATAGCAGGGTTTTGTGCTGCTGTGGCTATTACTCAATGAATGGTGAAAATGAAACATGGATTAGCACGCATTCCATATGTCTATCAGTGCATTTTTGAATGTGGAATTTTGAATAGTGGGGTTGGGTTTGACCCGTTCTCCTTACTCCACCCTAATGGCAAATGTAAAAAACTGAGCTACTGTGGAATGAAAACCCATTTTTGAAAGGGAATTTTAAAAAATGACCGGTGAAGGAAAAGAAATTTTTAATTTCTTTCTTCAGATTTTGCAGGTTGCCAGCGTAGGGCTCCCTTACAATGGACAGAAGTGAAGAAGTTTAATTGATATTAATGTGAGTAAAAGCACATTGTGAGGAAATTATAAAACTTATATTTTTTTAAGCATTTTGACCATACATATAACCGATTTACTAATTTATTAAAAATTGTGGATGCTGTTATTGATTATAAATAGAAACCTGTGCACACTGTTTTCCCCATTGCCACCAGTGGAGAAAATACAGTAAACACGAATCTCTGAATGATTGGCAAATGACCACTACAAAGTATCATACAACGCCATTTTTACAAGAGAAAGAAGAGTGCGATTTTTCTCACATGAACGCTAACTACGGTAACTGTTATCTGTTAGTCATAATGTATTTCCAGGTAATTATTCATAAAGACTCCGTCTGCACATATAAATAATTTGTGTTGGTGAAAAAATAATATTGCTCCCAAGAAATAACCTGCATCCTCTGGTAAGCTTCTCTTTTTCAAAAAACCGATCCACATCGCCGTTGCTGTAAATATGCCAGTAGACTCAAGACATCACCACACTGCGGTCTGTTTTAAGGACAAATAAAGTATGCTATTATCTCACATGCTACGGAACGCACAGAACTACAGACAGAAGTGTTTCAGCTCATCACAATATGAACAAACTCAAAATAAAATGAAAAGTGTCTGAAAACAAACCAACAAAAATATACAGCCGTCTTGTTAATTATGATTAGTTATCTGGCATCATTAAGTGCCGCTCTTCCTTCCAAAATTTCACTCACGCGCATCACTGTGCACCACTTTATGCAAATTCCTATAGATATTTACCAGTGGTTTGCTGTCCTAAAAAGGTCACTTCCACACAGCTATCATTAAAAAAAGGTGAAGATATCCGTTTTCCAAAATCTTAATGCACCCTAACCCCCTAGGGATGCCTCCTATGGACTTGGTCAACCTGTCTATTAAATCAAAAACTCCACACAACTGTTTAAGTGTCCAGTGCAAACAACCATCTCCCCCACCGTACTTTAAAAAAATGCAGGAGTCATATCCATTCAGCCCATTGCTACCTGCTACACTGAATATTTCATCAGAAGTGACAGGACTTTTTCCTTTCTTCCACTCTCCCTCGCCTCCCTCTCTCCCTTGATTTTTTTTTTATATATATTTGCTCACTTGACAACTTGTCACTGCCACATCACTGCCATGCTGGCTGTCCTTGAAACCTGACCTCTGTAGCTTGTTGCACCCAGTGGTCATGCCGTCCCTGTCTCACTCCAACCATTTCTGACAGGAGACATGCAGATCTCAACAGCAAGGCCTGGCACCTGAGACACACTGGGATTACACAGGTAAATCAGGGTATTCCGTGTTGTCTCTCTGCTAACAACAGAGGGGAAAAACATGACATCTGGAATAACAGGTCTTACACTCGCATATTCAAAAGGTTCATCATGCTTTTACAAGCAGATGGGCAAGATTGCTTCCTCTCGTTGTGACGGGGCAAATGATACAATGTTGCATGTTAAATGAAACACTGAATACTCATAATAAGAGACTGGGATATTTTGGTGGAGTTTTAATTAAATTTGAACAAAGGTTGTTTTGTTTAGACCAGGACAAACTCAACTGATTACAAAGCAAATGGATAAAATAATTTGTTGACCAGTAGGAACACAACTAATTTCAAACCCTACCTTTTATTAGAATCGTTGTATTTTACTTAGCTTTTATGTGAGGTCAGCTTCCTAATGGGAGGTGTGATTTGTTTCCTCTTCGTGATATGGTAAAAATCACTGGGGTAGGATGCTTATAGAGAAGGAATGTTTCCTTTTAAAGGGACATGCTTGTACTTTTTTTTTTTTTTTTTCAAAATGTCTGGTGTAGAAAAGAACGTGAAGTATTTTGACTGAAATAAAAAACAGTGAGCCCTGGAGATTATTCCAATTCTTGAAGAACTTCATACTGTTTTAAGCAGGTGACAGTAATGTCATCGTCTGAGCTTTTTGCTTCCAGACTTGTTAAATAAATAAAAAAAAAGTTTTATATTTGAGAGAGAAACCTAAGGCAACACATGTGTGCAGCATCCTAGCAGAGTTTGCCTGCCTGGACATCCGTTGCAAATTCCCTAGTCAATACATTAGAAAAGAATATGGCTAGCATCTTGCCTGTAAGAGAGAATAGGGCGGGCATATATATATATATTCCTAGCAACAGTACAGTAAACCATGGATGCCCAACATGACACCTGAGAAGCAGTTTTGTTCAGTGCAGGGATTTTCATTAAAATAATGAGAATTTCAGCTTTCATTTTTGTTAAAAAGTGAGTTTCTGACCCTTGTGGTTGTGGATGAATTTGAAAACGTGACAGATTTGTGTGACCTAAAGGCTCAGGATCCAGAAGACTGATTAAAACAATCCAACATTTAATTAATTTATTTGTTTTTAAATCTCGTTTTTAAGTCTATCTCAAAGATTCTAGGAACTTGACATATGAGTTTTGACCATTTGCGGGTGACAACACCGAGGCTTTTCGTCATCTCAGCTATTTGGGATTCAGGGGCTGAGACTGACCTCACATTCAACATGCCCCCGTCCCTCTGGTAGGTGGCTGTAAACGACTCCTGAAGGATGAAACCATAGCAGAGGATTAACCTTTCTGAGTAGATTTGAAATGAGTACTCGCAAAAACGGGTATACCCATCGATTTTCCAGTACCTGAATTGACTCAACGATATCGGGTATACACAGTCCCTATTTTTTAACTTCCAGTCCTGATTTTTTTATTTTCCATCCAGTTTGTCAATCGGTAATCAGAAAGTTGATGCCAGAAATAACAGATTTTTCAGGTAGTCGGGTACCGAATTGGTAATCAGGTAGCCCGACGAGTACCCGACGCGGTACTTGAAAATGTGGGCATTATCCATGGGTAGCAAATCAGCTACCTGTTTCTTTTGAGCCAAGTCCTTATTCTGCCTGGAGTATTATGCAGGTTCTACCAGGTTGTCTTTTTATCCCCTCTGGCTGGAAATCCTGTAAACCAATCTCAATTATGCATGCTGGCTTGAAGTCTCACTAGCTTTGGTCCTGCATCAAGGAGTAAAACCAATTAGTGACCCATAAGATCATTTAAGTTTTGCACCTCCGCAACAAGGAAGGAAGTATCTCTCTTTTCTAACTATGGCAGCTCAACGCCTTTTCAGTTCTGGTTGCCCATCAAGGAGGTTTTTTATTATACCAAATAATGCTATCAAAATTCAAAACAAGGTACAAAACATCCCCAAAAGCCTTAATAGACTTTATTAGTGCACACACAAGCCAGCGTGCCCTACAATGGTTTCATGCCAGATGTCCATCAAATTCCACATTCTTTGTTCAAGTGTTCAGTCTTTGGATGTAGTCACACAGGCTATGGCTGGCCTGATCCCCCATACACCCCAGGGCAGGAAATCACAGCCGCCACACTTTGAGCAGGCAACAGCAGCAGGTCACACAATACCCCCTCCCTGCAGGGAACCTGAACGGTGCTGCTGTCAGAGGTCCTGCCACTCCCCAGGATTGGCCAAGGAGCCAAACATATGTGCGACTGCCCAGCCCCACCCCACCCACCTTCCCCCAGCCTGCCCATTATCCCACCCCAACCATGACATGGCTGCATGGGGATGGCAAACGTGCCTACCACTTAAAGCCCCACGGCAGACCTCCCCATGGGGTCAGGCAGCACAGGACTGGCCATACAAGTGGTGGCCTCTTAATCCTAACTGGGCAGCATTACCCCACATTGGGCAACGCTACTATACAGTGCATCCCTGGCCTTCCCTGGCAGATGCAGCATGTAGCAGTCAGCTTCCCACCCCTCCCTAGGGTGGGGTAAACATCTGGCAGCCGTGGACATACGATGCACTGCATTGCAGGGAAAGGATGCCTGATGTAGGGTAACACTGCCCAAATCATGCTAGCATCTCATGTGGCTTCACCCATAGTTTTAGGATACGGTGACTAGCTAGCGTCTTTTCCTCCATCTGTTCCATGATAACATTAATAATGATAGAATAGTAACTTGATCTGTTTAAATGAAGGAAACCATCTTTTCATTTTAGAACTGACAATATTTAGAATTCAATAGACCACTCCCCACCTCACAAAGCTAGTTTTCATCACTTTCTTTAATACGATTATTACGTATGTAATACACACGTATTACCTATTACGTGTACACACGTAAGAGAAGGTGGATGTATCTATGTACTCTCGCATCTCACCTATCTAACCTTCTAAAATGGTGAGGGTGTTAACTGGAGATTATTAATTATTATTATTATTAGCATTTATATAGCGCCAGCGATGCAACTGGCACTTTACAAAAAACAAGATAGACACAGTTCCTGCCCGAGAGCAATCACTTGTTACAAGGTTGCTGGGTGTTTGGTTTTTTTGAAAGATTGTAGTTTTTCATTGTTTAAAGGTGAAAAGAATTAATGGAGATTTCACTACAGCGGGGGGCTTACAGTTCACACAATCCACTCGATCCATCCAGGCATCAACCTCAGATGATCTATCAGGACTCTTTAACACTTAGATGATCCAGTCTGGTGATCTAGGTGTAGACCCCTCCTGCTGCCTCCCAACTCTAGGGCACCTCAGTAACTGGTCTCAGGGGAGGAAAATGTCTTCCCTGCTGCACTGGAGAAGATTTCTTAATCTGTCTCCTCTGCAGACACACTTCCTTGTAGCATAGGCTGGGACCCATGTTCACTGCATTTTACCCATTGCTGCCAATGAGGAAAATGCAGTGAACATAGGTCCCTGGGCATAGGTGACTCGTACGGGGTGTGTGTGTGTACCCACCAGATTTTCAAAAGCCCTATAGAACCCCTGACCAGCCCCCACTCCTGTGCCCCCACATTATCAAGAGTTACCAGTTGTCTCTGCCCGGGGGTGCTGGTCCTGCTCTCCTCCCCAAAGGTGATTTCTGAGATGATGGTCCCCTTCCCCACACCCTGATCTAGGGCTGAAGCAAGGGGGGGGGAGGGAATTCTCACGAACAATTCAAGAGAATCAAGAGGGGAAGGCCGAAAACTAAGGTGTCCCCCCCCCACCTTTGAGTTCTCAGGAATTACTTGAGGGGCCAGGGATGCAGGCGGGGGTACTGGCACAGGCTGAAATTCTTCTCATAATTATTGCCGGTTCCTGACAAGAAGGGTTGCAGGCAGGCCCCTCAAATTTGGGGGCACGGGGGCCGTAGTCAAGCAGGGGGCAAAGACAAGCCCCCTGAGCACCTCCAGCCCCCACCTAGCCTCCTTCCCCCCTCTCGGGGGGGGGGAAGGAGTTTGGGTGGGGCCAGGAACAGTTTGTGGGTCTAGCGGGGATCAGGCAGGGGTTTACTCACTGTCCAGGGGGGTCCCGACCCCCCGGCTGTGCTCCACTCTGTGCCACGTTGGGCCTCGTCCCAGCTTTGCCATTTAAAAGGAGAAGCTTGTCTTTGCTCCCTGATCACCTCGGCCCCCATGCCCCCAAATGTGAGGGGGCTGCCTGCAACCCTGGCCCCCACCCAGCCCCCTCAAATTCTCACCAGTTCAGCCAATGAGAAGGGGGTGTTTCTTGTCTTGTCTTGAGGCAAGATGAGAAAATCTCCCCTTCTTGTCAAGAACCGGTGATAATTACAAGAAGAGTTTCAGCACTACCCTGGTCTATTAGAAAATACCTTCTGATCTACCAGTAGATCACAATCTACCTCTTGGCCACTCCTGCAATGTAGTTAGCCAAAATAGATTAAAATGGATCAAACATTCTTCTTTGTCAGATGCCACTTTTCATTTTGAAAGAAGACTCAGAGTTTGATCAGGAAAGAGGCATCACCTCACCTCAACTACAGGTTCACAACCTCAGGGTCAAAGACTCATCAAGACATTACAAACTGTAAATCTAACTTTACGAGTTGGTCGTTCATGGCCGCTGTGCTACCTAAACTCCAATAGGTAAATCTGACATAGTTGGCACCTGGAGCAATCTGCTGACAAAGGCAGAAAACCTGGACTTCACACGTAATTTTGTCCTATCACATATTGCCCCAGAACAAATAGTCCCACAGCAAAGTGCTCCTGAAACATTTTGCCTTCAGGGCACAGAAACCAAAGGGTTGTGTAATGACCACACTCAGGGACAATTAGTCCCACAATAATGGTGCTTACTTTGTTAACACAGGCAAGTGGTTCCAGAGCAATCGGACAACTGTCACGCTGGTGCAAGAGAGCATATTCCCACTGTGATTGCAAAAACATGGGGCACGGGCAATTATCTCAAATAAACAGAACCTAAAACCATCATGGCAACCCCGTAGCAAGCAGCCACAGACAACTTGAACTCTTACACAGTGGCAGAGATATCCTCCCAATTATCCCTATAGAAGAAGCTTTAAAAAGTGCTTCCAACCATTTCCTATAGCACATCAATGAGCAGCAATCAAGACAAGAGAGCTTGTAAACCCCTGTAAATAAGGCATTGATATCAACAAAGAATGAATATCTGAGAGTTGCCCTTTAGGGATAATTTGTGGCAGGCTCATGGGCATTGGGAAACTCTGTCAGACTGTGCAACTGCACATGGTCCCATGTGTTGGGAGAATGGGGCAATACAGGGGATCCATGAATAAACTTGAAATGACAAAGTGAGTGGAAGAATCACATGGCCAATTACAGGCCCACAGAGCCTCGGCCCTGGCAAGACCTCGACTATTGAGATAACAGAGCATTTCAGGAGGGGCTCCTAAAACATGGGTCCCATAAGTAAACTAGAAACAACAACATAGGTGTAACATACAGGCCCAACATGTCAGCAATGCAATGCACAATGCACAAAACCCCAGAATGCACAAAGCTAGATGACTTGGGGAGATGGGGGAGTTATCAGGGAGAGGTTTAGTAGGGAAGCACAAGCTGCTGCCAGGCTTCAGGAGCATGTCTCAGGGAGGACTCACTGTAGGGGCTGTGAGACAGAAGCCTGATCAAACAACAGGGCTCCTTGAATGCTAGCATCCAAGCAGCTGAATCAGACTGGTTTCCTTGATCCCTCTCAGTCTGGGTTTCGGCCTGGGTATGGTACGGAGACTGCATTGGTGGCCTTGGTTGATGATCTCCATCTGGAGGGTTGTCAGACCTTACTGGTCCTGCTAGACCTTTTGGCTGCATTCGACACAGTCGATCACGAGGTGTTGGTGACTCGCCTGTGGGATCGTGCCTGGATTGGAGCAGCAGTCTTGGACTGGTTTTGTTCATTCCTGGCTGGAAGAACTCACTGGGTGGTCTTGGGGGAGTGTATGTCTTCCCCCCGGGACCTCACGTGTGGAGTCCCACAGGGTGCCATTCTGTCCCCCCTCTTGTTTAGCATCTATATGCAGACGTTAGGGAAAATTGTGAGAAGGTTTCAGGGCATGCAGTGCCATCAGTATGCTGATGACACTCAGCTCTACCTCTCTTTTTCCATCGACCCAGGTCATGCAGTCTCTTTATTTTCCCAGTGCCTGTCGGCTGTGGGGGCTTGGATGAGATTGAGCCATCCGCAGCTGAATCCTGACAGGATGGAGGTGAAGTTGGTGGGTAAGGGCCTGAGGGGCCTGGGAGTGGATGAATCTCCTCTTGTGGGGGGGGTTCGCCCTCCCATGGTCTCTCAGGTATGGAGTCTGGGTGTGCTCTTCAATTCACGTCTCAGCCTGGAATCTCAGGTTGTGGCCATGGCAGGGAGTGCGTTTCAGCAGTTACATCTTGTCCGGTGGCTTTGGACGTATCTCTCAGACTCTGACTTCGCCACCGTCATCCATGCCTTCATCACCTCGAGGCTGGATTACTGCAATGCGCTCTACATGGGGCTGCCCGAGAAGCTCATCCAGAGGCTGCAGCTGGTGCAGAATGCAGTGGCCTGTCTCCTTACTGGGGCGGGCTGCAGGGAGCACATGACACCTGTACTCCAGACTCTACACTGCCTGCCTATAAAGCATCGGGCTAGGTTCAAGGTGCTGGTTTTGACCTTTAAAGCCCTTCACAGCCTGGGCCCTGTTTATCTGTGGGACCGCCTCACTCCCCATGTGCCCATGCGACCCCTGAGATTGTCTATGGGAGCCTTTTTGGAGGTTCCCCGGGCGAGATGTGTGGCCACTGATGTTAGATCCTTTTGGGTGCTGTGGAACTCGCTCCCAGAGGAGGCTCGGTTGGCCCCCACCCTCCTGTCATTTTGACGTTTGTGTATGACCTGGCTGTTCCACCAGGCTTTTGGTGAGGGGGGGGGTAGGGGGGTGGGTCAGGGGGGTGGGTTATTGTGCGTTTTTTCATGTATATGGGATTTTTAACTTAAATTATTTTATTTTTTGAATTGTTGTTCGCCACCCCAAGCTGCCCTGTGGGCTGGAGGGGCAGGATAGAAAAGGCAGACTGAGAGACCAAAGAGAAGGAGTTCTGAGTCAGGGGCCTGCACATTCAGGTGGAGTTCAGGAAGGACTCCTCTGTGACCAGCAAGCAAAAGGAGAACAGTCCTGAGTGGTCCAGATCAAGAACAGACTCAGGGCCAGATCCTCAGTATGGATTGGTACATGTAAATACAGATTTGGGATCTTGACACATTTTGTAATAAAAGGGCACTTTGGAGAAACTGGAATGGGTCTGGATATGGATTGAAAGCACAGATGGAAGAATGTACACGACGTACTCCAATAAGCTAAAGATCATATGTCAAGGAATCAATAGCTCAAGTTACTAAGGGCCTTTTCACATGGGAGCCGCCCCGTCCCCACCCCACCCCACCCCACCCATGTGCAGTGGGGAGGGCGCACGTGCGAACGCTGCCCACGGTGCAGTGGAGTGGGCGACCCTAGGAATGGCACCCACAGTGGGTGAGGGGTGCATGCACACTCCCGCATTCCACCCATCTCCACCCACCTCCATCCATCACCCACCCACGGAGCAATGGGCTCCAATGCCGGTTCCTCTGTGCGTGGAGGTGGGTGGAGAAGGGTGTGTGCCCTTGGGAACAGCTGCACACCCACCTCCACCCACCCTGGGTGCACACCCACCTCCACCCACCGTGGCTGTTTTGAAAAGGGCCTAAGATTTTTTTTCTTATCATTCACATCTCAAAAGACCAAAGTTCTACCTTTTCCTTTGTCTCAAAACAACAAAGTCGATATTTGTTTAAAAAAATAACATGAAATAAAATTATTCGGACTCTTTAAAAAACTGCACACAAATCTGTAGTGTGCCAGGCATTTGTGACTGCAGTGTGGTTATTTATTATGAATTAATTAATATTATTTTAGATTTATATCCTGCCCTATCCTGAAGCCTCAGAGGGGCTCAGAAGATATTTAAACAAATATATCTAATTCATATGTATAAAATCCTCAAAATCCCAAACCTCCACATCTCACGCCACCCAATCTCTTGCTTTTCACGCAAGGAGACCCCTACCCAAGCCGCCATATCTCACCAGGGGGTAGGAATCCTCTCCCTGCATAATTTCCCCTCCAAGCCCATACCTTTTCCTCTCACAGAGCGGACATGGTAAATGGGACTGCAGGTAAAAACACCAGAGCAGTAGAAATCTGAACTCCCTATTTTTAACTGATATAGCAATAACAAAGTCAGCTGTACCACTGACCCAGATCATTAGCCCTGGAAGAAGTGCCATTCGTTAGAGCTAAAATCAAAAGCAGTATCGTTATGCTTCATAGTTTCAGAGCCCAGCTGTGTTCCAGGAAGGTGTAACAAAGTCCCGCAACATTAAATTCAGAGTGGAGGGGAGTTTGAATTTGCCTAGGAAATAAAATTCAAAGCCCAGGAAAAGTGATCAATGGAGCACTTTAACAAATACATTTTGATGTGGTCTGGTTCAATGATTGAACCCTGAAAACAGGACTCCTGATGATCTCAAGGACAGCAGACAGCGCACTCTGCCCTGTACTTCTTTCTACTTTGTTCCACTGATGCCCAATCATACCCTTAATCCTTCATTACCAATTCTGAGGTCTTTTGCAGCAGATCATTCTAGTTCAAGGGCAGGAGTAGCTGTACACTTCTGCACTCTATCCATAAAGGTCATATGTGCTCTGCTTTGCCTAGTACACTGAGAAAGCTCCTTCGCTTGTTACCCTAAGAGAAAAAGGTTCAAGTTCATAAAATGCTAATAACTTTAAAATGCTCTGAACCACGGTGGGAGGACGATGACAAGACAGGACTGGATAAAGGTGTGATCCAGAGGTTCCCGACCCAAAGTGGGGGTCATACCATCTGAGGCTGGAGTAATCATTCTGACTGACATACTCTGCATATCTTTGTTGCTGTCTGGAGTCATGGGGTGGTTGAAGGGAGCACTGGTCCTCACCAGTGGCAAGGCCAAGAGACAGCCCACTCGGAGGTGGTCAGAGCCAGAGAGGGGCTGGAATGTACATACACTGCCCAGAGGAGCAGAGGGGGTCGCGGAACTCAACCCGGAGCAGTGGGAGATGGCACTTCACAAAAGATGGCTGAAGTGAAGGGGCTTGCCCTGGTCAGAGGGCTAGGAGCTACAGGAGCTCGACACAGATAAGAGAAGGCATAAGGAGCTAGGAAATCCAGAGGAATGGAGGCTCGGCTTGAGCCAGGCTAGAGCCAGAGGGGTTTGCCCAAATGAGAGCAAAATTACACAATGAGTTAAGAAACCCTTGCTGCCAAGGGAGCTGACCCTGTTACATCCAGACTCTGGGGAAAGGGCTGAATGATTCCTCTGGGGCCAAGAGTAGTGGTAGTATTTATTAAATGCATAAACTGTTAGGTATTGCACAGAACAGTAACAAAGGTATTTAAAACATTATAAAACATATTGTACAATTTAAACAAGAAAAAACATCAGAAATAACTTAAAACATAAAAATAGATTATTATTTTTTTTAAAAATTGTTAATTAAACCCAGTTGATACACAGACCCCATATATTATATTTTTAGCTGCACCTCGAGGCAACCACAAACAAATCTAGCCCTAATTTTAGCAGCCAATCTAGCAAAAATGACTACTCTCTGGATACATGTTCCTGTTATTTAAAATACAGAATTTCCACACAGAACCTGGAGAAGTCAGGGCAGCCACATAAAAATTGGGACAGTCCAAAGGGACTTTTCTGCCCCCTTCCCAATATGGTCCCACCCCTATGAAATGCCATGACAGCATAAAGTTTTATAAGGGGAGGAGTTACAGCAGAAACGGACATTGCATCACCTTTGCCCTGAACAAGCAATGTGGCCTGGCCACCTCCGAGTGAAAGTCAAAAGGAAGGCAGTAGGTCTAGTCATACAAAAAGTTTGTGAACCGTTGACATAGTTCAACAGGCTTCTTCCTAAGACCTAGCTCGTAGAGTCACCTGATGTCAAACTCTCCATTTACAATTATATCTAAAGGGTTTAAAGCCCTTATGGTCAGGAAGAGAAGCTTGAAAAAGTGACCAAGTGATGCCTGTTTGTGGGCAAAAATTCTGAGCCAATAGCTCTGAGAAGAAAGAGTTCTCTCATTCATCTCAATGGGTTGTTAGTGGTTACACCTATTACTTGGGGTGAGGGAGGAACACTATTAGAGGACTTTGTGTGTCCAACAAAGAAAAATGCAGCTTGCAACCCGTCCACCATAGACTAATTTGTTGTTCTGTACCTACCCACCAACCCTTCCTAACCAATTCACCTCAAATGCTGGCTAAACAGTGGTGCCCTTTCTGCTGCCCCTACTTCTTCCTACCAATATAAGAAGTGCCATAATGGATCAGACCAGTGATAGGGCTTAGATGAGAGTAAGTGTTCCTGTTCCTCAGGGATATACCAACCTTTGGGGAGTGTCAGTGCTTCGTCAGTCTCTGGTGATGCTACGCTTCTGCCATGTCAATATCAGTGCCTGCGATTCTTTGTTATTTCTCATCAATTTCGTCACTCTCCAGCATTGTTCATGAATCAGTTTTTGTCATTTTCCAGCATTTTCATCACTTTCCAGGACATTTATGATAGTTTTACAGTACTTTTACGTCACTTTTATGGCAATTTCTAGCAAGTCCCCGACAGCTGGCACTTTTGCGTCTCCACAGGCCCTGGGAATGAGCACGGGCACACATGGGGCTTGGGATTGGTCCAACTTGCAAAAAATAACAAATGGTGAAAACAGCAGAAAAACAGGTAAGTTTCCATGTTCCATGAAGAACGACCTGATTCCAACAGAACAGCATTCACAACGATTTGTTGTTTCAGGCCTAACCAGTGGTCTATTGAGCCCAGCATCTTGTCTCCGACAGTGGTCATTCTTAGTCACTTTGGAGGAGTACCCAACAGGTTTATGATTAGGGCTGATACAAGATCTCACAAAAGCAAGAAATCTCATTGAAATCCCGGCACTTGATTCGTCTTTGACAAACTGAAAAACCGAAACTGTCTCACCAAGTTCTTTATGAAAAAATAAAATGAAAAATCATTGCACAACATGCACAAATGGCTGCCGGACTGTTTTGCACGTGTGGAAAATGGTCACTACCCTTAACCAAAATGGTGGTAATAGCATCATCGTCATTTTGGTTAAGGGCAGTGGCCCTTTTGTGCATGCACAAAACAGTCTAGTGGCCATTTGCGCATGTACAATCCACTGTCCTTAACCAAAATGGCAGAAACACTATTGCCACTATTCGGTTAAGGGCAGTGGCCATTTTTTGCACACACAAAACATTCCGATGGCTGTTTTGTGCATATTAAATGATTTATTTTTCTTGTTCAAGAACTTGCTCTAGGACCAAAATCTCACGAGATTTCAGCCCTGGTTCTTGTAATGAGTGTTCTTCCAAGAAACATTTTTGTTTCTCATTCATCCCTAGTAGTGCTCGATTCCCTGCAGAGAATGGAAAACAGAGGGTAATTTCAGATGTGAAGGGCCTCTCGACACACCACACTGAACCCTGGACTGGGATCTGTCTCATCGGCCATCCTTTAGACGTGCCGGCCTGATCTCTACTGGGGTTCGGGGAGGAGGCGGGGCTGCGCAGGGAGGGGCTGTACAGCATGACGTGTGGCTGCTCAGCCCTGCCCACCCTGCATTCCCTCAGCCGCCCGCCCATGGGGCAATAGGCGGGTGCAGCGGCCAATTAGGTCACTGCGCTTGACCCCGTCCCGTGATTGGGGCCCGATTCCCGGACGGGGCTGGCGAGCAGATGTGGAGCGCCACCCCATCCCAGATCGTGGCCACTCCAACCACGGTTCTGGACCTAAGGCCAGCCTCAGTTTCAGAACCGTGGTTAGCTTTGACCCCCGCCAGAGATTCACTGTGGTGAACATCTGGTGGGGGTCAAATAAACATTACGGCGATCACAGCCACTACCTTGAAATTACCCAGAGCCTTCTTGTTTAATAGCCATTAGTGGACCTATCCTCCAAAAACGTATCCAATCCTTTTTTAAAACCAAACTATGCTACGGTCCTTGATCACATTCTCTGGCAATAAGTTCTACAAGTTTATAGTGTGTTGATTGAAAAAATACTTATATTTTATTCATTTTAAATCTGCTGCCGGTTAGTTTCATGGTTTGTCACTTCACTGTAGTACTATCTGAGAAGGTAAATTACAACTCCCTATTTATTCCATATCACTCATGATTTCATAAACTTCTGTCATAACCCCTCTCAGTTTTCTCTTCCCCAAGCTGAAGAGCCCCAACCTTTCCAGCCTCCCAACCTTTCCAGCCTCTCCTTGTACAGAAGCCGTTCCATAGCCTTGATCATTTTTATTAGCCTTTTCTCTACCTTGTTCACCTCTACCATCTCTTTTTTTAGATGGGGCAACCAGAACTGCACACAATATTCAAGGTGTGGTCACACCATAGATTTAGTGCTGTCTTGGGTAAACAGGCATGGAGGATGTTTGTATAGCAACAACTCAGACACAATGTAAGATTATCACTGTGGCAGGGGGCCCGGGGGTAAGTCTCCTCAGGATCTGACCCCTGAGCTGTCCATTCCAAGGGAATTAGCAACGCACTCACGTCTCATAAGGCATTTAGATCAAAGTCTTTATTTAGTTCTCACACATGCACAGTTCTTCTATATTCCTGGGCTGCCAGCTCAGTCACCTCACACCCTGCAGGTCCACCCTGCAAGTCCAGAGCATCCATAAACAGCAACCCCCCAAAGACAATGCTAGCCAGGTCCGCAGGCCCCTGGCTCACAATGAGTGTTTTTACACACACATTTCTCCTGCATGTTTGCTGTTACATCCTGAACTTTCTGTGTGTCTAAATCACTCACCCAGATCTTAAACATCTGGCTCTTTGGACTTCTGCATAGAACTTCTCCCAGAACACTTGTGTGTAAAACGTTCTCCTGGTAAACTGCTTTGCTCCAGGCAGCTGTGGTCACAGGACCATGGTCCAGTGGTTTCCATGGCAGCCCATTACATCTACAGCTGCAGCTACTTTAGGCTGCCTCAGGGCAGTGTGTGTGTGCAGAATGCATCCAGGAACTGCCTCAGGGTAGTGTGTGTGTGAAGAATGCATCTGTAACTTTCTTGTGGACTTGTAAACCCAGAAGATTGAAAGACCAGCACTTTAAGGTGTGTGTAAAAATGCCCAGTGAAGCTTTCAACAGGCAACAGGCTCCTTCCTGGGCATAGCCTTCCCTAGTACCTGGGTCCACTCCTGCTGGCGGGTTCTCCAGTCTTCAGAACCCTGGAGAGCATAGAGTGGCAGGCAAGCTTCCAAGATTCTTCTCCAGGGGATGTTGCCTCCTTGGTACCCAGGCAGAGACCGCCCTCCTGTCTGCCTTCCAGCTTCTTATATACCCAGGGTCGGCATGGCCAGCTTCCTTGGCTGTCTGCTCTTAAAAGGCCAGTGTCCTACCCACACTGTTCCTTTTTATTCTCAGCCTTTCTCCAACTCAGGCTGGTCCCTCACTATGGTACTGGCTCTGTCATGCCCCTGGCATGCTCAGCCCTCTGGCTGGCCCACTCAGCCCCCTTCTTAAAGGGACCACAGCCTCGCAGGACTGCTCCCTGCTACAATCACAATCTGGCCCAAAACATTGAACTTGGCCTTCCTCCAAAGCACACTGAAGTCAATGGAGAGAGAGTACAAAAAGGGAAACCAGTGACATTGGGAAAGGCCTGTTTGCAAAGAAAGCGGAGACAAAGTCAGAAAGAAGGTACAGTTACTAGGTGAAATCTTGGCTTCACAAAATTCCTATTGACTTCTAGGATGTTGGAATTTCATCCACTGTCAGCCTTCCATCCTAAGGGATGGTTGTATAAATCACTAGATCATAAGCTTGGCACCAGTTTGGAAGAGTCAATGAAGCAAAGAGGCTACTAGCCCAGGGCCAGGGCTGGAGAGCCAGGAAACAGCCTAAGAATGATGTCAAGCAAAGGTGCTCAATGACAGACACAGTCTAGAACTGTCCCTGGGTTATATAGCTACAGATAGTCCTGAATAGAAGTGCAGAGGTCAAGAATGGGGCAAGCTGAGGTTAGCATGGCTTCCAAGTTTGGCAGGACAGGGTGTAGGGACCTGGCAAGGCATGAAAGCAAGGTTGCCACCAGAATTACATTCAGGGGAGAACAGGGGGCAGGAAAGTCGCTTCTCCCTACCCCTTTCTGAGCTTTGTGATGTTATGACACTCAGAACAGGGGCATGGTCATGTCAGAAAAGGGTGGAGCAAAGGGGATCTATGACCCTTCCTTTTGTGCCCCACCTCTTTCCCAAACATTATGATGTCACAATGCTCTGAAGGGGAAATGCCAGGAGGGAGCCAATGGCCTGCGACCACAACCTCTTGGACCCCTCCCCCAGCACCCATGCATGGGAGCATCCTGTATCTCTGTTTGCCCAATGCATGATAACAGTAGCAACAAAACAGCAGCCATTCCATGGGGGATCAGACCAGAACAAACAGTGACCCAGGAAGTTTTATAGTAGGTAGGAGCCAATCAGGAGGGAGGTCATAGTCAGTCTATCAGAGACTAGGAATGGGTGAACGCGGTTCGGAAGTTCGGAGTTCGGACCAAACTCGACCAGTTCGGTCAACCGAACCGAACTCGATTTTCGAACTGAACTCGATTTTCAAACCGAACCGAATTTCTGAGCTTGGCTCTGTTCACCCATCCCTAAAAGATAATATTCCATTTACTTCAATGGGGTTTGACTTTCTGAACTTCCGAACTCAAATAGTTCGGTCGACTGAACCGAATTTCCGAACTCGGTTCTGTTCACCCATCCCTATCAGAGACAGCCTTCAAGTAGCTCTGACAAATAATCAGGATGTAATTCCCTCAGCAGGCAGCATGGAGCTGTGGCAATGAGAGTCCAGCCTCAGCTTGACAATCCTGCAGACGATGGCTTGAGTCTCCACCCTCCTGAAGGCCATGGATTTGACACCCACTGACCCCTAATTTCCTTTTATTGGTTTTGAGCATATTGCGCTGAGAAAAGTAGGACCATGTTTACCCACAGCAATTGGATAAGGTGTTGGACTTTGACCTGGGAGACCAAGGTTCAAATCCTGTCATAGCCATGAACTCACTGGGTGGCCTCGGCCTAGTTACTAAGTGTTTTTAAACGAGCAAGGTGATTGGGGGACACTGCAGAGGTAGCCCCCATGGACCATGGGAGAGTAGGAAGCACTCTGGGCTGGCCTTTGCAAGTAACATATCCCCAGCATGAGCACTGAGGAACCCAGGGTCCCCCGCGCTCCTGGCCAGTTCTTGTGATTTGCAATGGTTGCTTTCCTCACCCACAGTGCTTATGAGCGGTGGACCCATTCGGTGGTGTGGCTGCCTGCCGTCGTTTATACCGGCAGGGGATCCATGGCTGCCCATTACCATGGAGCTTAATTAGCTTGCCCCCCAGGGAGCATTCTGGATTTCCCAGCAGTGCTCCATGCGTGGCCATGAGTGGGTGCTCACATCCAGCTGTTCCACCTTAAGACAGGCAGTGCGATCCATGGCTCCTGGATGACCATGTGGGGTAGCATCTCATCTAAAAACACCCGCTCTCTCTCAGCCTCAGTTCCCTATCTGTAAAATGAGAATAATAATGACATATTTCACTGGATTGTTGTGAGGGTGAACTAGATATGGACTGTAATGCACACTGAAAGTGCTCTATACATGATTAATAATGATAATATTGCTATAGTGCTGTTGAAACAACTCTATTTAAGGTCACTTTATGCTAGTATTGCAAAGGTTTATTTTAGCTGATTTATAACCTGGCAGTAAACATTCATTCTATACATGAAGAAAACAAGGTAGCAGCCCAGAAAAAAGAAAAAGAAAAAAACCAACCCACACATTTTTCTAATGAAATTTATTTTTAACCGATTCTAAAGATATTTTGATTAAACAGAAGCACTACAGTAACCTAAATGCAGAATGTTGCCTTACGCATGTATTTGTGTGTCAATACCAACTCAATTTTTGTTTCGGAAACAATGAATAATCAATGTGGCAGACTACTTTTTTCCATTAAAATTAAAATAAAGCATTTTCTGAGCTATAGAATCATTGTTAATTACTACTTACCACACCCCCAAAGCTAAATTTCATCATCTTTTGAAGGACTGTGTGCAAAATCTGCAGTGTCACATAATAGCACACAGTATTTTTTTTTACATTCCAAACATGCATGTGTAGGTGCCTATTAAATTCTCTCTGTGAGCATTTCTGCATGTGTGCGTATTTCCACAACTCCACACCAAGTCTAACATTAACTAGTACATTTGCACCAAAAAACCTTAACCTATTTCATTTTATGCTGATCGTTATCTAAGAATACTTCACTCTGGAGATTTATCGCATTAATTAGTTCTGAAATTACTCATAGCAATTAAGTATATTGTTCTTAAACTCTTTAGAGATTATTGAAATACTTTTGTTGCTTCTGTGGGGAAACATAAATAACAAAGGCTGCCTTTATTCGCAAGAAAAACCCAGCTGCCTATAGCATTCCCTTTAAGTTTTTCGCAGCTCTTGTGTCTCAGCAGCCTCCTCCCCAGAATGGGCTATTTCATCTGCTAGCAGCAGAATATGAAGAAAGGAAATTTTCAGAAACTTTAATAGAATCTGAGCTGTGACATAGAGCATATCAAGCTTTCACAATGATCTCTGAGCAATTCCTCTTTGTGTATGTAGCAGCTCTGGATGCTGACAGAAGTTGCTAGCATGATGTTCTTCAGAAATTCAGGTTACCACGTCGCTGCCTGCAAGGAGCATATAGGATATAGACAAAGGCTTTCAAGGCTATCAAAAGTCGGACCGAAAAGTACACCATCTCTTAGGGCAAAGTACACAAAAGGGAGAAACTCTTATTTACATGGTTGGGGATCTCTAACGGGAGGCCCGGTTGAATTGGGAAGCCTTTTAGAAAGTGTAAAAAAAAATCACCAGCTCTGAATATCAAAGCAGTGTGTTTTTTTGTTGTTTTTTTTAGCAAACAGCATGACTTAAATTTCTCAGGCTTGACATCCCATCGGGTTGATGCGTCATGTCCCTTTTTGTCAGCCTGTCACGTCACACAGTGTAATGTGGCATTTCGGTGTAACGGGCTGAGACACGTCATGCCAATGACATGTCAAGCTTGTGAATTTCAAAAAGACATAGTTCAATGAAAAACATGGGTTTCTAACTGCCCTGGAGGTTTTAAACCTTAAGAAAAAAAATATATATATAAATATATATAAAAATACTTTTTCTTCTCCAGTGATTTTGCCATTGAATAGCACATGTTTTTTGGTGTTATCCATGTGTAGAAATAGGGAGCAGCTATTTGAATACCTGGACATCTTTATTAACTAAGTTCGGTCTTAAATTGCAACTTCAATTGGCTGATTAGGAAAGATCCATCATACACAACTGGTCGCTGAGTAGATAGTCTTATGTATATTTAAAAGAACAACTGAGTTGGATATGGAAGTTTTAGCATCTTTGGATGACATCATGAACCTGATTAGTTACTTTCTGTTCTGTCTCAATATTATTAGTCAGAAATAGTCATTTGTAATGCCTCTCTCTCTTTGTCAATTTGGTCAGTGAATGTCAGTGAAATTCGGTCAGTGAATCTCAGTGAAATTAATTTGCAAGGTCAGATGATAGGTTGGTCAATAAGTGCACAGACATAGACATACATAATTATTTACAAAATAAAAAAGAGCTTGCATCTGGAACCTACGCATCCTAGATACATCTTTAAAATCATAATCAGTTTATGTGAAATAGCAGCATAGTGTGGCCCACACAGTAAAAGTCACCAAGAGAAAAACTTAATAGTGCATAATAAAATACTGTACGATTTCCCATAAAGACCAGCTTGCGGTCTCCTCCCTACTCCCCCAAAAGCTTAAGCAAATGGATATGGCTTTTTAGAGTGCACATAACTTGAGCAATGCATTGCTCAAGAGTTTGTGTGTGAAAGAAGAAGGGTTGTTGTCAACATACCATCCATTTCTGACCATTCACCTTGGAATTCACACTTCCCTTTTGTTTGGTCCAAAAAGGTCCTAATCTGTTGATCAAGTTATGTGCACTCTAAAAAGCCATATCCATTTGCTTAAGCTTTTGGGGGAGTAGGGAGGAGACCGCAAGCTGGTCTTTATGGGAAATCGTANTAAGGCATTTAGATCAAAGTCTTTATTTAGTTCTCACACATGCACAGTTCTTCTATATTCCTGGGCTGCCAGCTCAGTCACCTCACACCCTGCAGGCTGTCTCTTATACACATCTAGATGTGTATAAGAGACAGCTTTTACTGTGTGGGCCACACTATGCTGCTATTTCACATAAACTGATTATGATTTTAAAGATGCATCACATGTGGATTCCTAGAGCACTGGAAGAACATATTCCCAGTGATATATGCTGCTTAACAAGTAGACTGCCACTTCCTGAACAATTTCCACTTTATGATCAGCAGTAGAAAATCCAACTGGTAAGTCTCAGAACATCAGCATGAAGACATGCTCTTCCTCCTCACCACCTTGAGATCATTAATCTACATAGCCAGCGTAGTCTCTTTGCTTTAACCAGGTTGACAAGAGTGAAGACACCTACATACTGCTAGATCTGTCTCACCACAGCCTTTCCGATAAGACATGAAATGCAAGAATTAACCAAGAAGCAGCTGCTTAGAAATGGTCTGATTCTTTGTGAGACTGTCGGTATTAAGTGATGGTTTCTTAAGGCTATACGAATACTTCCTTAAAGGAATTCAGAAAGTTGCTCTTCTTAAAGAAAGTATAGACAGCCACAAGCAACACCTTTGTTCTGTTTTTCCTTCCTAGCCTTTACTAGGGATGTGGAAACAGGATGGAGTTCAGATGTTCGGCCGTTCGGCTGTTCAGACTAAAAACTTAGTTCGAGTTCGTGGGTTCAGTCTGGCGGAGTTTGGACCCCCCAAACGTTTGGAAAGTTTGGTCCCGTCGGGTGGCTTGGGCCGCTCCAGGGACCCCCAGGGGTGCCCGTGGCGGTATGGCAGGCCGTCGGAGACCCAGCAGCAGCAGCAGCAGCAGCAGAGACAGGGAAGGCTTGCCACTTGGCACCCCGGGTTGCCTGGGCAGGCAAGCTCAGTACTTGGCCCCTGAGGGTGCCCGTGGCACCAGGGCTGTCCGTCTGAGACCCAGAAGCAGCAGCACAGACTGAGAAGGCTTGGGGCTTGGTGGCTGGAACCCATAGGCGGCAGAGCATTGCAGGCTGGCATCGGTGGAGCGGCAGCAGAGGCCCGGCTAGGGCTTGGTGGCTGGCACCCCTACTTAGCTGGGTGTTGCAGGCTTCCAGGCATCGGCGGAGCAGCAGCAGAGGCCCGGCCAGGGCTTCATGGTTGGCACCCCTACTTGGCTGGTGTTGCAGACTACCAGGCATTGGTGGAGCAGCAGCAGAGGCCAGGAATCCAATCAAGCACCTAAACACCATGTTCCTGAGCACCGAGAAGGGATGCCCATTGAGCGTGATCATTTCCCCCAACATGCATGTGGCTTTCAGTTGAAAGCCACGTCGCCATCCACTAGGGATGGGCTAACGCAGTTCGGAAGTTCGGAGTTCGGTCCGAACTCAGCCTGTTCAGATGGCCGAACCCGAATCCGAACACGAACTGACCGAACCGAACTCAATTCAAAATGTCGAAATGACCGAACGGTTCAGTCAGTTCGGATCGTGTTCAGGTGAGTTCAGGTGGCAAAAACGTGTCACTAGAAGGGAAAACATGACAGGGAGGGGGAGTCAACTGAGGAACAGACTTCCAGGCACCAGGGTTGGAGAGGTTTGGAGTAGCAGCCAGCCTGCCAAATCACCATCCCTTTTCGCCTCAGACCACTGGCTTCGCAGTCTGTGCTTGGCCGCGGGCTAGGCTGCACGAAGCCAATGGGGCTTGCGGTGAGGCGGACACAGCAACAAACAAAACTGATTGCCTCCCCCCTTCTCAACACCTTCTGAGCTAGTCACTGTTCCTGAACAGCAGGCGTTTCAGAAGGCTCCCTCTCTCCCAGCAGTTTTTGTTCCTTCCTAGTCCTAATCCATTGCCATCCTCCTCCTATTTCACCCATCCAACCCATTTACCTCCATATTATCATTTATTTAGATTATATTAGATAGATTTAGGTGTTATTTTTTGTTTTTACCCCTCCCTGTGTTTTGGATTTATTTAGAGTAGGAATATTATTAGATTGATTTTCATTTCAGTTTTGTACCCCTCCCTGTGTTCTTTGTGTTTCCCCCTGTGTAATATTTTATACATAGATAGATAGTTATTAGATAGACAGTTACTGGATAGATATGCATAGTAGTTAGCTTAGTTATAGAGATAGATAGAGATAAAGTGGGTTTGTAGGACAAGGCCTTTGTAGTTAATTATTAGGATATTCCATTTAGTTCAATAGGTTTTAGAATAGTTAATAGCAGTTATTTAATTTTATTTATTTATTTATTTGCATCAGCTTTCGCTATAACCCTCCAATCAGGTCAAACATAATAAAATAAATAATAATAATAATAATAATAATAATAAACTATAAAGCATAGATAAATAGATAACACTTACATATACAATTTACCATAACACGATCTCGGTTTCATTATCATTATACAGTTGGGGAAAGGAACCTGACAAAAACAAACAGGGTTCCCCTTGCAGTTCATTTTCCTGCCTTCCGTTTTTGGGAAGCCAACCATACATAAGTTGCAAGAGCCACAACATCCTCCTGTTTAGACCGGGAAAGGAGACCCCTATACCCTTGACCAGGCTCTGTGCATAACACATCGCCGATAAGCGATTGGAGCCAGACCACCCTAAGATCAGTGTAATAAGGGCAAGTTAACAAAAAGTGCTCAATCGTTTCCACCACCACCCCTTGGGGGCAGGTGCACACTCACCTGGCATAGGTGACCCTTGTATATCTCCCTTCCACCACTGCCGTCTGAACCAACTGGAAACGAAGAAGGGTGTAGCTTCTTCGGAGACTACGGTTAGATAACATATCCAAATAAGTTTCCATCCCCCAAGCAAGCTTAACTAACCTAAGCCAGGGGGCCACCTTCCAACTCCCTAAGGCCGCCATATCCTCTTGCTGATCAATGTCTTCTAACCTGGCCTGTACTTCTTTTTTAATTCCCACTAATGACCTACCCACAAAATAGGCGAAGGAGAAATCCTGGTTCTAAAGGAGATGGCCCAAATATCTGAGTCATGGATAGCCTCTAGGGCCCCTATACAACAGTTCCTCATGCAGGCATAATCGTGAGAGGGAATTCTCTTGTAAGGAGAGTAGCCTCAACCAATATCAAATAAAAGCAGCCTTGGCATGCAAGTGGGGAGTAGCTTTGCGGTGGGGCGAGACTGTGCTGGAGTAGAGGCGCAGCGGACTCGCGCTTCCCACGTGACCTGACCTGCCTGCTTTAAAAGACCCGTGCTGCCGGAGGTGTCTGTGAGTGGCTTTGCGGTGGGGTGAGACGGTGCTGGAGTAGAGGTGCAGCGGACTCGTACTTCCCACGTGACCTGACCTGCCTGCTTTAAAAGACTCGCACAGTCGGAGGCCGCGCCAGAGGCATGCACCGGGGCTGCATGCCTATGGGCTGCGCGCAGCCTTAGGCACTGGCCTTAGGCACCGTCCTTATGTGCGCGGCCTTAGGCGCCAGCCGGGTGCAGGGGCGAGGTATTGTTGTTTTTGCGCTCCATTTTTCAGAAGTGTTCCAGTGGCATGGCAACAGGGAAGAGAGCCAGAGATGAAAAACAGCTCAGCTCCCTCTCTTTCGTTAATACCCTCAATACCCGTAAGCAGAGGAAAATAGATTGTTTTTTGGTCCCTTCATGTAAGGACTCTGCCCTGGGGCTTCCGGAAGATCTACAGCCCCAGGCAGGAATCCCGGTGAGCAACCGGTTCTCAGTTTTGGTAGATAACTCTACATCTTCTATGGAAGGTTCAGTCTTCCATTCCTCCCCCCGTTATAATATGTTTGGTCCCCAATAGTCTGTGTCCGTACAGCCATGTTTGGACTCTAGTGATCCCCTTTATCAATTTTTGGTGGATCATGTGTCTTTGACTTCAAAATCGATGCAATTCTCCACCAGAAGTTCCATCAATTATCCAAGAAATTGAATCAATTAACAGCCCTACTAGGTACTGGGGAAGGCAGGTCAAGTGGGGAAAATCTTAAGATTTAGAAGCCGGCCCCACCTAGGAGACAGCTGGCAGAGGTGGACCTGCAATCTTGTCAGTCTGCAGACCCAGATTTAAAACCTTCAATCTCTGGGCTGACTCAGGTCAGGGGGCAGAAAGGGGCCACACTTAGTCTGGATACAGCCAAGCTCCTCTTTTCAGTACGCTGTCCTTCTGTGGGTCGTCTCCCCAATTGGTCCTCTGCCCTTGATGTTGCTGAACACTTAAGGTGCTTGTTAGCACTTCCAATAACTAGGCATATGATTGGCTCTGTGGACCATTTACAATCATCCAGGGACTTGTGGACTTTGATAGTTTTGTTTAAATCATCAGCGCTAGTCACAAAAATTATGGACAAAGCAGAGGTTTTGAATACTCACGCTATCTATGTGTCAAGAGTATTTGGAACAACTTCAAACAACTTATATCATTGTCCTGGTCTAACTGTGGATATTAATGTTTTTCTATCTCCTAGTGTCCCAGTAGAACCCCCATTATCCCTAGTTTAGGGTTGGTTGATCTAGAAAGGGAAGCCTACTTGTCACAGGGTGTTAATGTTATTAATCACTCAGTCCAGAGCCAATTGTGTGATTCTCCAATAGATGGGGTAATGGAAGTGGATCTTGTTAAGCCCTCGGGGGCAATGGCCCCTCGCTCCCCCCTGGTTCGGAAAGAGTTTCAGGAATATCAGGATCTTTTTGGTAATTTAGAGCAGGTGGTGGCAAAATTATCAAAATTAAAGGAAGGAGTTCCTAAAACCAGTTTAACTAAGACACTTCCAGATAGGTTACAACATTACAGTAGAAAGAGTTCTACTAGCTGTCGCTCAGGGTTATTCAAGCAAAATAATCTGTGTGGTAAACTGATTCCTATAGAGCTTGTTTCTGTTGATGGTTTGACTATGGAAGGAGGGCGTAGGGAGCTAGAGGGTGGTAAAGCTCACAAAGATAACAAATTGCTCTCCTCATATTCTTGCCCCCAGCCTCACCTCTCAGTTTTGTCCGGTGGAGAAGCTGGGTGTCCTTCTCTTAAGGAGCTGGGGGATCCATCCGAGTTGGAAAGCATGCAGACGCCAGTGGTGCCCCCGGCGTCTGCATTGCCGGGTAGTTCGGTGTCAGGATCTCAGTCTACCTAACAATCTGGGGGTCCTGGCCATAGGTTGACCATACTTAGTTGGAACATCTCAGGGTGGAGATCCAGCCTTCGCGACCCAAATTTTTTATGTTTTTTGCATCAATTTGATGCAGGAGACATGGGCCACCCAGGATTTTGAGGTTTTACATTATGACTCCTTTTGTGTGACAGCTTCCAGTTCCCCTTGCCAGGGGTGACCTAATGGGGGTTTGGCATTTTTGGTTCGCTCTACCCTACAAGCTAAGGTTTTTCCACTCGGAGTAGTGAGTTCGCATCTAGTTATTTATTACTGTAGATTTAGCTCTGGTTTTGAGTTGATACTATGCAATGTTTACATTCCTCCCTGTTCTTCCCCTTTTTATACTATGGACTTATGGTCCCAATGGGAGGAACTGTTTGAATGTGCTACTGCTAAATATCCTAATGTGCCCTTATCGGCAGGGGGTGATTTAAATGTTCGAACGGGAAACCCCTCCTCCACTGGAGAGTCCATCAATTTGGATGATGATGCTCCCTTTGGTTCTCAGGGAAAGAGGTCCTCTAGGGATCAGGTTTGTAATCGACAGTCAAAGGTATTATTGGATCATATCCTTGCAGTGTTTGATTTGCAAATTCTTAATGGCCAAACGCCAGGGGATTTGACGGGGGAGTTCACTTTCCATTCTTCCCTGGGTTCTTCAGTGATAGATTATTTTTTGTTTTCCGGTAACTCCATGGATTTGATAAAATCCATGAGGGTTTTGGCAACTCATATGTCATGCCATTTTCCCCTAGAACTAGAACTAGAGTCACCAGGTAATGTTCCTTTACAAACTTTTCCCGATAGTGGGGAAGGGTTCCTGTATCGGGTAAAGTGGTCAGCTACGGTCCAACAGTCATTTTTGGACTACATTGCAGGGGAAGAGGTGTTGAGGCTGCTGGTTAAGTTTTAGGTTTCCCCAGATGTTGGCGAGTCAATTGGTGCTTTTGAGGAATTGCTGAAACTTTTTGTACCCTTTTTAGTTTCAATCTCAAGATCTCCTCCCAAAAGGAGGATGCCGGAATGGTATGACAAGGAATGTGCTGACATGCGGGCTCTGCTGCGATTCCACACAAAGCAGATGCAGAAAGATCCCGCTGTATCCTCTTGGCAGGCTTTTTCTGAATGTAGACAGACCTACCGTAAACTGTTTGGAGTAAAAAAGGCATCTTTCCAAGAAGTCCTATGGACTCAGCTTCTGGATGCCACAAATCAAAGATCTACAACTTCCTTTTGGAAGTTGATTAAAACCCATTTTAATGATGGTCTAGGGTCGGGAAGTTTGGCCTTTATTCTGAAGGCAGTATGGCAGGACCACTATTCAGTTCTTTTTGCTCCACCGGCTCCTATGATCGCACTTCCTGTATTGAAGCCAATGGACTGTTTTCCCTGTTGGCTGGAAGTTACCACGGATGAAGTGATCCATTTGATTGCAGACCTCAAATGGGGGAAAGCCCCAGGGGAGGACTGGGTTACTCCCGAGATCATCAAATGTGCCCCCGATTGGTGGGCGGGGATACTTGCTCCCCTGTTCACCCAAATAAATCTAACGGGACAGATCCCTGGTGCATGGCTTAAAAGTATAGTCGCTCCTATTTTCAAAAAGGGGGACCCCACTTTACCAGCTAATTATCGCCCTATAAGTTTATTGAGCTTAGTGGGCAAATTATATGCTAAATACTTGTTGGCTAGATTAAGTGACTGGCTGGTGTCTAGAGAGATCCTTGAGCCTGAACAGGTGGAATTTATACAGGGCTGCTCAACAGTTGATCAAATAGGAATTCTGACCTCCTTGCTGGGGAAATTTGTAGATAAAGGCAGGAAGTTGTATCTTTGTTTTATTGATCTGCGTGCTGCTTTTGATCTGGTCAGCAGAGAGCGCCTGTGGATCAAATTGGAAGCTTTGTCCATTGATCCCAGGTTGTTGTATCTGATGATGGCGCTCCATCCAGGTACCTCCCTGCAGGTTTGTTATACTCCTCAAAACCATTTAACGGATAGTGTGCTAGTCCAGAGGGGTGTTCGGCAAGGGTGTATCTTGGCCCCAACCCTATTCAACTTGTACATGAATGGCGTGATAGCTTATTTAAATCAGTTTGATGTTCATGCTCCGAGACTGGTCACGCGGAAGTTCGCTGCTCTTTTATATGCAGACGACACAGTCCTCCTGTCCCAAACAAGGGTTGGCTTAGTGCGATCTATGAATTATTTCAATGAATATTGTCAACAGGAAAAGCTTCAGATAAATTATGGCAAAACTAAAACTATGATTGTGGGATCTGGGCCTACAGCCAGGATGCTGAAATGGCGTATTGACACCAACGAAATAGAGCAAGTTAAAACCTATAAATATTTGGGGGTTATAATTTCATATAATCTTAGCTGGAGACCTCATTATGAGATGGTTTTGGAGGTAGCCTCGAGAACAGTTTCCGTATTGATAAAGTTGTTTTACGGTAAAGGAGGGAAGCTGGTTTTACCAGTGTTGAAATTATTTCAGGCAAAGGTCCTAGGTTCGATCTCATATGCATTCCCAGTTTGGGGCTTGAAGTACCTGCTCAAACTGGAAGTGGTGCAGGCCAGGCTCTTGAGAGCCATTCTGGCAGTCCCCCGGGGCACTCCCTTAGTACTATTATGGGCTGAAATATGCTGTCCCGCAGTTTACGTAACTCTGTTGCTGAGCGTAGTTAAACTTTGGCTTAAGCTGATGGTTTTCTCCATCTCCTCCAATGTTTTGTTATCTATTGCCGTTCAAGATGGTTTCTTTGAACCCTGGGATAAGAGCATAGCCCTGGAAATCTTCAAATTAGGCTTCTCTAAACAGCACTTAAGGGCCAAGGGTTTTCAGGGAGCAGTGACCCTAGTAAAACAACTAATTCTGGACCAGACCCGGCAAGCGGAAGATTCTTTGTTGCAGGTGCAAGGGGTTACCCCTCTTTATAAAGACCTGGACCCGGTAACTCCTTTCAAGGGTTATTTGTTTTTGTGGCCCTTCTCGCATGCTCGAGCGGCCTTTAAAAAGTTTAGATTGAATGTTTTCCCCTCGGCTATTCTTGAGGGGCAGTATCGGGGTATTCCGAGGGGGAATGGGCTTGTCAACAGTGTGATTCAGGTTCACCGGAAACCTGTGAACATATTTTCTTCCACTGCCCGGCCACTGAACTTCCTAGATCCCGTTTTTTGCTTGGGTGTTGGGAGAAGGGCAACTTGCCTGACCAGGTAGTTTTGGCAAAACTCCTCAGCCCAGTAGACTCGTTAAAATCAAGGAATGTTGCGTGTTTTTGTAGTCAAGTTATGTAGATTCGCGCTTGTATCATGAGCTCGGCCAGTACTGTGCTGCGTAGTGAGGGAGGCGTTAAGAATATGCCAACTAGGGAACTAGTTTGAAGGATCGGTCTGATTATTTATCATTATGTGGTGGAATATTATTAGCTGGACTTGTGGGGTATGGGTAGTGGGACATGTCAGATGTATAAAGTTTATGTGCTTATTGTATATTCTCATTTTAAATTTATAGCCTGTTATTTGATATATATAGTAGTTAAGTTGTACATTTATTTGTTTTATTATGGATTATGGGTTTTTTGATAACCCAAGAGTTAAATAATAAACAAACAACAATTACAGCATGCAAGTGGATAGAGAGCATACCAGTCTCCACCCTCAGGAATGGACCTGGGACATCCTTCCCCACTTTATTTATTTATTTATTTATTTATTTAGTAGATTTTTATACCGCCCCATCCTGCACAGCAGCTCGGGGCGGTTAACAACAATAAAAAACCATTTAAAACATTTAAAATACAATCATAAAACATATCAATAAAACAGGGTGGTATAAAAATAAATATACAGGTGGGGGATTAAAAATCACCCCCCCC
>QEPC01003948.1:635871-653512 GCA_003113815.1 Sphenodon punctatus
TCTAAATAAATCCAAAAACAGGGGAAGGGAATCAGGGATGGAATATATACAGGGAGGAGGGAAGGATTCAATGGAGGGTAGGGAGAAAGAACACAGGGAGGGGTAAAAAATAAAAATAACATCTAAATCTATCTAATCTAATCTAAATAATGAAACTATGGAGGTAAATGTGTGGAAATGGGTGAAATAGGAGGAGGATGGCAATGGATTAGGAACACAAACTGCTGAGAGAGGGAGAGTTTTGAAAACGCCTGCTGACAGGATCAGTGGCTAGCTCAGAAGGAATTGGAAGGGGGGAGGGCAATGACATTTGTTACTTGCTGTGCCCGCCTTACCACAAGCCCCATTGGCTCCGTGCAGCCTAGCCCGTGGCCAATCACACACTGCCAAGCCAGTGGTCTGAGGAAAAGAGGGATGGTGATTAGGCAGGCTGGCTGCTAGTCCAAGCCTCTCCACCCCTGGCACCAGGAAGTCTGCTCCTCAGCTGTCCCCCACTCCCTGGACCCGCCAGCCCTGTTTCCTCCACACGCGTCCATACTCATCCGAACACGGCCAAACTGTTCGGGGCTTTGGGCATTCGGTTCAGCCAGCCAAACTGGCCAAGTTCAGGTCAAACACCGAACGTCCAAACTGCATTCACACATCCCTAGCCTTTACCAGGCAGAAGGAGAAATCTTGACACACACCTGCCACTAAAGTCAATGCAAGCTTTCCCGGTGACTTCAATGAGGTCAGGATTTGAATCATTAGACATAGATCGGGGTGGCCAGATTTATGGTGTGCACGAACCACCTGATCCAGGCATCAACTTCAAGTGATCTACCATGACCCCTCTAGCTGACTCCAGCATGTAACTCTTCCTGCCAGCTTACAGTTCTAGAACACCTCAGCAATCGGTGGGGCACCAGTCCCAGTCTCTTCCCCAAAGACATTCTCTGAGTGGCTTGTTTCTCCTACCCACACCATGATCTAATTGAGACTAGCTTGTTATCTACCAGTAAGTCACGATCCACCTCTTGGCCAGCCCAGAGATAGATCATAAAGTACAAATGCTCCAGTTCCTACATAATTGCAATTAGGGATTTAACTTCCATTATCAGCTCTATCACAGACTTTCCATGACACCCGTAAAAAGAGAATCATATTTCCTTGGCTCACTGAGCTATTGCAAGAGCTAAGTCAAAGTGGGTTTTTGAATTTGTGATTGAAATGCAAGAATCTGCCTCCCTTTATCGATGCTCAGACTCAAACATGTACACTTGAAGAACCTTGATTTTGCTTTCAGTTTAGCGTTGGCTATTTCAGCTACATTGGCATCGGTGAGTTGGACTACTTCGGCTTTGCTAAGATGCCACCACTTATATTGACATGCTGTGTAACATCAAATAGCCTATTCCCAAACAACAAATTCCCATGTGAAGATGGCATCTCCATCTAGAAATTCATATTCACACTTTGAATTTTCAAAATTCATCAAATTCAAATTTCAACATGACTATTCACGTCAGCTGTAGCAAGAAAGAGTTAACTGACATCTGTACCATTTCCCATATCACCAGCACTCACCTATAAGATTGCTGCTTGTTATTTCAGACAT
Organism: Sphenodon punctatus; assembly: GCA_003113815.1. Lineage (NCBI taxonomy): Eukaryota > Metazoa > Chordata > Lepidosauria > Sphenodontia > Sphenodontidae > Sphenodon > Sphenodon punctatus. The sequence continues at coordinate 637,469 of QEPC01003948.1, forward strand.
TGGTATGCTTGTGGCAGAGCTGGGGGGAGCCCAGAGCTGGGAGAGCAGGAGCTGCGGGTGGTGATTGAGGGGCTCAGCTTCCTGCAAACAAGAGTCACTGCCCATTTCCATGACATAGGGAGTATGCTTGTAAATTTGGCCTTGGCAGAGGGGGGGTGATTCCAGCCCCTTTCATGAAGTAGTTTTGCCCCCACATCACCTTCGAATTGGGTAGCGGGACCTTTCCCTGGGAGTGTTTAAAAGTCAGTGTCAGCATGAGAGAGAGTCACCACCTGGCTATTCAAGCAGGAAAAAATCTTTCCTACCCTCCCACTTTGAAGTACAACTAAGCCATGCTGCTACCTACCCTATACTGTTAATTTCATCTGACTGGCTGGAAGAAGCAGCAGTGCTGGCTGCAGAGCATCGGGGAGCACTAGGAATGGCTCACTCAGCCCCCTCCCAAGCCAATGTCCCCAGCCCCTGCAGGCAAAGAAACCTCCCGCACCAGGTTGCCAGACCCTCCCCACCCTCTCCCCTGCTTTCATTATGATCCTTGGTGACAGGAGATCAAGGTGTGGGTTCCCTCCTCTCCCAGCTGTTAAAGTGTCTGAGAGTGGAGGGATTACTCCCCTCCCCCCCCCTTTGAGCTCCTGCCACTGAGGATCATAATAAAAGCAGCAGGAGTTGTGAGGGCTGCAGACCTGGTGTGCTGCGGGAGGGTAACTTGGCCTGCAGGAGGCTGGGGACATTGACCTGCGGGGGGTGGGGCTGTCTCCAGATGCTGTTCTTAGCGGTCCCCGATGCTCCGCAACCAGTTCCTTTGCTTCTCCCAACCATCTTGTTAATTTCACCTGGCTGGCTAGCTGGGAGAAGCAGCCTAGCCAGCTGAGGAGGTTCCCCCAGCCAAGTCACACACACACACACCAGATGCTGCTGAGGCTGCTCCGCCACTGGGCCCCCCAGGCAGAAACAGCTGTGATCACCACCATGTTCCCTCCTGCCTGCAGATGTGGCCATTCCTCTGCTGGCCAGCTAAGGCTCGTGCGCATGTGTTGAAAAGGTTCAGGTTTCCATCTTTTCCATAAGATAAAGTGGAACTTTAAACATGTTATAACTTAAAAACTACAATGAGTATTTTGAAAAAAATTAAGCCACAGTACCCCTCACCCACAGGCTTCAAATTTCTAAAAGTGTTTCAGCTCATGACACATAACTATAAAACCGTGAGTCTGATTAACTTGAAATGGTTGTAAAAACAACCAAAAAACTGCTCCTTGGCCTTCAATCCTTCAACTGCTGTATCTTGGCCATTTTTAATCCAATTTGTTTGGAATTTGAAGATGTTTAAACCCTCACCCAAGCAATCCTCCATGCCAAGTTTAATGATAATATCATACATCATCTTGATGAAATTCACCGTAACTATCCAGGCACTACCATGCCTGGGTAATAATGTTGCTGTGGATGACCTGGACTCCAGGCCCCCACTTTTCACATACTTCCTTCCCCAAAGGCCTCTTTCTCTTCACTCCTCTCCATAGCTCTTGGGGAGAAACCTCTTCCCCTTGGAGTAACCTCTAGCTTTCTCCAGCACTTCTGGGTAAGGAGGTGATCTACCTAAACTAGTGGCTCCCAAACTAGTGATTCCCAAAACATTTTAGACCAAAAGGCCAAAGGCAACTCACAAAATTTCTCATGTATCAACATGCACCCAGCAGAGATGGGCAGAACCTGTCTCATGCACATTCTAGGGTAGCATTGACTGCATAAGGTAGGCAAGATCAGTCACTTCAAGCATGACAGACAACAAGGGAGGGAGATATTGAGGGAAGAAGAGAGGGGATGTGAAAAATACAGCCAACCTAAATATAGCGTGGCCCGGGTTGGCTGCCCTGGGTCCAACACTTTTCTCTACTTCTGGGGGCCTCACTCGTTTTCACCAGTGCAGGGTATGAGGGCCCCACACACTCCCAGTGGGGCCCCAAACACAGAAGTATGGGGCCATGTGGGAGTGACCACTGCGCGCCCCACATTTTATCTTCACCTTAGGCTTTGCAAAGGCCAGCCCTGGTGAGAAGGGAGCGACTAATGCACATATCTTGGCCATAGTATATGTACATTACAGTAATTTCTCAGGCTCATTCTCTCCTCTGGAGATGGGGAAACAAAAGCTATTTTACTGTAGCTATGCCGAATTCAGCAGACCAGCTGCAGATCACTTGTCATGCCTGTATAGAACAATGTTCAGGAACTACAGATCTATACTCGTACCTGTATCCACTGTTAGAAATACTTTTCATTGTATTCCGTCTCCCAGTCACTGATCTCTGGCTGGGATTTTCAGTGGAGTCTAAGGGAATTAGGCCTCTAAACCCAATTGGAACTGAATGGGTATTCTGCTTCTAGGTTCTTTAGGTGCCTTTGATAGCCCCACCCTGTGCCTTCAACTTGTTCCCATATGTTTTCCTTTCCTTCCATGTCTGCAGCCTATCAAGCCAGATTTAAAACAAAATAAAACAAAAAAGTTAGCTCTCATTCAGGCACAAAAATTAGGAACAGAATTTCAAGAAATGCTAAACATGCAAAAACTCATCATATGGCACTTTAGGACAGTCTTTCAGAAGAGCTTAGCATGCTAGATTAGTAGGATTAACCCTTTTGAATATTTGGTCCACTGTGAAGAACATCCAAGACAGACGGACACAGAATCTTACAACTAATCAGGCAGAGGAAAGTGCTGCAACAGATAGCTGATATCTAGAGCTGAAATGGATAGTGGGCTTATTATTCAAACACTTATCTGTGACTGAAAACAGTTACACGCATATCTGATTTTCCATGTATTCCATTTCATTTTTTGGTTTTTCAGTTTGGTTATTTTGGTATTTTGGTTGTGTCATTTTCAGCAATTGTGTGCATGCACAGTAATGTAAAATATTGCCAAAACTGAATAGTCCAAATACAAAATGACCCAAATAACCAAAACAAAAAAACCCTACAAAACCAAAATGGAATAACCAAAGCAGCTACCCAATGGAGCACAAACCCGTATCCATTATTACCTGGGCTGCCATTTTCCGTTTGGGCAGTTTGGGCAGATTTGATGGGTTTGCCATTTTTTTGACTACTTGTTTCAGCTCTAATATTTTTGCTTTCTGAAAGCTACTAAGAAGTAAGTCCTTTTTTTGGTCTTCACCCTGGCTATGTTGACTGCTAATAAACCTGTGGCCTTACATGGACCAATCTTCCATATGAGATGGCTTATTTCCTGTTCTGTCCAACACAATGGGGCTGTAGTACTATGAATGAGCACAAACAAATATTGAAACGACAACAAAAAGAATACTCCACTAATATTTTTATTCTTGTAATTTAGACAATTAACCTTAAGATGCTCCCAATTTGCATATAAAAACAACTCCTAGGGCTTTGACTTTGTGTGGCAGTTTTAAGCCTGGAGTGGGGGGGGGGGTGATCTCTCTTTTTTTGAGTTATAAACCCCTTGAAAATAGGGGTTTATAATGGAATCACTGACAGGCCCTTAACTACAGTGGCGCTAGCGGGCATCACTGTAATACAGGAATAAAACTAAATTACATCACTTGTCATCATTAAGAAAAATCTTCATCTCGGTTCTTCATTTGAAAAGCACTATAGTTAATGAATGATTACTGAGCCATGACACGTAAATGACTAAAATATAGGAATTATACTGAGGTCAACTCAAGTATTTTTTAAACCATGAAATTAAGGAGCCTATTCACTTTGGTACAGGATACCACTCCTGGCCATTATGCTCCTTTGCAACACTGCCTTTGAGCATAAGGGAATGGTATGTGTTTCTATATTCGGAGATTAAGATCCCATGCAAATTTAAGAGGTGAACACATGAGTGCTCTTGTGTGACCAAGAATGAGATCCTTTCCTGTGTTCATATATGTTTCCTGGAAGTATCTTGTTTTCTTTAAGCTCTGCTACATGCAAGCAATTTGTACACGAAGAATATTTTCCAGTACAGAGGTACTTGTTCTGAAAAGAGTGTTCAGGTATTAAATCAGAAGTCTATTAACTAAAATTTAGTAACCCACATATAGGCCCTTTTTAATGAAACTGCCGCCCCTCCGCAGTAGCGGTCCATGGTCGTGCCGCTGTGGAGACAGTGGGGGGCGGGGAGGGACAGGTGCAGATGGGCGCACAACCATCCTCACCCATGCCCCCACACGGAGCAACCAACGCTTTCGCCGGTTGCTCTGTGCAGGGACAGTGGGTGGAGGTGTGTGTTTCACAGGAGTGCACACGCATGCCCACCCACCGCCGCTTTCAAATGGGATGAACCCACCCAAGTCCACTGCATGGCATGAGTGGGTGCATCTTGTGTAAAGACGGTCATAGCGTATCAGCTCCTTTTAACTCTGACTATTTTAAGAGAATGGAGATGAAGTTGTTCAGATTGTATCTTTTATTGGACCAACTTCTGTTGGGGAGAATATGCAAACTTTCAGGCCACACAGGGCCCATCCGCAGGCATGTTGCATAACAAGTCAGAAATATATAAACTGAACAAATTCAGGACAGGTATATATGAAAAGACACCGCAGTGACTTGGATGGGAGTGAATAGGACAAAATAACTAGAGAAAGGGCTGTAGTTGGGCAGGAAAAAAAGAGAGATGCCAGACATTTAAAAACAAAGTTGTTAGTGAGAAAGTTAGTAGCATATCACACATTTAAATACAGAAGTGAAACCAATAATTACATCCAATACTAAATGGCCATTCTGGGAAAAGTGGATAGCACAGTTAAACTAGTACTTCTCCATAGTTTGCAAGTTGATTCGAATGTGGCAGCACAGCTACTTCCTGATTTGAGCAGCCATGATCAGATTGTGCCCACCCTGCGTTCCCTGCATTAGCTGGTTGTAGAGTGGTGGATTGAATTTAAGATTGCACTGCTGGTTTTCAGGGCCCTGAATGGTATAGGCCTGGCTATATTTGAGACCTGCTTCTAGAACCTCACCCTACCGACTATCTATTCTCAGTAACCACCTGCTGTTTGGGGATTCCGCTGTTATGTCTTAAGTGGGTGGGTGATCGGGTCTTTGCAGTGGCAGACTCCTCAGACCACTTTTAGATAAGTGGCTGGACTTACCGGCTTGAAGAAAGCGCTTCCTGAAAAGCCGCACGGGGTGCGTTTAGACGCACCGGAAACAGTCGGCCACCATTGGAATCACGGCTCGCACAGTCTCTTTGAAGCCGTATTTGGAAAGTCTCAATATCGGGGCTTTCCAAATATGGCTTCAAAGAGACCATGTGAGCCGCAGTTCCTATGGCAGCCGGCTACTTCCGATGTGTCCAAACACACCCCGCGCAGCTTTTCTGAAAGCGCTTCCTTCAAGCCGGCAAGTCAAGCCCCTCATCTAAAAGTGGTCTCAGTGTAGAACTCACTCCCTCTGGATATTTGTCTCAGTTCCTCCCCCCTCACCTTCAAAAAGCACCTGAAGTCTTTGTTATTCTCCAGGCACTCTTAGAGGATTCACTGCTGATACTGCTTAATGTATTTTTCCTCCCACTTTACTTTTCCCTTTTAAACTGTTTTAAATGGATCTTACATAGATTTTAAGTTGTTTTATGGTGTTTCATTTCGTTTTATCATACTGATGTTCTGAAGCACCCCGAGTGCTATTCTGTGGGGGTGCTATATAAATAAAATGTATTATTCATTTTCATTATATTATACCTGTTTTGCAATTTTCAGCTGATAGTTCTGACTTGTTACTAGCCTGAAGAAGGGCCCTGAGTTTCTTAGACTTGCACCCTTGAACGTTGGGCAAATAAAAGATACCATCTGGGATACTCTGCCTCCATCTGTCATTTTTGGGCCAACATGAAAACCACACTCTCTCTTTCTAAAATATATCCTAAGGAAATAAAAGGGACTTTTGGTCGGTTCTGGTCAGTAAGGGAATGATAACTAGATGCCAATTCAACATGCCAGTTTTATCCATTCTTCTGATACAAGTTCTACACACACACGACTTTCTGAATGCATAATCTTGCAACACCACATTAAGGGATCTCAGCATCCAAATAGTGTGAAAAATTGCAACTCGGTTTTAGAGATGAAAGTGTAAGTGAAAGTGAAGGTTACCAAATTAAAACCGACGAATGTAGGCTGCACGTTAATTGTCACCTAGCTATTTTGCTTGTATTGGTCATGTGGCTGATGACAGCTACAGATGCTGATAGATTGTGACCCGTTCTAGAAATCTGGCACTTGGGAAAAAAATGGCAGAGAAGTAAGCTCTGCAGTCTGCAGAGAAAGAAAAGGAGAGAGGGATTTCTGACAGCTCAAACGGAGGAGGAAAATTAGAAAGGAAAGCCAGTACCACTACCATATGTGCTCATAGCTAGTCAGGACAGCTGGCAAGAAACATTGCACTTCTCTCCTTCACGTCCAGGACTGTGATATATTTCTTTATATGGCTATCAATAATACTGAATGATTAATACTAATGATTTATGTTAATTTCATTATAAGCTTTATTTGTTGCCCAGTGTTGAATTAAGACTGTCAAATCATCCTTTTCTACATTGCTAAAGACTTTTAAAATGCAAGTCCAAAGCATAACATCTGATCATTAATATGTTAATTCTTCTGTTTTCAGAGATATACCAGGGAGACAAAGGCTGTTTGAAGGAAGGACATTGTGGTACAGGGATCCCAGCTTTGTTTGCTCCAACAAATAAATATAAAGAACTTGCCTGAGACATAGCTTCTTTAAAAAAAAAAAAAAAAACATTTGGCATTTTTGATTCTTCTGTTGCCAATTTGAAAAGCTGTCCATCTTCTGATGTCAATTTGAATAACCCCACGCCCAAAATATCTAAGTAGTAGGCCGAGTGGTCAGACTCTCCCCTCACAAAGCTATATGCATTTCTCCCTGATAAGCCAGTCCATTGCTCAATTCTCACCAATATTATTAATAGGTCTCAAGCCTGAGCATGTCAGAATGTGACTTCACTGACTTTGGGTGCAGCCAGATGAGACAGGGAGGGGAGGCTACTACACCTTGGGTAGCCTTACTTCTCCCTGGGCAGCTGGGCCATGTGATGTAATGAATTGTGTGGCCTATGGTAGTCAGATCTTTTCCACCCTCTGTCCCGTGGCGAGGGGAACAGCTGCCTGCTATGCGATATGGCCTTGCAAAAATTCTGAGGATGCATCGCAGAGCAGTCTTACCCCAACTGGGGTAAGGCTGCCTACAGTGGGGTAACACAGATGGGCAACGGGCACTGTCGCCCGTCACGCACAGCCACGACAACTATATGAATTCCCTTTGACTTAAAGTTCACTTTCTAATGCATGTTACTTTCATGTTACAGGTAGTAATAATACGGTCCTGATTCTTTCGGGCAAACTGAAGTACATTTGGTCCTTAGACTAAATTGTACGGGGACTATTTGGTCAGCACAAGGACTTTTTTTCATCCCTTGGGTACTATGCTTCTACTGGGAGACACCCATTGGAGACTTCAAATTGTGCTAGTAGGGAAACCATCAAGCAGGCATTGGGCTGAGACATTTCGGATATATTATTTACTTATTTTATTTATTCAAATTTATACCCTACCATTCCCATTATGGCTCAGGGAGGCTTACAACATATAAAAACATCTTTAAAAATCCTCTTAAAAACCACACTCCAACCTCTTGGATCCCAATCCCACCCAACACTACCCCTGCCAGACATGTGGCCAAACAGAAAAGTCTTACATCGTTTCTGGAAGATGATCAGTCTTGGGCTTAGATGAATATCCCAGGACAGGGACTTCCATATAATTATTGTAATGAGATCAAAGCAATTATTTCAGGAACTTGAACTCTGAGCTATGAGCCCAATCCTGCAAGCACTTATCAAATTTATTGACCACCTGTCTGAATATTCTTTTCAGAGGACATTTTCAAACATGACACTACCACAGGTAACCCTGGCGTGGCCACTCATGGTGGTTTCACGTCTGCTCTCACCTGCCAGATGTTTGCTGCAGGCGAGAGCAAAGTGTTCCCCAGACAGTGGCAGGATAACTCCAGGTTGTGCTCTGGGCTCCCTGGCAGTGCACATCTCGGAGTTAGCCCTGTCACGGTCCGGAGAAGGCAACCCCGGATCGTGGTAGAGCAGGCCATCACATCTGATGGCCCACTCTACCTAACTCGGGCCAGTGGTTGGAGCTTTTCTGGGTGGGCACAGCAGCCTCATAGGCCACATACCCACCTGTAAGGGAGGGGGCCAGGTCACACTGAGCAGCACGGGGGGAAGATCCATGCGGACTACGTCCTCACATCCCCCCGCCCACTTCCCAGCCCCAGCCACTGGCACGTTTGTTCAGCAATGGGGCTAGATCCTGCCTGTGGGGAGGGCTTTCACCACAGGCAGGATCAAAGAATGGCAGCTCCTCGAACCGTCACATATGAAAATGCCCAGAGTCACTGGAAAGGCCTGCCAAAATATTTGCTGGCTTGACTGGTAGGTTTTGGAGTGTGGCTTGGTTTCATGAACAAATCCAATATTTCAGATGCTTATCTAAAGCTTCTCTGACCCCCTTGGGCCTGTGGCACTCAGCTGAGAATCTCATGAGAGAATGTTTGATCATTAGCTTTCCAGACATTCTAAAAATGTCCTATGGATCCTTAGGGGACATAGAGAGACAGGAAGTTCTCATACAAAGTTCTAGTTGAATCTGCTCCACCCTCGGCCCTTCTTTGTTTGAATCTACTAGAAACCCTCCTCTTGGGTCCTGCTGTAAATTAGCCTTTTGTATCTTTCCTCAGTATATGAACTATACAGACTATTTTATGAGATTTTTAAACCCTGCCTACTAGGCAGACAATAAATCTTCAAAAATAAAAGCCAATTACATATATTTTAGTCATAGGACATGATTATAAACCTAAAATACAAATCAAATTTTAATGCCTTGAAGTTCTTGGTGTTTTTTTCTCCAGGAATCCATTCCTTTCGGCTTTAAAACTACAATATATAGGCTTTCTACCAAAAAGGAAATATTCTATTTGCTGCTGCTGGATTATTTTTTTTATGATGGAACTATAGTTCTGCTGGTTTAGTCTGGGCTATACAGCTAACACATGTCAAAACATATGGACCACCCCATTTATCAAATAATCTACTCTTTGAATAGATAGGCACTATCAGCAATCTGGTATTGATCTCTACAGGCTACTGCTATTGTTCATCTGAGCATACAGAATGGCAGCAGGAATTAATGAAAGAAACAAAACAATGCATACCAATCACCACCGCACACAACTTTTTTTTTTAAGTTTGGTCAAGTTTATGTAGCTATCAAAAAAAGCATAACTATGTATAAAAGGTATTCAGTACCACTGATTTGTTTGGGTGGATGTGCAGAAGGGGATGTTTGCGGACTTGTGTGTGACAATGCACATGGTGATGGAAAAATCAGCTCCAGCAAAATATCAAGTTCTGCTGACTTCCTACATGTTTGCTTCTAGACCCTGATTATAAACAGCATGCACTAATCTAACACGATAACTCCCTTGCAGGGTATTAGACTGGTCCTCACTAGAGTTAAGGCTGAGATGGCTCTTTCATTAAAAAGCTGCATTTTGGTGCATATTTAATGTCCTGGACATCTCAAATTACAACTGGCTGAATCTTGGCATGCAGCTTGTCGGTCCAGATGCAGTTTTTGTTTGTCTGTTTTTATGGGAAATTGTATACATCGGTTGAGATGGCCCCAGTTTGATAGTAACTAAAAAAAACCACAAAAAAACCAAACACAGAGATATTTGTGATTTTTTTTTAAAAAAGCCTCTTCAGTGAACATATGGAATAAGATAAAAATAAAGCCTCCTTTGACATCTGAACAGCAACGTAATACAATTTAAAATTTCTCCAACCTTACCTATTTTGTTTTGTATATATACACAATAGCACCTGAGTACCTGTACATAGGAGTGGTAAGAATGTCTCTGCCTCCAAGAGCATTTTGTCTAGTTCAGAGCAAGGGAGGCTGGTGAATATGGACACAGAGGGGCAGTGACCCCCTTGTGCCCATGGTACCCTCCAGCCCGCACCCGCATCCCCAAAACCCCTTCTCTCGCCTCTGGTGCTGCCGCGCCTGTTTGTGGCCTGCTGCCCTGAAAACATCAGGGCACTCTGTCTGGAGTGAATACCCAGAACATCACAGCCAGAAGATGTGGCCAGCAGCAGGCAACGGGTTCCAATGGGAACCCAGCAGCCATTAGAATCATGCCCTCCCAGGCAGTCCTTCTTCTGGCTCTTCCCTCCCCCACCCCTTCTGGCCCTGCCCTGCCCGGCATGGCATGGCATGGCATGGCCTGGCCTGGCCTAGCCTGACTGGCTGGCTGGCTGTGACGTGTGCTGGGGTCACTCTGCAGAGTGAACACACAGAGCATCATAGCCAGGAGATGTGACCAGCAGCAGACAATGGGTTCCAATGGGAAGCCAGAAGCCATTAGAATCAATGGCCGGACAGGGCACTTTGAAAAAACACCTCCCAGGGCAGGCTTTACTCCTCCCCCCTCCCTTCCGTGGGCGGAACCAAACATCAGTTTCAATTGAGCCATTTTGTAGCACATGGCCATGCTTGCAGCTGCCTGCTCCTGTCTGGTAAGTTTCAGGGCCCTTGGGCTCCACTTACATTAAATATTTGTTTTCCGTTTCCTGGGCAGATTGGAGGCTTGGGGTGGAGAGGGCAGATTGGGGGGAATTGTGTGCTTTAAGGTTAAATTGTGTCCCTTGCTTGCTCTAGGGTGACCATTAGCATTGTCCCAGGAAGTCCTTTATTTTAGGGAATTTGGGCTGTCCAGATTGGAACAGGGTCCAGGCACCCTATTGTCCAGAATGAGCCCCGCGCCTGCCCCACTGTGTGTTCTCAGATCTCTCCCAGAGTTGGGGCAGGGCACCGCATGCTGGGGCTCGGTGCAGGGATATTCAGTGTGGCGGTAGTAGCAGCGCCAGGAAAATGAAAGTGCCTGCAACAATGCGGCAGGCGTGGCAGCACATGCCTCCCCTTCCTCTCACAACTTGAGTCTTCTGTCTGGGCTGGTTGAGCCTAGATGGCTCCTCTCTCCTGCTACTGCATCTTCGCTACTCCGGGATGGCTCTCCTCTCCTACTCCTGCAGCAGCTTGGAGGAGGCTGGCGTGGCTGGCTGCAGACGGCAGTGGAGGGATTCAGCAAGGAGAGACTCAACCGAAGTTCAGGGCCTGCTGCTTGGCTGACTCGGGACGGCCCAGGCCCCCTTCCCTTGCAGAGGAGCCTGCCTGACCTGACTGCTGAGAGCTGAGCCCGAGAGCGGGGGCTGGCCCGCCAGGGTCTGCCCCCCAGGGACAGGGAGGCAGCAAGACAAGCACAGAGTGCTGAGAGCGGACGGAGGGTAGAAGAGGGCAGAGGAGGAGGAGGAGGATCACACGCGCCCAGTCAGGAGTGGAGACTAAACAAAAAGGTTGGGCCCTCCTGCCCCCCCACCCCCTCTCAGGACACCCCCTCTCATGACAGGACAGCTCAGAGGGGCTTGGCTGCCCCCCACCCCGCCAATGCACCCCTTGCCTGCCAGTCACAAGCCTGGTTGTCTTTGGTTTGGGCTTGAGCCCTGTCAATTCATTATTTATTATTATATTATTATTATTATTTATTTGGGCTTGAGCCCTGTCAATTTATTATTATTATTTATTATTAATTATTATTATTATTAACAAATTACATATTACTCATGGACAAACTAATGCACAGGCTTCCGAACTGTGAGTTGGGACCCAATGTGGGGTTGTGCCATAGAAGGGTAGGATGGATCATTAACTCAAATCTGCTTTGCTATTTGATGTACTTTGCATGTCTTCATTGTTTTCTGGGGTCACCAGATTTTATTTCATTTTTAAATGGAGGGTCACAAAGTGAAAAACTTGGCAACAACTCTTCTAAGAGTAGCAGAATCTGACCAATTATAGTTAATAAGTGCTCCTACATTTGTGGATGATGGTGACTGGATGACTCTGGAGGTTCCTTCTAGCTCTACAATTCTGTGATAATGATTTCAAAAGTCAAAATATTCTATTTCTTCGATACTATTTTAATAACGCTTAAATCCACACTTGTTCATCAAGTATCCGACTCTGTAATGGACATCTCTCAAGAGGTGTCTTCGAGATGCTGAACTAGTTCTGAGGAATTTGCACTAATTCAAGAGATGTTGTAGCCTGCAATTTAAATTGGGAAAGTATTGTTAGTCGTAGTGCAGGTGTGTGGAGTGCGTATGTATGTGTGTGCATGTGTGTATACAGTGTCACTGTGCAGGGTATGTGTATGTGAGTTCAGTGTCACCCCTTCCTTTTCCTCTGATATCAGTGTATGCAGTACTTAGATTGTAAGACATTTGGGGCAGAGTTCACGTTTTGGTCATTTGTCTCTGTGTAGCTGAGATGTTCCCAAACTGTGAACCATGATTTCTGAACATGAGGTGCAGGGGTTTAGCTATAGTAGGCCATTTTTACACGGATGCCCGCACCTCCACCACCACCCCCGCCGCTCGGTGTTTGGGCGGGTGTGCGATGGGGGGGCAGTCCATGTACACGGCCGGTGGTGGCTGGGGGGATGGGTGTACGGTGGGTGTGCGCCTGTGTAAAACACCATTAGAGGTGGGCGTTTGTGCATGCGTGCTCCCGCCGCACACCCATCTCCACCTACAGAGCCCTCCGGTAAAACGGAGGAGGCTCCGTGGGTGGAGGTGGCTGTGTGTCCATGTGAACGGACACCCCCCCACGCACCCTGTCCGTGTATTAACGGCCGTAGGTGCAGCTGCCAACCACACAAGGGGGCCCGTGTGTCTGGGGGGGATCTCATGCACGTAGAAGGTGTACGAGTATGCACACTGGAGTAGAGTGCCCAAAAAGAGGGCCCATTCCATCTTCTGCACAAGGGCCCATTCCCACCTAGCTACGCCCCTGCTGGGATTGCACACCTGATTGCTGTTTTATATACTTTGCATGTCTTTGTTGGTGTCTCACACACAAACCACATAGATACAACAACATACTGCGTGTGCGACTGTGTGTGTGAGAGAGAGAGTTGAGTATGAGTGCGTGTGTCTGAGTGAGAGAGTGGGTTGCTCCCTCTCCCCCACCCCCGTGTCCCTTTCATGGCTGTCCCATTGGCTCCCTTCAGCAGCACCTTATAATGGACAGTGGACTGAGCAGGTGCAAGTGACCTGGTCACAATCTTCCCCCATTATAGTGGTAGAGTTGTACGGTAATTCATATTTAAATTATAGTAAAATTGCATAAATTAATATCAATTAGCATATGAAAAAATTATGCAAATCATTCTCCTCTATTCTGGTGATGCCTCAGTGTCCACCCTGGCTTGCCCCCATGTACACTCTGGGAGACGTGGTTCTCACCTGCTACTGTTTAAGTGATTTATTTATTTTTTAAGAGAGGTTTTACCTTGTCTGTGTTTCCCCTGGGCATATGTGGGGTGGGGTTGAAGGGAACTTTTGGCCTCCTGCCCCCAGGTGCACTGGACTTAGACCGCTTTTACATGAGCGGCTGGATGCAGCGTGTTGAAGAACGTGCTTCCTGAAAAGCCCCACGGGGTGTGTTTAGAGGCACTGGAAGTAGCCGGCTGTCATAGGCTCATTTTTTTGAAGGCACATTTGGGAAACCCCGATATCAAGGCTTCCCAAATGTACCTTTAAGAAGACCACGTGAGCCACGATTCCTATGGTGGTCAGCTACTTCCGGTACATCGAAACTCACCCCGTGGGGCTTTTCAGGAAGCGCGTTCTTCAATGTGCTGCATTCCTGCTGCTCATGTAAAAGCGACCTTCATTCTGCTTGTGCTTGGTTGCCTGCTTTTCCCCTGAGCAGATTGGGGAGGACTTTGCCATGGATCTGCCACCCCTTTATCATTGTGTGTGCCCTCATCTCTGCTCCCTTATCCTGAGTTCAGTCTGTTAGTATTGGGGGGTAGGAAGTGGATCCAGGGGCCAGATCCAGAAGCTGGAAAGGAGCATAAAACCTCATCATTGGCCACATTTGATCCCTGGACCTGAGGTTACAGAGTAGATTTGAGGGGGTGAGATTTGTTTGCAATGGCCCCATCATGGGCTGAACTTAGGGTTTGGTCGATAACTTTAACATTACAGATGGGGGGGTGTTGTTTTTTCCAGAGTTTGCCTGTTTCAGTGTTGCCAACTCATGAGTCTTATGATTGTAAGTGTTGATGGATCTAGGGTCCCCCTAGGAATGTAACTTCCTGTTGGGATTAATTCCCCCTGGAATGTAAGTCATATAGGGCCATCAGCCATACCTGAACTTTTCTGCCAGCCCCTCATTTTAGAACAATAGTTTGGGCTGGGTGATGCTGAGTACTGGATGGGACAGCTTTCAGTCTGTGTCAGAGTAGAGAGCTGCACCCTGGTTGTGGAGGTTGCATGCTGGAGTTTGGGGGCAGAAGACTACAGAGAGACAGCCTTTGGGGGACACCTTGTGGTGCTGGACCTGACTGGAGGAGCTGGCAGCTGATCCCAGCCATTCCTCTCAACTTGTACCTTTGTAAATAAATGGACTATTATACCACACAGTAAGTCTCTAGTTTCTCTCTCCTGCTCAAGGGACACCGACCCAGCAAGGCTGTTCCTGGAACTTCCCACCACTCGGGAAATGGTGTGAACAACATAAGGGTGTTGAAAATCCATAAGTGGTGAGAGTTGTGATAAGCCTGTGATTTTTGACTTTGCCTTTCAGTAAGAAAGCAAGATTCCCTAAAGTTGTGGAGAGAAGCTTTAAAACACGACTGCAGTGTTTGGCTGAGAAACTGAAGGCAAATGGAAAGAACCCCAGGTTAATTACTGCTTTCAGCTCTGAGTCTAACCTGTTAGTTGTTTTATTCGGGGGGGAAAGCAACTTGTGATTTATATATCAGATGTCTTGGTTCTCGTTATGTTTTTCTCCATTTGTACATGTGAAATAAAAATTTGCTGTTGCTTGTCCCAACCCTCTTTTTGGCTTGTGGGCCTCCTTCCTCACTCAGTCTGTGTAGTTCCTTGTTGTCAAAAAGAAATAATGAACAGTTTTCTGTTAAGTTTGAAAGTAATTGTGTTGATTATGCTATACTAACAACATTTACCTTCTGTACAGTGGTGTCCATGCAAGTACAACCTGGATAATTTGTATTTTTAGTTCCTATATGATTTGATGCTTGAGAAAGTTAAACTTTGAATGCTTAAATTTGTTGGGATATTTGATACCGTGGAAATAACAGACAAAATATAGAAGCTTTCCAAAGAATGTTTTGGTGACAAAGTTGTTCAGTGACTAAAGTACTTAAAAATACTTGCTTTGCTGGTTTTGCATGCAGTCTTATGTGGTTTTAATCTTTTTGAAGGAGCAAATAGCTACATTAGCCATTTCTTTGCCACCCACTCAACTTGGAATTTGGGATCTTAAGGATTTTTCCATGTATTGTTTTTTTCTTGTTCACTGGTCTGGAAGTGAGGGAACTATATTTGAGGTGGGAAATACTTTCTCTCCCAGGAACAAATTACAGCATTTATGGGTGATTTCAGACATTACGAGATCACGCTGAACCACACTGAACCACGCTCAACACCCCCGTGGGGCCAAAGGGCCCTGAACGTCTGAACGGCGCGCGCCAGATGTTCATCACGCTCAATACCCACATGGGGTCAGTTTCAACCACACTTCCCGGGCTAGCCGGGGGAAGGTCCCGGGAAGCGTGGTCAAACGAACCCCCACAGGGAACCAAGCAAAAGTAACGTCTGGACGCCAATCCCCAAGCGGAACCAAACAAAACGAGCCGCAGCCAGGGACAAGGCACGCAGCGTCGCTGCCAGGCAACCAGCATCAACACATACACCGGAGGGAGATTTAAAGCAAGAGCAGCAGCAAGCAAGCGTGGCGGGATGGAGCGAGGAGGGAAGCGGAAGAGAGTGGAGGCAGAGACAGCGACAGCGGCGGGACAGGAGGCGGAGGAGGTGCAGG
>QEPC01003948.1:659025-718019 GCA_003113815.1 Sphenodon punctatus
CCCCCTCTGAGACTGCCTCTGTTCCTGTGGGGGCGCCTCCTTGGACTGGACTGGGGTGGTGTGGGGGTGGGGGTTGCTGCTGCCTGTGCCTTGCCCCTTGGTGGTGCCCCCCGTCCCTCCTGGAGTTCCCGGTGGGGTGTTCCGGGCGCCCCTGCCCCCCCTTCCCGGCCTTTCCCTGGTGTGTGTGTGTGTGTGCCCGGGCGTGTGGTTGGGCATTGTGCCCCGCTGCGGGTCCGCTGTGTGTGCCAGCTGTCAGCCTGTTCTCGCTCTTCCCCCCTCCCTTCCCGTTTCCCTTGTGTGGGCGTTCCCTTGTGTGCCTTGTGGCTTCATTTGCCCTCCGTAGGCCATGTCTGTGTCCCGCCCCTGCCCGGTGCCTTGTGGGGGTTTAGCGCCTGGCGGGGGTTCGGCTGCACGTCTGTTGTGCTGCCGCGGCCCGCAATGGTGCGGCCCGGTTCCGGCCCATGGTCCCGTTCCCGGCACATCTGTTTGGGTCGTTTTCCCACCCCCGGGTGTGGTTGCGCTGTTCACCCCCCCTGGTGGTTCGCTGTGGTGAACCGGCCGCCCGTAACGTCTGAAAATACCCTATAGTGTGCATTTTAGGATTCCATATACTTCCATTGGATCTTGTGGCCTATGCTGCTGTGTATTTCAGAAACGGTAATGTTTGCTTGAATTGCACCTTAAGTAATGTACTGGAAATTTCTGTAATCTGGCCTAGCTGTTATGGTATTCCTGTCATTGAACACACTGCCTGCTGGTGGCTATTGGAAACAGGTCCCTGCCAGTGGGCTTATAATCTAAGAAGGACAAGGGTGAGGAAACACAGGGAGAGACAGACACACACATTCCCATTCTTTACAGATGGGGAACTGAAGCTGTAAAATTTCATATTAATTTCAAAATTCTGCTTGGCCCCACCTACCATTGGTTTGGCCCTGCCCCTGCCTACTGTTGGCCCTGCCAACTGCTGGCTCCACCAGCCTTATAACCCATCATCCACCTCTTAGTTCAGAGGTAAGGAATCTCTGGGCTGTGGGTAAAATCTGACTCCTGACAGGTTTTTATTTTGCCCCTTTCCAGTTCCTGGCCCCTGGCCCAGTCTGTACCCTCAAGCATGGAAATAGTGAGCTTTGGGGAAAGGGAGCCGAGATTAGAGCATGCATTCAAAGATAGCAGATGATTCCATGGCATAGATCCAAGATATGAAACCTCTCCTTTCTTCCTTAACCTGAGCAGAGCCATCCCCATGGAGCCTGTACTAATTTTGAAAAGAGCCCATGGGAAAGAAAAGGTTCCACACCTCCAGTCTAAATAGGCAAGACAGTAGTACATTGGGAAAAGGAAGTATTGTTTTCCCCAGTTTACACAGATAGAGACCTATGGCACAGTGAGTCACTGAAAAATCAGCCAAACTCCTAAGTACCAGTCACTTTTGAAAATGGGAATTAAGGACTTTTGAAGATTTTGTCCCAAGTCAATTGTCCTGCATAACACACCAAGTCTGTGGGCTGGATTCTCTCCCGCGGGTTACATTTCACTAATTCTGAGAACCATCCTTAACTACCACATCACTAAAAAGCATTACTACTGAGCACCTCTACTTTGTGCTTATGCTACACGGTCCCTTAGCAAGTGGAAGATGATTGCAGCAAAGTGGAATGGAGCCACACACCTTTTTCCCTGGTGGAGAGCCAAAGAAAAAATCCTATAATTTAGAGAAAGTGTGTTTAGCATGTTGGCCCCACATATAAGAGGTGGAGACAAAGGGTGTTTTTAGACAAGCACCTTTCCACCCATTACCTATCCATCAGCTACCCATCATGATTGTTGCAGGACTGCATTGGTGCCCTATGCAGCCCTGCAACATGCATGATGGGTGGGTGTTGAGTGGGTAATGGGTGGGGAGGCACTTGTCTAAAAATACCCAAAGTAGTTCAGATGATGGACCAACTTCTGTTGGAGACAGCATTCAAAGGACCCCCAAACTTGCATACTTTTAGGCCTTTTTTAGATGAGATGTGCCCACTCATGCTCATGCAGATGTGCTGTATGGGCATGAGTGGGTGCCGCCCGTGTAAATTTCACGGCAGGTGGGTGTGCATGCGTGCGTTCTCCCGTGAAACACGCATGCATACCCACCTCCACCAATCACCCACTCATGGAGCAATTGGCCAAAACAATGATTGCTCCGTGAGTGGGGTTGCAGGGGGATGGGGGGGGATAGGTGTGCACCTGTGTGCACTCCCCACCCACCCCTGCACCGCACACACTGCCGCGCACATACCGTCCCCCCACACACACCCATGGCCCATATAAAAAAGGCCTTACTAACAAAAGTTGGTCCAATAAAATATATTGTCTGCACTACTTTGTCTCCAGTCTTATACTTAGAAGTCTTACATCCTCTAGGAAAATTCTCTATTGAGAATATCCAACCAGATTATGTAGGACTGAAGCAAATATTTGAAGAAAATTTTAAATGCCATATTTGGGTGTTCCGATCAAAGCAAATTTATTGTCAGACTTGAAAAATTTATTTTTAAGACTTCAGAAAACAATTATAAATTACTAATAATGTAACATCTATTAGTAACTTATAAGCACCATCACTTTTCATGGTTCTTTTACAAAATGATAATTATACACAGAATTTTTTTTCCCCAAAATGCTGACTGACAGAGCTTTAATGGGATTATTCTGGATTAAGTGATTTGTGGATCACAGCCCAAAGTTACAAATGGACAAAGAAATGTTATTTAAAAAGTGGTGGGAGGGGGTGTAAAATCAAAGCCATGGCTACATGGGGGGAAAAAAAGTTAAAACTATAGAGCAGCTCTATAGTGAAGGCAGCTGCTCTATAGTGAAGGCAGCTGTGTTAAAATCATGAACATTTTATTTATTATAAAGTTGGGATGATTTCTCCTAACACTGTGAAATTTGGTCAGGACGATCACCTGGATGAGAGGTAGAATCTGTTCTAATTCCAGGAAAATTGGATTTAAAATAAGAAAGTAAAAGACATTTGAATTCTGGAGGCAGAATTAGACCTTCCCCATTGAAGGAGGAGATGGTTCGTGGGGGCTGGCGGGTGAAGATGCCCTTTTTTACTCCCCTCCTACCTTTCCCCACAAGGGGGAGGGAGGAAAACGTTAAGGCACAATTTAAAAGAGGCAGCCATAGGCAGCCATAGGCTACCTGGAGAGTTTTTCTGGGCTTGAGGTCATGTGGGGTGGGGTATCCAATGGGAGCTTACCCAGCCCCGTGCTGCAGCTGGAAGTCAGTCCACCATGTGGCAGCCAACCACAACATGGGATTTCAGAACTCCTCACCTTTCATGGCCTTGGTGGGAGGATCATTGAGAGAGCAACCAGAGCCTTCAGGGAGTTAAGGTGGTGTGCTAGATCAGGCAGCGGATGGCTCACAGTGGAGCATCTCTTCATCGCAGCCCACAACAACGACAGGGGGTTGCAGCGAGGGGGTGGGGATCTTTGCTTCTGGGAGGGTTTTTTCTGGGGCCATGTTAGGAAGGAAGGGGAAGAAGGGACCAGGGAAGTCCCCCAAAGGGTTCTTTCTTTCTGGGAGGAAAGCAGGCATGTCCAGAGTCTCTGCTCAGCTGTCTGGTGCCTGCAACAACTTGGATACAGGTATGGAATAGGGGTGTTTCCCATAAACCTCCTTTGGGACACCCAGGAGAGTCATTGGCTTCCACTCCAGACAAGGAACTCATGGCACTCATGTGCTTGGTGGCCTCCAACCTTAGCATGGTTTCCAGGAAGCTGGGGGCATCTAGCTCTCTGGGCCTGTATGGGCAGGGCATCCCTCCGATAATGGGGGCTTCATCTTCACCACCCCCTTTCTGGGGCTATCAAGCAGGCACAGTTTTTGGTGTCAGGGGTGGCTGTCCCTCAGGCTTCAGGGCCTCTTCTTCAAATGACCATTTCTGGCCTCAGCAGCCATTGGGTATGGGTGAGGCGGCATGGTTTCAGCAGCCTGTGGCCTTGCCCCTTCAGAGTAGGGATGTGCAAACAGAGTTCAGGGGTTTGGTGTTCGGGCCGTTCGTGAACACCCAGAACCCAAACTGCCCCCCACCCGAACCAGCCAAACAAAGTTAGGGTTTCAAAACCATTTGGGTGGGGGACAGGGGGAACCCAGTTTTCCCTCCCCCTCCAAGCTGTGCAGGTGGAAGGGACTCTGGGGATCACCTCCCCCCCACCCTGCCCAGCCTGGTAAAAATATATATATTTTTTTTTTTTAAAAACCACCCCAGGGATCAACCTACCTGGTGGTGCCAGGGCTCTGGCAGTGGCAGCGGTGGTGGGTCCAGCTCCGGCAGTGCTCTGGAGCACTTCAGGCCTCTTCTAGGCCTTCCAGGAACTGAAGGAGGGCTTCCGGCCCCTCCTTCATGTCCTGAAAGCCCTACAAGAGGCCTGAAGCACTCTGGAGCACCACTGGAGCCAGACCCACCGCTGCTGCCACCGCCGGACCCAGGGCCAGAGCCCCGGCACCACCAGGTAGGTCGGGGGGGAGGTGAGCCCCGGTGCCCCTTCCACCCACGCAGCCTGGAGGGGGGAGGGAAAACTGGGGGCCCCCTGCCCCTCCAAATGGGTTTGGTGAAACCAAACAGGTTTGGGCTAAACAGCGCAAACCCAAATGGTTTTGGGGGGGCGAATCCCAAACGGGCCAAACACCGACACACACCCCCGGTATTTGCACATCCCTACTTCAGAGGCCTAGCCTTTGTCAGCTGAGACCCATTGTGCCCTCATCAACCTGTTCTCCCCAACCCAAATAAAAGCATCTAGGGAAAGCTCTTCAACTTTATTGTTGCCCCCAACCTGCCAAGGAAGAGGATTGTGGCTGAAAGACCAAGGCAAAGAGTAGGTGCATGGAGCCTAAGCTGTAAGAGAGCACAATAGGGAAGACTGTACAACATTTTTACTGTTTACATGGTGTGCAAATTAAGGCAGGAGCGTTAACACAATTTCCCTGATTTTTGGAGCATGGCTGAATTTGTAAGTGCCCAACTCCTCTCATAAAGTGAAGTTTTTTTAATCTAAGAATTTCCCTAGTTTTTGAAAGGGGAATGCACTAAATTTCCTCTGCTGCCATAGCACTAACCTGAGTTTGATCGGTAACCAGTGAGTTTCCCTTTGAGTACAAACTTTGCTCTCAGGTGTAAAAAAAAAAATCCCACTGGTGAAACTAACAACCTCGATTCCATCATCCTTGCAGCTGCCTGTGCAAGATGGGGTTAGTCAGGGGGACAAGGGCCACATGGCATTGCAGCAGTCTCCAGTCCCCTCATTGCAGTTGCCTACTGTTGTAAGCAAGCACAATATGTGAGACTGTACAACACC
This sequence comes from Sphenodon punctatus, assembly GCA_003113815.1. Taxonomy (NCBI): domain Eukaryota; kingdom Metazoa; phylum Chordata; class Lepidosauria; order Sphenodontia; family Sphenodontidae; genus Sphenodon; species Sphenodon punctatus. The sequence goes on from QEPC01003948.1 coordinate 664,383, forward strand.
TTTACTGCTTACATGGTGCGTAGGTTAAGGCAAGAGCCTTAGCTTACCATTTCCTTGGTAAGCTAAGGAAAGAGCCTTAACTCCTCTTACACCAAAGGGTTTTTGATCTAAGAATATACAATTTTTGTTCAGCATTCAGCAGTCTTTTTGGAAATTCTATAGTTAACTCATGTCATATGATGAAAGGGCAAACATAATGAGCAGCTGAAATACTGAATAATACCATTAAAGTATTTGACAGGCAAAGTATATAACGAACAAAAAAATGAATTGACAAAGTAAAACATGTCCACAGTTACAAATTCTGGAAAACTTGCAAGATGCATGAGGACATTGTGAAGGCCAATAGCAAAACTGGTTTCAAAATTCTTAGAGGATAGGTCCATAAGTGACTGTTAGTCAAGAGAGCAAACAGCAGCAAATAGCAAAAAATTGATGACTCCATTATGACCTATTTAAGACTTCTCTGTATGTTTTTAAATGAGATTCATACATACATTACCCCCTCCTCCAGCAACTCTGTTGAGGAGGGATCTTTAAAGCATATCCCCCCTCCAGTCCCTCCTCCCCCTGCTGATGAAATTGATGAGGATGTCAGTTTCACCATCAGGATTTTTTAATTATTTTTTTTACACCTGGGAACAAAGTTTGGACTGAAAGGGAAACTCACTGGCTGCCAATCAATCTCAGGTTGGTGCTATGGTAGCAGATGAAATTTAGTGCATCCCCCTTTCAAAAATCAGGGAAATTCTTAGCTTAAAAAACCTTCACTGCTCGTCCAACTGCTCATGACAGTGGTGTCTGGGGAGCCATGACCCACGCAGCAGCCACTCATCACCATGCATGGTGCCCTCTGGAACAATCCAGAGTGCCCTGTGTGGGTCTGGGCCAGGGTGGCCGCCTCTGTGGATGGTGCAACCATGCTGGGAGATGCTCGTTTGAAGCATTCCCCATGCACTTTGTGTGCATGGGTGCCCCACAGCTGTACCACGGACCCCCCTCCCCCCATGGTGCTCATTTTAAAAACAGCCTTTGAAGCAACTGAATAGCAACAGGATGCAATCCTGGAATTTGGGTATTGATTGAGGTACACAAATATCCAAAGGAATTCACAAATAAGCAATAACCAATTTGATACGTCCTTTATGAACCATAAAGTAAACCTAAAAGACAATGGGTGTTTTCAGATGTTACGGGGCTGCGTGGCCCCATACCGAAAACAACCCATTCATCCCCCGCCGGGGTGACCCCGTCACGCCATATCAGACGTGCCGGGGGATCCCGGCAGGGAATCCGGGAGGGGGCGGGGCCCGACCGGCGCAACGTGTGGCCGCACAGCCCCGCCCCCTCCATGCTCCCTGCCGCCCGCCCTCTGGGGAGACAGGCGGGCGGTGGGGCCAATGCGGCCACAGCGTCCGGCCAAATTCGCCACGGCCCGGGATCCCGCCGGTGATCCCGGGCCATGGCGCCCGGCCAGACGTTACTTTTTTTTGGTCCCCACTGGGGATCTCTTTGACCACGCTTCCCGGGACATTCCCCCGGCTAGCCCGGGAAGCGTGGTTCAAATTGACCCCATGCGAACATCTGGCAGCCACCAAACAGACGTTCGAGACACAGTGACCACGGGTGGGTATTCACTGTGGTTCACTGTGATCTCGTAACGTCTGAAAATACCCAATGTGATCCCGTTGCATTTTCAACCTGTATCTAGCTCTCCAGAGTCCCAACCCTTGGCTTGATAGTATGTAGCCCCTCCATATACATACCCAGTTCCAAAGCCCGAATATTTGTGCTAGGCAGTCCGGGAAAACTTCATGCCACCACCTAGTAAGATGAGAAACAGAATCATTTGTTTCCTGGTCTGACTTCAGTACTAGGCGCATTGTTCTCCGTTCATTCTGGATAGAAACTCCAGTAAATATTTTTCATGACTTATAACTATACAACATTGCTATACAAAGTCCCATGGAAATGCAATTGATGCTTGCATCATTGGTTTCAATGTCTCTTTGCATAGGGAAAATAAAACTGACTTTAAACAGCAAAATTACATAATCTTGCATAGAAAGCTATAGCAGAGTAAGAATAATATGTCTCCTGGTGCATCCTATTGGATAAGAAACTTTCTCTCTGAGAAGGCAGGGCAGTACATTCATTACTTTCAGTGTTGCTCTCAGTGCTTATTATCTTTAATGTGTGAAGTCCCACGGATGCGAATAAGAATCCTTCATCCCTGATTTCCGCGGAGCTTTGCATACTAAGACTAATAGGCAGTAATCTTCTCCAGTCGTGGATAGAAAGATAAAATGGAGAAGAATTATGTAGCTCACCATGCATCCTGTGAGCCTGTCATTTGACTTTTTAAACTTTGAGAAATTTCATGAATAAACTCAACTGAGTGGCAGAGAATCTAGAAGAAAGCAAAAAGAAGTACAACAAATGCACTTGAGGGTCAAGATCATTATTCTGTCAGTGGTTCGGACAGCTCAGTTTGTTTCAGTTTAACAGAGGATTACGCTTACTACAGGATCCTGCAGAAATGAGCAAAATGTTTGCTGTATTGATGAGACTATTCTCTGCCATTAAAGTCAATGTGAATTTTGCCATTAACTTCAGTGGGTGGAGGACCGCACCCTGAATCGAGTGGTACTTGGCGTAATAAAGACTAGAAGTGGTAGGAATATTCATGCGTCAAATTCAATTTTGATTAATTTAACTGATTCAAAAGTGTGAACTCACCTCAGGGCTGAAACAAAATTCTTTGTTGGATTCCATTTTCAATTGGATTTGGCCATTCCAATTGATCTGGCAAAACGCTGACCTAAATACAATCTGATCTGCGGAACAGTTGGATTGCTCTTGCATCGTTCTGCACATGCACAAAATGTACTGCGTCTTTGCAAAAAGGTGGCTCCACATAGGGCACCACCATTTTGCACACGTGCAGTACGGCCACGCAATTTGGACATGCACAGTCAGAGGAGGAATCATTCCATCAGAACTTCAATTGGAATTCTGCTCCAGCTTAAATCTGCAGTGTAATTCCAACCAACGTTCCAGAAATGAGGGAAAATTCCATGAAAAAGAGGTGCTGTTTCAATGCAGCCCTAACTCACATTTCTTGTATTCACCTGCAGAAATGGCTTCATCATCTGATATTCAGTAATCCCATATGCGCTATTCTGGTATTAAAAAAACATTTTTTTTGGTTTTCATCTAATCAATGCTAAAAAAAAAAAATCCAACAGATAAAATATTTGAATTAGACAAAGAAAATGAATTTGAGGTAATCAAACAAAAGCCGAAGTTGAACTCTCAAGGCATGGCTAAAGCAATTTGGAATATTTCTTAAAGCTGCAATTCTCAAAATTTTAATGGTGCAACCCCATTTTGAGACTCAAATATAGTTCTATAACTTTTAACAGCAATAAATTCAGGCAACATCCATAAAAAATCAAATGGACTCATGACCCCATGCAAACATGGTATGACCCCCCCCTTGGGGGTCACCACCCGCAGCTTTGAAACTTTCATGTTAAAGGAAACAAATACATTGGATTTGTGCATTCGATGGCTACAGGTACTTGCTTCAGCTCTGCTAAGATCTCTAGGCGGTCCTTTTATACACACATTTATCAGCACAAAGCTTCCCAAAATAGCCACTTTGCTTCTCTCTCTCAAATATTAAAAAAGCTTAGGATTGATTCAGAATAGCTGTTCCATTTTTGGAGACTATTTCTGCGACTAGTTATGCCTTTTTCAATTGAAATTCTGACTGGAACGTGTGTTCTGATCAGAAGCCCAACGGGGGGCGGAAAAAGTCACTGCACATGCACAAAATGGCTGCTGCCCTTATTCAAAATGATGGTAGTAGAAGGTAGTAGTGTCACCACCATTTGGGCAAACTGCCCATTTCTGATCGAAAATTGGAATGGCCAAATCTCCATGTTCCACCCTAAAATACCTGCATTGGAAGATGCTGTAACAATGACATACACTTTATAGTGAGCTTGCCACTAAAATTTTAATCACGGAGGGATTAAGAGTGTAGTGACATCACAATTGTATGAAGGGGGTGTGGTCAGACTGGAACAGTGCAAGAGAAACCTTTTGCACTGCCCTTATTTAAAGTGGCCACATCTCTTTCTGATGTGTTTCCTCCCTCTCTTCCCCCAAGGAGTGCCTTGACAGCATGATCCATCAGTGGGTTTTGTTGGGTTTGTTTGTTTGTTTGTTTGTTTGTTTTGTTAGTTATTTTGCGGGGTGGTTTCTGTTCAGTTATTTTAGTATTTTGGTATCCGAGTATGTCATTTTGGTAGTAGTAGCACGATTACACATGTGGGATTGCTGAAAATGATGTAGCCGAAATAATGAATGAATGAGAAACCAAAATGGAATACTGGGGGGGGGGGGGGGGAGGGATAGACATGCAAGTACTCATTTTGATCACAGATGCTATTCAGGATCACCTTTGTGATCCTGCTAGATCTCTCGGCCGCTTTTGATACCGTGGACCATGGGGCTGCTGTTGAGATGGCTGCGAGCCTTGGGAAGTCTGGACGGGACTGTCCTTGGATGGTTCCGCTCATTCCTCTTGGGTAGAAGCCAGCGGGTGGTGCTGGGGGCTGAAACATCTAGCCCCCGGGCGTTGACCTGCGGTGATCTGCCTGTCTCTTATACACATCTAGATGTGTATAAGAGACAGACCCAGGTCCTTCTGTCTCGTTACTCTCGTTACTCTCCCAATGTTTGGGGGCCATGGCGGATTGGATGCGGCAGAGCAGACTGAAGTTCAGTCCCGATAAGATGGAAGTGATGGTGGTGGGAAGGGCTGGGGAGGTGCTGCCCCCCCTGATAGGGGGGGATTCACCCACCTGTTGCTCTCCAGGTTCGGAGTCTGGGGGTGGTTTTGGATTCGGGCCTCTGTCTGGATTGGCAGGTGGAGGTGGTGGCTAAAGCCGCCTTTTGCCAGCTGTATCTGGTATGGGGGCTTCGACCTTACCTCTCCGGGCCCAATCTGGCCACTCTCGTTCATGCCTTCATCACCTCGAGGCTAGACTACTGCAACGCGCTCTACGTGGGGCCTCCCTTTTTTCTGGTTCGGAGGCTACAGCTAGTGCAGAATGCGGCAGCCCATCTCCTGACGGGGACGGGGTGGCGTGAGCATGTAACACCGGTGCTCTGCACTCTGCACTGGCTGCCTATAGCATACCGAGCTAGATTCAAGGTGTTAGTATTGATTTACAAAGCCCTGCACGGTCCTGGCCCCTCATATCTCGGGGACCGCCTCGCCCTCCATGCCTCAGAGTGATCCCTTCGGTCCACCTGGGGTGCCTTTCTGGAGGTCCCCCGTGTAAGATGGGGGGCCACAATGGAGAGGGCGTTCTCGGTGGCCGGACCGCGGTTGTGGAACTCCCACCCAGAGGAGGCTCACCTGGCCCCGGGCTTCTTGGCCTTTTGACGTATCTGTAAGACTTGGCTGTTCGCCCAGACCTTCAGAGGAGGGGGTGGGTTAATTTTTGTTGGGGGTGTTTTAAATTTGTTTTTAATTATGATATTGTAGATTTTTTTATGTTTAAACATTGTTTTATATTGTGCTGGAAGTCGCCCCGAGATGCCATAGGCATAGGGGGACCGCATATAAATACAATGAAATAAATAAATAAATAAATAAATAAATAAGGTACTCGAAGGACAAACTGAAAATGCAAATAATCCCCAGGAATAATAAAACTCACTAGCTGTTTCAGCTCTAGTTCCAATATTAGGATGATGTCAAAGAGTAAATAACAGCTCCTATTTATTTTATCTACACCATTTGTGAATGTAGGGACTCAGCCCTTTGTGAATGTAGGGACTCAGCCCTCAGGGGTTCTGGAGCACTGGCCAGCCCTCCTGCACCACTGCTGCAGCCTGCCTTGAGCCCACTCACTCCCCTCAAAAGATCTCCCTGTCTTGTCCTTACCACTCAAGTCTGTCTTCAGCCCCTATAACTAACACCTCCCAGCTTCCCAGTTGGCTGCCAGCCGACATACAAGGCTTACTGATAGCACCAGGAATCTGGGTGGAACAAAACCTCTCTTCCTTTTCCCAATCCTGTCTCCACCTCTTGGTCTGTTTCTTGCTCCACTTCTAGTTCCATGTTTCCCAGCCATGTTTCCCCATGTCCGTCCACATCCAGGACACTCATCACCCTGCGACTCTTACAGTGACTTTATAAACCTCCATCAGAGTCCCCCTCAGTTCTCTCATTATTATTTTTTTTAAACTACATATCTTTAACATTTCCCTGAGAAACTTCTCCATGGCTATGTCACTCGTTGACGACATGGTCCAGCAGATCAGATGTCACAGCAATCCTGTCATAATCACCCCACTGGTTTGCCAGTGGCTGATTTTCACAGGGTTTTGTGGTTGCCTGAAAGCACCCAGCATAAATAAATGAAGGCATGTTGGCTGCCAACCTACATACAAAAGAACCCCCTATGTATTTGCTCAAGATTTGACATGATTATAGTAACTGAACTTATTAAATTCAATTAATCAAGAATGATGGGCCCAAGAACCAGGCAGATGACTTGAAAACCAGTAAAATGGCAGACATTTTATGTTGAAAGACTTGAAGGGGAATATATTGAATATAAAGATGACTAGTGTTGTGGCACTGAGAAAAAAAACATAATTTTTCATTGATGCAAGGCAGCAGAGCTGGAAAGAACACAAATACAACAGTATATCCATTAACTGTTTGACAAGAAACAGTGCTCACATCCACTTACTAAACTGTTTTTGATTCTTTAGTACCAACATGCAGAATGATCCTTACATTATGTTGCCAAGAAAAACCTTAAAATGCATTTATTATGTAATATAGCTTTCTTGCATTATCATAATACAGCCATCATGGTTGTTGCAAACTCTATGTAGTCCTGAACACCTAAACACAGTCATTAAATTGGACATTTTTAAAGTCAACAATGACATTTTAAGTTTCTCCAGAGATTTATGTTTCCTGGCAAACTCCCAGTAAGGGCCATCTATTACCATGAAACCCTTTCTCCCTAGGGAGAAAGACTTGGATAAGAATGGGTCCATATTTGAAACCATGACCAGAAAACTGCAGCCCCTGCTTTAACACTGGATTGCAACATGACGACTATGGCTACAATCCTGACACTACTACGCCTGAAATAGTTCCTATCATGGACCCAAGGTTATCATGTGGATACATGATGATACAGTGTTTTAGCTTTTTGAGCTTCTTTCAAATATGGACCCTGCCTGTCAGGATTTGGCACCCATGGATCTCAAACCATGGTCCGTTGAGCTCCCAGAAAGGGGTCATTGCCATGCAACCACCATGAAAGACTGAAGCACAGATCAGCCTAAAACCCATTTCACCTCAGGGATTTGTCTCACCCTGGTTTCCAACTGGACAGCAGGATCCCACCTCCTGATTTGCTAAGGGATATATTTACTTCCTGAATCAAGGTAAGCCCTTTGGTCCTGGACGTCCGATTAGAAACTCTGCCTGTCAGCATCTTGGAGTCAGGCTGTCTTTTTCTCTTCCTCCTTCCTTTTGCTCTCACTGACCCCACCAAGCCTATGCTTCTCTCTGACCTTTCTCCTAGCATACCCTTCTGGACATGAAGCGTTGCTGGTATGGACCTCCTGGACACTGACGCTTCCCTGGCCTAGGACCCTGACAGACCTATTCTTAGCCGAGCCTATCACTTCTTCCCTGGACCTTAATGTAACCACTCCAGGGTAAGTGCTTCAGGACTCAAACGCTTGCCATTTTTGCTGTTAAGTGAGATGACTTGGAAAGCTCGTATTAATTTCTGGAAATTGGCCTTTTCTTCCTTATTATTCAAATGTAGAGTAACTCCCTTTTGCTCTATGAAGCTTCCATCTGCCCTCAGAGCCTCAACTCAGCCATAGGTCTATGATGAGGCAAGACTTTCATTACAGAAATGTTAATACTGATGATCAAGGCGCAGAGGTGCAGATATGCTTGGGGCTTTCTAATATGGAACCTGCTGAATCAGGAGAAGTTTTCTCACTGGTCCAGAGGAACCTAGGGTCATTTAACCTTTGCCTTGACCACATAATAGAACAGCCAATTATTTAGAGGCAATGGACCTGGTTTTCCTCCCACTCCCCACCTGCATAAATCAGAAGTTATGCCACTCTAATTGACAGGCTTGCCTCTGTGTCAAATGGGTGTAAGCGTTAGATCCAACGGGTAATGCTTTACACCAAGCATTTAAATAACAATAGATCAGTCAGTTGACTACAATATTACACATTGTGATTTTGTCTCCTGCTTAACCCTGCTCAAAGAGCTTTGCTTTACTTGTAAAAAGGAAAATATGTATTTACCTTTTTAGGTCTATTTGATGTGTCAATAAATATTAATTCCATCAGGATTTTATTAACCATTCTATTTTCTTCTACGCGGGTGCTAAATTGATCTGATAGCCTTGCTTTGTAGATCATTCTATAGAAACGGCTGTCTCGGACAATTAAAGCAGAAATGTTTGCAGCATTTCAAGCTTGGCACAGACAAAAACCCTACCAACAGTCACTTTTAAAATGTCCCACTTTTAATTTTACATTAACAGCGTCTGCACTAATGTGCTGCTTGCACTGAATTTGCATAACATTACACCATTTTCTTTGTCTAATGTATAGGAATAATTAAATGTGAAAGGTGTGCCTTGGCAAATTACATTATCACATGCAATTCCCAAATAACTATATTAATATTATCTGGTCAATAGTCCAACATCTTGACACCTGTTTGGGGGTAGTAGTAAATGAGGTGCCAACAGCATTAATAATGATTTTGGGGAAAGGTAGGATAATTTAAGAATGCCAAACTTGATGTTACCTTGCTGAGAATGAAATATTATTTCAGGTTATTTTCTTCATCATCCAATTTCTGCTCAGTCTGAGGGATGATAGTTTGCTATCTAAGCATCTCTTTTCCGCAAGCTTGAAGCCTGATTCAATAAAAAGTTAGTTCACACAGTTTTCTGTCACTGCTCACTGTTCACTTGGCCCTGTGCTCTACATCATCACCTCTTTCACTCCCAGAGTGATGCTAACAGGGACAGAGACTCTCTCTCATAGACCTCAGAGCTGCAGAGTCTTGCACCATATTAAGATGGCAATATCATCTTATTGGCCATTAACACAAATGTGCCAATAAACAAAGTGCATAAAAATTATACATATTCCCTCAGCGTCCATAAGTACAGCACAGATCGAGCACAATGCAAATATCACTGCTCCACAAATAGCGTGCCATGTCACAGTATATGGACTGAGTTTTAAATAAATTCCCTTAAATGCAGTTGAAATTGCTATCGCAACAGCTGAAGCACTGCCCTGATTTGCTTAGGGAAAAGTGAGATTTACGTGGCACAAGCATCCAAGGATTAAGTATTAGCAACGTTTTCACTGATTTGATCACTTCGGGGAATGTGCAATTCAGGGGTCTAGAACCACAGGTTTTGAATTAATTGATTTTACCTAATTTCCCCCACTCAAATATTGTGCATTTGTTAAGTAGGAAGAAAATTCAAATGCCCATCTTCAGGTGCAAGTGTAAGGGACAGCAAGAGCCCCCAAGAGATCTAACGCAGGCAAACAAAGTGCAGCCAAACAACAGAGAGATGACTATGAGTCGGGGAAGAACCCGGAGGCTGCAATCCTCAAACCTTTTGCTCCGGGATAGTCCCATTAAGTTCACTTTGAAGATGACAGCAATGAGTTTAAAAATCATTAGTCAGTCCCCAAAAAATCCTGAGCTTATTCTTTAAAAAATAATAAATTGAGAGATTTATATTCATATGCCGTTTCATTTCCAAATGTTAAGACGATTCAGCAGCCACATTTTCAGCCTTCTCTCTGTCATGTTGAGGGCTTCAATCTTAGGGGTTTTTTTAAAAAAGAAAGCTGAGATTCAGCTGGGATCTAAGAAAACATTTAAAATTATGAAACTTGCGATAAAATCACAATAGCTGGCAGCCCCTGTTACAATGTGCAATATAGATAATCTCCACTATCTGGACACTGTGAAGGACACGCTTTTTGTCCAAATATGAGATAGAGGATTGTAACAGGGCAGCCCATCAGAGCACCTGAGGGCTATGACCAGTTTATGGGAAATCAGCTTTTGACCCCCTGCACACTCCAGGTACACACTATTGCAGAACCCCAGTGTCCAATCAGAACCTGGATCTGATCCTGGGATAAGTATTTGTGTTCTAAGTTCCCAAACTCACAGGGTGAGTTTGGCCCTGGCCTCCAGCCACCCCTACACTACCAGTAGTGCAAAGTCCATCAGTTATGGGTACAAAAACCCCTTTAAGTTCTAGGGCTTTCTATAGCCAGAGTCCATATAAGTAATTCAGATCAGGTCCCACCTGGAAGCAGGCACTTGCTGATTCTCCAGGAGTTGCTCCTGCTATCTGCCGGATGCCTCTGTTGATCTGTTCTGGTCCTGGGTGTCCTTCTGGGGAAGAGTTCTTCATAGCAGACCCTTCTACAGCCACACCAGGTCAACTGAGCTTATATAAGGCTTGCACATGCTCAGTGAGGCCCAGTTTAACTGAGCATATTTATTTGAGCGGCTCACAATTTACCATAACAACGCAACTTAAAACAAACAAACAGGGAGAAGTAAAATATCCCTAACCGCCCCCCCTAACCCATCCCCCCCCCCATTCTCCCAAAAGGCCACGTGGAACAGCCATGTCTTACAACAACATCGGAAGGAGGGGAGATCTGGGACCAAACGGGCCTCCAATGGCAGGAAGTTTCACAGCCGTGGAGCAGCCACCGAGAAGGCCCTCCCCATCATGGCCCCCCAGCAGACTCGAGGTCCTCAAGGAGAACACACACACCCCAATGACCGCAGGAGCTGATCCGGGACTTGGGGGGTGAGGCGGTCCCACAGATAGGTCAGGCCAAGGCCATTTAGGGCTTTATAGGCAAGCAGCAACACCCTGAATCCAGTCTGGAAGACTGTAGGCAGCCAGTGCAGAGACTGTAGAACTGGTGTAATATGTTCCCGGTGGCCCAAACCCACCAGGAGACAGGCCTCCACACTTTGCAACAGCTGGCGCTGCAGCCTCTGAACTGTCACCATGGGTAGCCCTACGTAAAGCATGTTACAGTAGTCTAGCCTAGAGGTGATGGAAGCATGGATGACAGTGGCCAGGTCAGAGTCCGAGACATACGGCCGAAGCCGATGTACCAGATGTAATTGGCAAAAGGCACTCCTTGCCACAGACTCCACATGAGCATCCAAGCAGATCTGCAAGTCTAGGAACATCACCAGACTCCTCACCTGGGGAACTAGCAGGGGGCAGACCCCATCAATGATGGGGGCTGTCACCCCCACCGCCTTACCCACCAGCATCACCTCCATCTTATCAGGATTCAGTTTAAGTCAATTAGCCCTCATCCAATCCTCCACAGCTTCCAGACACTCGGTAAGCACTGAGACTGCCAGGCCTGGGTCTGATGAAAAAGAGAGCTGGGTGTCATCAGCATATTGATGACCCCGCACACCAAACCTCCTGACCACCTCGCCAAGCGGCTGCATATACATGTTGAACAGGAGAGGGGACAGAACAGAACCCTGCAGAACTCCACACGAGAGGTCTCGGTATGATGAAAAATAATCCCTGAGCACCACTCACTGAGTTCTTCCGGCCAGGAAAGAGCGGAACCAGTCAAGAACCGTACCGCCCACCCCCGCCCAGTCCCGCAGGTGATCTCATGGTCAATGGTATCAAAAGCCGCGGACAGATCTAATAGAATCAACAGGGCCGAACAGCCCTGATCTAATTTCCAGCGTAGATCGTCTACCAACGCCACAAGCGCAGTCTCGGTGCCATAACCTGGCCGAAATCCTGACTGTGAGGGATCAAGAAAACAGACATGATCCAGATGCTCCTGCATCTATGGACTTAGTTTTTGCAGCCTGCTCAAGCTTCCAGTGAGTATGATCCGGGAGCAATCCTCCACATGGATACAGGGTGTCCAAATATGGGAGGTTAGACTGTATTCATCTTCCAGTGGTGCCTACAGAACACCAATCAAGTAAGGATGCAACTATTATATAGGTGAGGGGGGAGGACCTCAATCTCAATAAAACTATTTAAAAACCCTCCCAGAACCCTATCCCCATCTGCCAAACATTCAGCCAAACAAGAAAGTTTTACATTCCCTCCAGAAAACACTCAGGTTCAGGCTTTGGATTTCGAAGGGAATTCCATAATGGCAGAGCAGCCACTGAGAACACTTCTCTGAGTACCCTTGGATGAACATGATGCACTGGTGGTATGTGCAGGAGACTGCTCTCAGCTAACCCCAGGGACTGCAATGAAACACATGATGCTCTGAAAAAAACTGGGAATGACAACATGAGTGTGAGAAACAATGGAGTAAAACATGGGTGCACAGAGTCTAAACATGCAGAGCATCAGCCTGTGAAGAACCTTTGGCAATTCAGGACAGGGTCCCCAGCACATAAACTAGAAATAACAACACTACCAGTAAGCTGCTGTAAGTGAGAGATGTAGCAGTATAAGGCCTGTTGAGGACAGGAGACTCATATGAGGAGTCCGAATGACCCTGAGGATAGTGATGTTCTGGGCCTAACTTCCTTTTTTTCCTGAGAAGGGAGAGGAGACAAGAATCTTTATACACACTTCCTTCCACTCTGCTCTGAGTAGTAGAATCACGCACAAGAAAACCTCCATGCTACTTCGCAAAAAAGGCCTGGCTTCCACAGAAGACAATGTTGTTTGAACAAACAGCATGATCATGAGGCTCACATAACCTTGGACTCCTCGCTTTGCATCAGCCAGTCCTTAGTGTTAACAGTTTGCACTGTAGTGCAATATCTATAGACTTAAAGATTATATCTCCTTCGTTCCCCTTATCACTGAGCATCATAGTCAACCTGGGTTTGTTTTGTACTTTGTGGAGGAAGGGATGTTAATCTCATTATCGCCTTGCCAACACCTTCCATCCTGATTCCAATGATCCTTTACTGGCCAATCCTTTACTGATCCAATTCTAAATATGCACAAACTGAAAACAACAGACAAGCCAACCTCTAAGTACAGCTGTTTGTGCATGTAAGTAGAGTCTGCCACTGGGAAAGGAGAAAGAATGGGGGTATGGCACTTCTTTGACAACCACTTAAATCTAACGTACTAAAGTGCCACACAATTTTATTTATTTATGTATTTATTTATTTATTTATTTATTTGGATTTCCCAAAGGGAGGGAAGAAGAAAGTATCTGCCATGGGCATGCATATTATATTATATTATATTATATTATATTATATTATATTTAGATAGACAGATAAATAATCAAAAAAGAAATTCATGATCAGTTTCTCACATATTCTGCAAATAAAACTTTGTTGCCAACAGAAGAAAGACAGATTACATGGGGCCCAGTCTGCCCCCATTCCTTCCTTGATGACATTTTCATCTCTACACCTGATGTAACCAAGAGTACAACCCTGACCCCCCTGAAATCAATGGCTGACCCTCCCCCCCATTGACATCAGTGGATTTAGGATTGTGCCCCAAATGCATACGGTATTGTCAGCTAATTTTCAACAGAAAGATCTAGCTACGTAACAAAGATCAAAATCAGCCAAGGAGAGTTGCACTGTTTACACCAGGGCTGCCTTCAAGAATAGAATTTCACTTCCATTCCTGGAAATATGGAATTTTATTCACATTGACAGACTCCACCCAGTTTCATATAGGTGTCATGCAAAGCTGCAATTTTTGCATTAAATAGATGTCCAGCCATAAATCATCTCCTTTACATCCACCTTACACTGAGAATTGCTAAGACCGTCTCTGGGAGTTGCAGATGTTCAGCATTACACAGGATCATTGTGCATTTTTACACACACCTTCATTCATTCATTCATTCTAAAATGTATATGCCGCCCCCTCCTGCCTCAGGCATCTCGGGGCGGCTCACAGCATTTTAAAACATATTAAAACTAACAATTACAAACTACAATTAAAACAATATTGATTCCTGTTCTCGGGACCGTCGCCACCTGTTCTCCACCTTTCACTCCCTCCTCAAGCCCCCCGCCCTCCTCCTCCCTCTTCACTTTCTGCTCAGGATCATACTTCCTTCTTCACCTCCAAGATAGATAAGATCTGCCTCAACATCGCTTCCAACTCCTCTCCTCTTCCTACTCCTTCCCCTCTCCCTCCTCCCCCTCCTTCTCTCCTGTCCTCCTTCCCTCCCACCTCCCTTGAGGAAATCCATCCCTGCTCTTCTCCTCCAACCCTTCCACTTGCCCCCTTTACCCCATCCCCTCCTGCCTCCTGACCTCCATTGTTCCCACTGTCGCCCCTTCCCACCTGCACATCATCAACCTCTCCCTCTCTACTAGCTCCTTCCCATCCACATTCAATCATGCCACTGTCTCTCCTATCCTCAAAACGTCCACCCTTGACCCCTCTGACCCTTCTAGCTACCATCCTGTCTCACGCCTTCCTTTTGTTTCCAAGCTTCTTGAACAGGTTGTCTACTCCCGCTGCCTCGACTTCCTCTTGGCCAACTCCTCCCTTCACCCCCTCCAATCTGGCTTTCGCCCCCTTCACTCTACTGAAACTGCACTCGCTAAGATCACCAACGATCTTCTTGTGGCTAAATCTAATCGCTTCTATTCCATTCTTGTCCTCCTTGACTCTCTTCTGCCTTCAACACTGTTGACCACTCACTCTTACTGGATTCACTTCACTTCCTTGGCTTCCATGGGTCCGTCCTCGACTGGTTCTCCTCCTACCTCTCTGACCGCTCCTTTGGTGTGTCTCTTGCCAACTCCACCTCCCCCTCCCTTCCACTCTCGATTGGTGTTCCCCAAGACTCTGTCCTTGCCCCTATCTATACCCTGTCCCTAGGCAAACTCATTGCCTCCCATGCTTTCCAATATCACCTCTACGCTGATGACACTCAACTCTATCTCTCTACTCCCTCTCTCTCTCCATCTATTCATGCTCGCCTCACCAGCTGTCTCTGACATCTCTACCTGGATGTCTCAACGTCATCTCAAACTCAACATGGCTAAAACTGAACTCCTTATCTTCCCCCCTCATCCTTCCTCTCCCTCTTATATAGTGCCAGCATTCTACCTGTCACTTTACAAAGTAATAAAATAGACACGTTCCCTGCCCCTAGGGCTTACAATCTCAGAGACAGGAGCTGGGGGAGAGACATAGGAAGGGGAACAGAGGGAGAGACAAGGGGTCTAACATTCATGAAGATGCGAGGTCTCAAGTCCCTCTTCCCTGTCAATCCTCATTGATGGGGTCACCATCCTTCCTGTCCGCCAAGCCTGTAACTTAGGCTTCATCTTTGACTCACCCCTTTCTTTTAAACCCTACATCAACTCTGTTGCCAAATCCTGTCACTTCTCCCTCCATAACATTGCTAAGATTCGCCCTTTTCTTGCAGACTGCTTTTAGACGAGCGGGTCTCAGTTGCGTGACCCGCTCGCGTGATATTTCAAAATCCCGCAACAGGGGATTACACAAGATGCCCGTCAGGGAACAAGCGCATTCTTTGCTGACCACAAATTAAATATCTCATAATCGAGGTATTTAATTCACGGTCAGCAAAGAATGCGCAACCGCCTTTCATACGCTTGATCCCCACC
Organism: Sphenodon punctatus; assembly: GCA_003113815.1. Lineage (NCBI taxonomy): Eukaryota > Metazoa > Chordata > Lepidosauria > Sphenodontia > Sphenodontidae > Sphenodon > Sphenodon punctatus. The sequence goes on from QEPC01003948.1 coordinate 680,107, forward strand.
GGGAGTCTTGTGTAATCCCGCGTCACGGGATTTTGAAATATCACGCAAGCAGATCACGCAATGGTGACCCACTCATCTAAAAGTGGCCTCTGTCTCCTCTGACAAAACCCTTGTTCATGCCCTGGTCATCTCTCACCTCGATTACTGTAACCTCCTTCTCACTGGCCTCCCCCACTCTCATCTTTCTCCACTTATCTCCATCCAAAGCTCTGCTGCCAGGGTCATCCACCTCACCCATCACTTCAACCACGTGCAGCCACTCCTCTCCTCTCTTCACTGGCTCCCCCTTCATGAACGAATACTGCACAAGCTCCTAGTCTTCACCTATAAATCTCTTCACAACCTTGCTTTCCCCTACCTCTCTGTGCTAATTTCCCTCCGTACTCCAGTCCATGAACTCTGCTCCTCCTCTGTCTCCTCTCTCGCCCTCCCACGCCTCCCATAACTGCCTTCATCCCTTCTCCCTAACTGCCCCCATGCCTGGAACTCCCTCCCTGCCCACATCTGCCTCACCCCTCCCTTTGTACCTTCAAATCCCTCCTCAAAACCCATCTCTTCCACTCTGCCCTCCCCGACTTCTTGCTCCCCTCACCTAACTCCTGCTGATACCCTCCATCCAGTACAATCTGTTACCTAAGGTCTGTGTACTCATATCCTCACCACATGGACCAACCAGAAATTATTTAAGCCCTAGGGCAGGGACCATGTCTATTCAATTACTTTGTAAAGTGCCAGGTACATTGCTGGCGCTATATAAATGCTTGCTAATAATAAAAATAATAATAATAATAATAACAATATTAAAAAACCACCTTAAAGTGCTGGTCGTTCAGTCTTCTGGGCTCACAAGTCCACAAGTAAGTTCTGGATGCATTCTTCACACACACACACACACACACACACACACTACCCTGAGGTAGTTTCTGGATGCATTCTTAACACAAACCCTGCCCTGAGGCAGCCTAAAGTAGCCGCAGCTGTAGGCGTGAGGAGCTGCCATGGAAACCAAGTGACCACAGCTGCCTGGAGCAAAGCAGTGTACCAGAACTTTTTACACAAGTTCTGGGAGAAGTTCTATGCAGAAGTTCAAAGAGCCAGATGTTTAAGATCTGGATGAGCGATTTAGACACATAGAAAGTTCAGGATATCATGTAACAGCAAACACGCAGGAGAAATGTGTGTATAAAAACACCCATTGTGGAGTAGATTTTATCCTTCTCCCCACAACCTTCATGTGTCACCATTTCCCTTCATAGGACTTGTCCACATGCAGAGTTGCACCAAGTGAACATAAGGCAACATTTTCAACTGAATGAATGCAAACCTCTGTGTGGACCTTCTTAGTTTCATTTAAGCATGGCTTCTTTCATTTTAACTGAAGTTGGTTAGGCAGAGGCTCAAGCTCAGCTGAAAAAAGCCTCTCAAAAAAAATATATTGCCTCATCCTTATGTCACTACAGTTGAAGCAGGGTAGGGAGACAGCATACATCAAGGTGCCACCATATCTCATTCCGTCTAGCTTTGTAATTATCTGACCCATTGCTTTCAGAGCAATAACAAAATACCTCTTGCATGATTGGCCATTTTCACACGGACAGCCCCACCCACTGCTGGGTGTTCTGGTGGGTGTGCGGTGGGCAGGCGTCTGTGGAAATGGGCCGGCAGTGAGTGGGGGGATGGGTGCACTGGGTGTGTGCCCGTGTAAACACCATGGGTGGTGGGTGTTTGTGCATGGACGTTCCCAGCGCACACCCATCTACACCCACCTACACCCATCACCCACCCATCTCCACCCACGGGGCTATCCGGAAAATCGGACGAGGCCCTGTGGGTAGAGATGGGGGGGGGGGCGTCCATGTAAAGGGACACACAAACACCTCCACTCACCGCGTGAGCACACCCATCTCCCCACCCACCCCTGTACATGTGAAAACGGCCATAGTATTGTGTAACACATACAGTACTTGCCCCCTAGAGACTAGAGCTGCAACTGGGAACCCAAACTTTCAGGCAATTCCAACAAATTGGGGGTGCTCGAATAGACCCAGCCCCATTTGGGTGCCATTGATGCCTGAACAGGACCCAAAGGGCTGTTTGAACATGCCAGCTGGCCTTTAAAAGTGACAGGCCCTAGCGGGGACCGCTGTAGATCCCAGCTCCACAGTGGTTCTGGCTGGGACCTGTCACTTTCAAAGGATACTTCCCCCCCTACAGTTGCTTCTCATCTAAGCCGTGCTGGGGGGAGCGGGGAGAGCACCGGCCAGCCTTTGAAACTGACAAACCCCAGCTGGGACCACTGGACCTGTCAGTTCCTCTGGGAAATGTTCACATTTTAGGGCATCAGGCACCTGATTGGTCCTTGGGTAGCCCATCGGGTAGCCCCACTCTAGTCTCTAGGGGGCATTGCCTTTGGGTACTAATTTTAGCAACCATTGCAGCTCTATTTCAGCTTGGGAGACCTTCTCTCCCAAGACTTCTATCAAAGTCTGGCTACAAGTGTGACTGTAGAAGTGGACTTTAATTATGAATTTCTCATAGATTAAAGAATGGTTTTGAATAGGGTTTGGTACAACCAAAATGTGAGTCTAGTGACTTCTGTGATTAGATTAGAATAGAATAGAATGTTTGTGTCCATTTTGTCTACCATTCAGAAGCTGGCATTGAATTACTGGGTAAAGGACTCAGTGAAATATGAGAGACAATATAGCCTACTTGACATTGTGTTGGACGTGGACCTGGGAGACCTCCCCTTGTCATAAACTCACTGAGTGGCCTTGGGAAATTCACAATCTCCCAGCCACAATTCACCATCTGTAAAATGGGAACAATAATGGCCCACCTCAGTAGTGTGTATGACCAAGATAAGGACTGTAAAGCAATCTGAACATTAAAAGTGCTTTAGAAACAATAAATACTATGGTATAATAAAGAGTTAAATGCAACTATTCTTAAAGATGATCAGGAAACCACAGATTTGCAATATTATGATTAAAATCCAGACACATGAAGTTGACTGTAATTTAAGAAAAAACAAAACTGTATTATTCAGGTGTTTCCCAGCACTTTTCAACTTCCATGTTGTCAGGATTCTTTCTTCTCCCCTTATAGCCCTTGGCCCGCCAGCAATGGCAGCCAGTGGGCCCCTTGTCACGCTCCATTAGGGAGAGACAAGGGCAGGAAGGGACCGAGCTTAAGCAGGGCTCCTGGGCCGGCAGGAAAAGCACCCGGGCCCGGCTCAGGTTGCCCCTAGCAACGGGCTTCCTAGCCAACCTAGAAGCGCGGTGGGGAAGGCCCTCTTCATTCGGAGAGGGGGCCACAAGCTGCAAGCCGCAATTTAAGCAGCACCACAAGAGTTGCCGAGAAGAACGGGCCGGAGTGGCCTAAGGCTCCCTTTTCCTCTCTGAGTGGGAGGGTGAAGAACTCCACAGGGTGAGCCCCGAGGAGATAGCATCCCCCTCCAGTGCACGCCGCCGGATGAGTGGGCAGGATACGAGTCAGGCACATGCACATGCACACACACACACACACACGGACTCACGAGTGTGCTCCTCCCAGGGCAGGGAGAAAGAGGGCTATATTGTTTTCCAAAGCATAGGAAGGACTTAGCAAAAGAGCCACATGAGGCTGGCTCCATGGCCTGCACAGCCCTCACCCGCACCTGCACCCAGCCCAGAGGAGGTGCAGGAGTGTGGGGCAGGGCGAACCGCGCCAGGGGAAAGCACAGGAGGAGTGGTCCTCCTGTCATTGCAGGAGTGGCTGGCGGGCTGTGAGGCCCTTATGGAACAGATGGCCGCTGCCTGGATGGGACCCCCTCCCGGAATGGCTGCAGAGGGGCTGGGCCCCTTATTGGAGAGGGACCCTGAGTGGCCCACACTTGGGAGACCAGGGACTGTGCATTTGGAGGAGCACAGGCCACCTGCCTTGTCTGGCCCCATGCTGAGTGCTTTGGATGCCCCGCCACTTGCACCTGCACCTTATGTGCTGGGCTCATTCCAGGCCCCAGCGCCCCTTCCTTGTCAGGGGGGTAGAGTGGTCATACCCCCACCCAGATACCATGATAGTGCCCCAGCCCCCCTCCCCCCCGCTTTCCAGATGGTGTGGGGTGGCTGCTGGCCACGACAGATGCTGAAGGGGCGGTGGAGGGCATGGAAGGGCCCCAGGAGAGGGTACCACCAGCCCCAAGGCCCCCCACCAGCCACCCCCCACCAGAGATCAGGGCGAAGGGGGGCAACTTGTTCTCCTCCCAGGAATGAAATCCCACCAGCTCAGAGAGCAAGGAAGGAAGGCGGGGAACAACGTGGACAAGAGGATCCTGAGACACTCAGGAGGATTGAGGCTCTGGAACACGGGCTATGGGCCATGGTGGAAGGTTAACAACCACTACCACCATTGTCAGACCCGCGAACCCCAGCACCAGTTTATGTAGGTATCAGGGATCCAGAGATAGTGGGGAATCTACCCAGGCCCATGCAGCCCCCCATGTACCAGGAAGCGCATATCGGAGGGTGGGCATGGTCCCTTTTGAGACACCCAGGCCTCCGCCAGCCTCCCATGGGTAGTTCCCCCCCCCCTGGTGGAGGGGCAGCAGGGGCCAGAATGCCACTTGGATAATGGGGTACGCCCCCACCCACAGCGGGTTGGTCGGACTCCCATGGAGCCCAGGCCCTCCAGGTGTGGGTGCAACCGCAGGGTTATCCAGGGTATACAAGTATGGGGAGATGCCCCCTCCCCCCGATGGGGGGCAGATACACAGACATCAGCCCCAATAGATGATCAATTGCTACAACCTACAAGGGAGCGGATATGGTGGGGAGAATACATTGACATATTTGCCCTCCTATTTACAGACCCTATCCCTGATTGAAATGACGGGGAAGATAAAAAGGACAAAGATTATTTCCGCCGCTCCAAGGCCAATAGGAATTGGGCAAATTGGGCCATAGCCTTTTCAATCTACCAAGGGGTAATAGTGCAGGCATACCCGGATAGGGCTTATGTGCTGATGAAATATGCGAACATTGTCCATCGAGCATACAACACAGACCCCCCCCACCCCCGGGGCATGGCTCTGATATGACGAGGTGTTTCGGCACAGGGTGTCCTACACACCAGGGTTGAGGTGGGACTTTCATGCGCATGACTTATGGCTGAATTGCATGAGCGACTCGGCCATAGCCTCCCGAGCTGACAGTGGACATGTGCTGACCAAGGGAGGGGTGGTCCCCACTAATGACCCCTTTCGGAGCGACGGCTGCAAGGTCCAGAGCACAGGGGGCACCCAATATTGGGAATTTGCCCACGCAGTAAAATGTGGCCGCAGCAGATGTAAATTCTGTCATGCCTGTGCCATTTTTGGGGGGCATCATGCCACGACGGCATGCAACAAGGGGAGGCAACCATGGGCAATGGAGAAAAGCCAAACAGGCCCCCAAGGTAAGAGTAACCAAGGAGGACCCCCCGGGGTCCGGGAAAGGGCTCCAACCCCTGTTAAAGTAGATAGGTTAGAAAGGGCATTACAAGAACACCCAGATAAGGAGGAGGTGGCATATATAGTGAATGGCTTTCGTGAAGGGTTCAGGATACCAGCAGTGGTGGTTGAACGATCAAAACCTGGCCCTAGCCTTAAATCAGTGATAGGAATGGAACCGGTGGTACAAGTCAAATTGGATAAGGAAGTGCAGGAGGGCAGAGTGGCCAGGCCATACCAGGTCCTGCCGATTGCAGGCATGGTGGTCTCCCTCCTAGGGGTGATGCCAAAGAAAGCCCCCAGGGAATTCCATCTGATCCATCACCTGTCACACCCCCAGGGAGGAGCATTAAATTGATGCCATTCCAGGGAACTTACAACTGTCCATTACGTGTCATTCAACACGGCGGTACAATTGGCAAAAAGTGCCAGCCAAAACATGTTGTTGACCAAGTGTGACATCAAATCTGCCTTCCAACTGCTGCCAGTGCACCCGGAGAGTTTCCACCTCCTGGGTTTCCACTTCCAAGGGCACTATTATTTCGACCAAGCGATGCCCATGGGCTGCTCAATCTCATGCTCCGCTTTTAAGCATTTCAGTTCTATGGTCGAATGGGTGGTCCGGTGGCAGGCAAGAGGAGGGGAACTTACAAAATATCTTGACTATTTCCTTTTCATAGGCAAGGCAGGAACGGAAGAGTGCGTGGGTCTGATGGAAACCTTCCAAAGGGTTGCGGGCGAATTGGGGCTTCCCTTGGCACCAGAAAAAAACAGAAGGACCAGTCATCACCCTCACTTATCTAGGAATAGAACTTGACACAGTCGGGACCCTCTCCCGTCTTTTGAGAGATAAGCTGGGCACCTTGTGGTCTAAGAGAGCCAAATGTTCGGCCGCTGAAAAAATCATGGTGCAGGAACTACAGTCCCTGGTAGAGAGTCTTAAATTTGCCTGCAGAGTGGTGGCCCCCAGTCGGGCATTCTTAGCCCATTTGTATGACAAACTGAAAGGGAGCCCCCACTCATTATCATATAAGGGTCACCAGGGATATGAGAGATGACCTCCGGATTTGGGAAGAGTTCCTCGATGGTTTCAAAAGGATCAGATTCTGGTAGCAGTAACTCCTGCTGGAGGCTGAGCTTCAGGTTCACTCAGATGCAGTGGGAGGTGCTGGTTTTGGGGTATATTTTCGGGACAAGTGGTGTGCTGCCCCATGGCCACCAGAATCAACGGAGCAAGGGGTCACCAGGGACCTGACATTCCTTGAGTTCTTCCCAATAGTATTAGTGATACTCCTGTGGGCGGCCGACTTTCTGGTGTGACAACATGGCAGTGGTGCATGTGATCAACTCCCTAGCCTCAAAATCCCCCCCCCCAAGTCATGAGGCTAATCGGGGCATTAGTTTAAGCCTGCTTGAGGCATAATATTTTTTTTGTCGCCAGGCATGTACCCGGCATTAGTAACGAAATAGCCAATGCCCTCTATCACTTCCAGATGGAGCGATTCCGCTCCTTGGCCCCGGGAGCCAGACTTTCACCGGAGCCCCTGTCTCCAGCAGTGTGGAGCCTTGGATCCTAGAGCTGCACAACATCATACAGAGATCCTTGACAACACGAACACATGCAGCGTATACGAGGGCCTTCAGGGAGCTTCAGGACTTCCGGGCACAACAGGGCTGGGGGTTGGACTTCCCCATCCCTGAAGCACAGATGCTGCAATTTGCCCTGGCCCTGAGGCATCGTGGTGCAGCTGAAGGGACCATTGTGAGCAAGTTGTCATCATTGAGGTTCATGAGTGGTTTGGCAGGTGCACCCCCACCGGATCGGGGGTTTTCCAGCAGGAGAATGTTGGAGAGCTGGTCACGAGAGCAGGTCACGGAGCATGACACCAGGGCCCCCATCACACTTCCCCTCCTCCTTAGAATAAATGTTGCCCTTCATCATGTTTGTTTTAATTCCTTTGAAGCACTGTTGTTTGCCACAGCATTCAAGGTAGCATTTTTGAGAGCCTTCCGTGTTAGCAAGATCGTAGCTAAGTCAAGGAGGGATTGCATGGGGAGAGCCCTCTCCATCGATGATGTAAGGCTGAGCAGCGAGACACTCTGCCTGTGCCTAAGGTGGTCCAAAATGGATCAGCGGGGCAGGGGACAAGTGAATACCCTCCACAGGGCTGGCTCCCCTGACCTATGCCCTGTCTGGGCGGTAGAAGAATACTGTAGATCCCACCCTCCGTCAGGCATGCACACGGCCCCCCTATGACCCGATACCAGTTTACAGCAGTGCTACAGAATGTCTTGGGCTACCTCGGCCTCCCTTACAGGTCACACTCCTTACGTATAGGGCGAGCATCTTTCGCAGCTGCATCTGGCGTCCCAGAGCAAGAGATAAGGGCAGTAGGGTGGCAATCCCAGGCATACTGTACCTACATCCGGGAGCAGGCTCACTAACGTCTTGTATTCCATCTGTGCATTCAGGTGCTGCATGGTTTCACCGCAGGAGTCCTGTATGGATCGTGAGCCACAGTCTGGTGCGATGGGCTGTGAAGGCCGCGGGCCAGACTCACTGGGAATCCCAGCTGGGATTGGCTGTCCGAGAAGAGATTCTCTGGATGGGGTGGAGCAGGATGCATTGGCACCAGCTCCTCCCCACTCTACGGGCAGTGGTGGCTGAAAAGCCGCCAGACTTTGTGGTAATCCACCTGGGAGAGAACGATATACCAAGAACGAAAGGGGTGGCAATGGTAGTTAATATCAAGACCGACCTGTTAGAGGTAGAGAAGCTTTTCCCAGGGGCTACCCTTATTTGGACAGATCTGGTAGCACGATTGAGATGGGATAAAGCAGTAAGCCCCAGCAAAGTTGATAAAACTCAGCTAAATATAAACAGGGAAGTGGGGAAGTGGCTTCATTGGAGGGGAGGTATAAGAATCTCTCGCCATGGGATTACCCACAGGTCACCCGAACTTTATTGCTCTGGCGGGGTACACTTGTCGCCAGAGGGCAACAAAGTTTATCTGGCTACCTTGAAGGCGAAGCTGGTTGAAGTTTTAAATTCCAATTAGGCTGGGTGGGGGTTGGGCCCATCCAATGCAGGAATCGGGTGTCCCTCAGTGGCAGGGGTCCAGCACTGCTATGTGGTTAAATAGATAAGTAAGTAGTAATTGGAGGCATCTCCTTAAGAGATGAGGATGTGACACCTGGCTCAGAAGCAGGGCACTGCAAGTACAAGGGTCACATCCCTGGGTGAGGTTCCTTTCAGAAGGAAGGCAAGGACAATCACGGTCCTCAGTTCTTCGGTGCCATATCCTAACTCCAGTCCGGAAGGACATTGTCCCCTTCAATCATGGCTTCGGGCTGGTGAGTGAAGAGGAGATGTTGTTTGGGCTGGCACTGGAGAGCACATCCAGGCCAAGCCATGTTAGTTATGTTATTAATGGTTATACAAGTTGAGAGTGCTGGACCCGATTTGCTTAGAGGCAATTACCCCACTTAGCCTAATTATAATTCAAATAAAGAGTGTGGCCATTAAAACCCAACTTTGAGTCCTTGTCTCATTCCGGATGCGTCGACAAATCCTCTTGCATCCACACACACACACCACACACACTTGGAGAAAGGCAGTTGGCCGTGCTGTACAGAGCTTAGTACTTCAGGCTGCATCTATGAGTACCTGTCATTATCACCTACCATGTTTCCTGTCTGATTTACTGTATTTAAGAAGCTGTAGCTGTAGGTAAGTAATTAAAAAGCTGTAGATAGAGTACCACTCTGGTGTGACTAATAATCACCACACAATCCTCTCTTTACAATGCAAAAGGATAATGCTCTTCCCTCTTCACTTCTTGGTGTTTGCAAAAAAAACAAAAACGGAAACCAGGCAGTTAAATGGCGTTGCCGCTTCTACCTTTATTTCAGGTTTTATGCTTACTCCTTTAATTAGTATTTATAATGTAATGTTTGCCACAACCTACTGTTTGTTAAAACAGTACTGCAAGAATATCAAGGAAAGTAGGCAAATATTTCCACAGCATTTTTTATTTTAAATCAAATTCTCTAATTCTGAGCTGTGTCTGTGCGTCTCCTGATAACATTTGGTGTGTTTGAATTTTACTGGCACAAATGTCCATGGAAAACAAATCCTAACTTTTCACATTCACGTACCCACAGAAAGCGGACATTAAATCTACTGTATATGAGCATTTGAAAAGGAAACATGCTCAGGAGCCTGAGCAAAGCTCTTAGATTCCTTAATAGCATCATTTCCATCTTAAGGAAGAGGCTGCCAAGTCCCCTATTTTGAAATTGCCCATCTGCAAGACCCATCAGCCAATACCAGAACAAGATATAAGGGACATGGGTATTGGGTATCTGGGATGTAGGTGGACAGTGGGGGTTGGGCTACGGAGTCAGGATCGGGCCACGACTGTGAGCCAGGATCAGACCCAGAGAAGAGGAACAAAAGGCAGGACTGGATGCAAGGGCTAGAAGAAAGAAAGTGCTATAGTCAAAGCAAGGCTGGGAACAAGGATCTAGAGTAGGGCTGAATTGAGAAATGTTACTGAGACCTCAAAAAGATCTCAGCAACGTTCTGGGATCTTGCAAGAATCTCGAGAAAAAATGTAAAGATGTTCTGTGCATGCACAAAATGGCCTATGTGACCATTCTGTGTATGCATGGCCCTTTTCCAAAATGGCGCCAAAAGTGTTGGTGGCATTTTGGAAAAGGTCAGCTGTTCACAAACGGCGCTGTGCATGTGCAGAAAGGCTGCTCTTTTCCGAAAGGACATGGACGCTGCAGGTGCCATTTTGGGAAAGGGCTGCTCATGCGCAGAAGGGCCCTGGCGGACGTGTGCGCATGCGTAGTGGTTTTTAAAAAAAAAATGATTAGTTGTGAGGCAGCCGCCGCCTCAGCAAACTCACCTTCTTGCCTGCCCCCAAAGAGAAGTAGAGAGGGCCAGAGAGGATTCCAGGAGCATCCCTGGACTCAGAGAGAGGCAGCCGGGTAAGTAAAAGAGTTGGGTTTTTTAACAGGTGCGGGGGAGGGGGAGATTCTTGCTTTTTTTTTTGCAAGAATCAGGGCAATTCTCAGCTCATTCTCATTTGCAAAAATGAGCAGAGAACCCCGATTCTTGTCGAGAAAAGCAGGAATCCGAGAAGTGAGTTTCATCCCTAATCTAGTGCAGAAGAAAGCAAGACTGGAAGCAGAAAGGGAGACAGGACTTGGTCCGCTCGGATTCTTCTGGGAGATGGGCAGTAGGGGTCTGCAATTTTTTCATTTTTAAAGTTACTAAAACTAATGGAGCCCCATTCGTTTTAATAATTAAGGAGCCAAAAAACAAATGAATAAGCAAACAACATTAATTTGCTTTCATTCATTTTCATTTTTTTTAAATAATAATTTTTTAAAAAAATTAAAATCATTGCACATGCACAGAAATGGCCACTGGACCATTTTAAACCAAAACCCCAAAACAAAAGGGATTTTTAAAAATGAAAATTATAGAGGTCCCTTCTGCACACCCCTACTGGGCAGCACTATAAATCCTCAAGGGGCCAATCACGGACAGGTGAGGGAGTGGCCCGCAACAGGCTGCAAAGAGTCAGGGACAGAGAGTGCAGAACCAAGATCGAGGGTTGCAATGTCACTGCAAAGTTAGCTGGTAGTTCTGTGCCACCATGGCTGCTGTTTGGCGTCTTGGTCCTTATACAAGGCTTGTGCCGTCACACAGGGTTGAAAAATGAAGAAAGAACAAAGAAATGGAAAAAAAGATACAAGTATGCAAATTGTGACTTTGCTTTCCAAAAATCTGTCTGAACTAATCAGACAGGGTGCTGCTGTAATACATAGCAAATGCACATTAAACGTCACTATTCCAACTTGTAATACAATTTTGGATATGAAAGTGGCTAAAAATTAGTTTCTACATATTTCTCAAGGTAGAGGTCCCCAATCAACATTGTGCAGGGGGCCCCCAAAATCCTTAAGGTGGTTCTGCACATCACAAGTTTAAAGATAAATGGCCGCGGTCTGTGGGGGACGGATGGAGGTGGTGACGCTTGGGTGGCCCGTTACACGGACGCCCACCCACTTCCACTCACGGAGGCACCTCTGTTGTGTCCAATGCCTCCCTGCGTGGGGGATCGATGGAGGTGGGTGGAGCATGGCAGTGTGCGCGCACCCCCACCCACTGGCCGCAGCGGTCAGACAGATGCCGCCCCCTGCCTACGCAGTTGCACACGTGGGTGAGGGGGGGCGGCCGTGTAAAAAGGGCCTACAGCTTACATTAATGTCCATCCTTCGAAGAGTTCTAGGTAGGGACAGCGCAGGGTGTTCTTAGACAAGCGCCTCCTCATCAGTCATGCAGCTTTCAGGGCCACATTGGCACCCTATGCAGCCCTGAATCTTGCATGACGGATGAGTGATGGATGGGTAATGGCTGGGAAGGTGCTTGTCTAAAAACACCCTATGTGCAGCATAAGCTACAGTCAATACTCCCATTGCTTGCTTTCCACAGTGGACAAAGTAGTACATTAAATTAAAAGCACATCAGCCAGACACACCACTTGATAATCTCATATGTTTAGGCATGTCTCTATTGATTAAATTGTGCCATAGCTTCTAGCTTGCCTCTCTAAGAAGTCTGTAAAGGAGCTGGCTAGTCAGCTGAGCTCGCTTATGTGACAGAGTGGCAAATGAGACAGCCCTTCTGTCACTGGAAAAGATGTAAGATGGAAAGGGGTTTGACCCTTTAAAACTCTCCCTGGCAAGGAGAGAGACAAACAAGCTGACCAGCAGCGTCTGGAATTGCTCTTCCATTTTTTGCTGTAAATAGTCGCTGAAGGGAGGCAATAAAAGCAGAGGTGAGCACCGAGGAGGAAATGTCGTCAATTAGGCACCTACACCTTAGGAATTTCCTAGAACTATGAACGTTAATGCTCAAACAGGTAATGGGTCTATTATTCATGGGTATTGTTCACATTCTTGGTTAGCCCTTCAAGTATCTGAATACAATCCATGACCCAAAATGGATATTTGCATATCCATTTTTTAAAGCTCCATTTAGTTGTTTTGTTGTTGTTGTTTTCAGGTTTTCAGTTCGGTTATTTCATTTTTGGGGTCATTTCAGTTACGTGATTTCCCTGTTCCCATTTTTTCAGATACTTGTCTCAGGCATAATATAAGTGGCCAAGCACATTTGCATAGATGAACGTAGTCAACCCCCATTTTAAGGTCTGATGAACCTAGAAGAATGTACAATCGAGCCTGGACTAAGAGAGAAATTCTCAAATAATATAGTTTTCCAGAAGTTCCAATATTTATACTTGAAAGTTATTTTGGAAGAAAACATGTTCCCTTTGTTTAGGTATAACCTGGGACACAGAAGTAACATGTTGTGTTCCCTGCTCCATTGTGGGCTTCCTATGTGACCCTGGATAAATCATATAGGGTAAAGCCACACAAGATATCAGGGACCCAATCCCCTACCCACCCCAGGGCCAGCAATTGCCACACTTTGGGCTCCAAAGAGATCAGACCACACACAATCTGCCCACCCCCACATTAATCAATGCCACAGGTTAGGCCAAGGACCCGCCCATACATGGCTGGATGCTCCTCCCACCCTCCCAACAGCTGATCGGGGAAAGGGGCACCCTGGAAGACTACATGAGCTCCTCACACCTGCCCAAACAACTTATAAGGGGAGGGAGATCGTGGAGGAGCTCACGTGTTCCTCACACCCACCCAACAGCTGATGGGGGGCGGGGCCCTTGAGGCACGTGCACACTCCTCCCACCTGCCCAACAGCTGATGGGGGGAGGGTGCACGCTCCTTACACTCATCCAAGAGCTGAATAGGGAGGGGGAACCTAATGGAGCAGGCACACTTCTCCCACCTGCTCAACTAATCAGAGGCAAGGAGCCTTGGAGGAGTGTGCGCCCAACAGCGGAGCATGCATGCTCCTCCATGTTCCCACTCCCCCTGATCAGCTATTGGGTGGGTGGGAAGAGTGCACACAGTCCTCCGGGTCCAAGTCTTAGACCCCACCTCATGGCAGGGCAGCACACAGATCAACCATGGGAGAGGGTAGAGTTATCCCACTTTTGGCAGAGTTATTCCAAATGTTGACCAAAATATGGGCTGTGTCCCCAGCCTTCTCCAATGGATGCATCACATCTTAGGCAGTGCCCGCCCCGTTTCGGGGAGGGGTGAAGATCTGACACCCACCAGCCATACAATTCACTGCATCACGTGTTAACATTGCCCAAAGTGGGATAACGCTGCCCAAAGTGGCTTGTGTGACTTCACCCTTAGTGTGCAGACACATGAGATAGGGTTGGCCTGATCCCCCACTTGCCCCGGGGCAGGCAATTGCTAAGGGGAGCAGACCACATGGTCCACCCCCCCACCCCCGAGGAACCCTGGTGGGCGGGTGTCTGTCAGGCCACCCTGGGATGGGCTAAGGAGCTAGCCACGCACACAGGCACCCAACCCTGCCACCATTTCCCAGCTCACACACTATCCCAACCCTGGCCATGACACGGGTGCAAAAGAATGGCAAACGCACCTGCAGGTCAAGGGCGCTGGCAGATCTTGCCATGGGGCAGGGCAACACAAGGGCCAGCCACACAGGAGGTAGCCCCTTAACCTGATGTGGGCAGTGTAGCCCCACTTTGGGCAAGGCTGCTATGTACTGCCTCTCCGGCATTCCCCAGCAGACACAGCACATAGCAGCCAGCTGCTTGCCACACTCTGGGGCGGGGTGAACATCTGGAGGCTGGCAGCCATACAATGAGTTGGGTTGCAGGGTAAGGCTGCCCAACATGGGGTAATGCTGCCCAAACTGGGTTAGTGTCTTGTGTGGCGACAACCCTTAGTCTTTTCTTTACCTCAGTCTGTAAAATGGGTTTTAGCAGTACCTCATCACCTCATGGAGGTGATGTGATGATGGATAAGGGGCTCAGAAAGTGCAGTCAAAAGACTATATAAATATTTGTAGATAGGTGTAAGAATATATAAGTTTCCTGCTGATGTTTGGCAATGGTCCAACCGCATCTACTGGGTGCTATGTAATACTAGCTACTCATTTTTGCAGTTAAACACACATTCAGCCATTTCATCTGCTTGTGCCTCTTGCTTCTTTACCACAGATTGGGATCTGAAAAATCAAGGAGAAGTAGCTACCCCTTGCACCTAGCCATTGTTACATAAAGGGTGCAGCGACACGAGGCACCTGCCACTCCATGGGCAGCCTTGCCCTTCCCTCCCCGGGCAAACAAACCACTGGATGGAGTGGCTCATGTGTCCAAGGGCTGCCAGAGGTTCACCTCACCCCAGGGTGGGGCGAACATCTGATTGCTCCACAACGGGTCCTTGGAGAAATTCCGAGGATGGGCTGTGGAGCAGCCTTACCCCATTTCTATGGAGCAGCCTAATCCCATCAGCCACCCTGAGCCTATAGAGAAGGCCAAGGGGTAAAAATGTGAAAATAAATAAATTAAATAAATAAATAAATTAAATAAATAAATAATGTGGGGGTAAGGGTGCCCAGAACGAAGCAAGCCCATGTGGCCGGGCGCACTTGCCTGGCCGCGCTCGAGGCAACCCTGTGAGCTGTGAGAGGTCGCTTGCGGCCTTGTCACAGCTGGAGTAGGAGTCCAGAGTCCCCAGGCTGCTGGGGGGAAGAGGAAGCTCTGAGGAACCATGTGTGTACCTCTCTCCCCACTCCAACAAACAGCTGATTGGAGGAGGGGGGCAGAGGAGTGGGCGCGGGCACTCCTCTGGCCCCCTCCCCATCAGCTGTTTGTCAGGGTGGTGAGAGAGGCACACGTGCAGCTCCTCTGGCCCCCTCCCCTTCAGCTGTCAGTCGGGTGGATGGGGCGGAGGGGACCCTTCACTCTTTCCAGGTTTCCCTCTCCCTCAATCTACCAGCTGATGCGGGGGAGGGAGAGTGTAGGGAAAGGGGCGTGCTCTTCCCCCATCAGCTGCCAGGCAGTGGGGGAGCGTGCACCCTCCTCCCCCCACAGTTGCTCATGTGCCCGGCTCCCTGTGCTGGCCCCACAGTGTGACAGAGCCAATTGCCCACCACAGGGCGGGCACAGGGACCAGGCCTATCCGGCTCCTCTGGCTGCACCCATAGATATGAGCCTCGCCCCACATGTGGTCTGTGATTATTCAAGTGCCCCTAGAAACAGGATATCATCCAGGCAGGAGTTGGTAGAGGAGACTTTTGGGTAGCCACTGAACATGCATCGACAGGAACGTCCGTAGGAGCAGATACAGGATCACGTTAACAACAGCCATTTCAACGTGTGAAGGATTTTGCATGAATATATTGTGACATCTGGGAACACCCATCGTGTAGCTTCAGAAACGTTACACCACCATGAGTATGACCTGGCAAGTCTATCCCACTTCGCCACACAAAAACTGTATCTTGATTAAGGTTATTACAGAAAATAGATTTTGTTTTATTTTATTTATTTATTTATTTATTTATTTAAGTCTGCCTTAATGGAATCAAAGAAGTGAAGCGGTATGAACCTGTTCAGGTATGTTTGTGACTCACAGTTAGCTGAGTTTTATATGTGCATTTTTTTCTTTATCACAGTTTTATCAGGGAGCACCATCTTTGCAATGCAATTAAGGAAAAAATTAGCAATAAATTATTCTCGCTACTTAACCAGCATCTTAAATTTACTACTACTGCAATTTATTATTTTCATAGGCCTGAAATAAACTGCAATTAATTTGTTCATAGCCTGTCACTCAATAACAAAGATGGAAATTAAGAGAGAAAAATAATACTCATTAATTTACTAAGTGTCTACTTAAAACGGATACAAAATGCATTCCAAATTTCTCTTCAATAAGTTATGGTTTAAAGCCTGAGTTACTTTGAATACAAATCAGTAAATCTTTAGGTAAGCGCTCAGCTCTGAACAGAAAATAGGGGTGAAACCCTGCCCCTGATGCAGCAAGTAGAAACTTTGCAATTAACTACAATGTGGTCAGGATTTCAACCGCAGGATGGAATCCAAACATGACACCTTTCCGTTTGGGGAGTTGGCCTTATTGGTAGTTCAGCCAACAGTAAAGAATATATACATCAGATAAAGCGTCCTCCTTCTCCACCTCTCCTGGATAGGCTGTATATCGAGTATTCCCTGCAGAACTTCCTTTATCCTAGCTCATGTTCCCTCTGCCTTATCTCCTGTATGGAGTTAACAAGATGCACCTGCCACTATGATTCAGCAGTAATTATCTTTTCATGTAGGGTTCAAACACCAGACAGCATGACTCAGAGGACTCTTCCTCTCTTCCTCAGGGTCCTAGAGTCCACAGTCCCCATCCTGCTTCCTTCCTGCAGGTTTTGCCTATGGATTTATCTTCTTCCTCTTTATTTTGCTTACTCTATTTCCCACAATGGCGACTAGCTCGGTATAACAGCATTATATAAGCTTTTTTACACTGCCATGTTTTGCTTTACAGAGTGAGCATAAATGAGGAAACACACTAAGTTAAACTCTGGCAGCCAATGCTGGATGTATCAGCTTGGCCTATAAATAAGCACTGATCACCTCCATTTTATTGAACTCATTTTCCAGGCAAGGAAAGACCACAAGATTCTCCTGCAAATTTTCCCTTTACACTCTCGAGCAGTGCTGCTAGTGTCAGCCACGACAGATTTATAGCCTATTCATTCATGGGAACAAAAACCCTGCCAGTGCTGGTCATGGAACACGCAGTAACAGTTAGTTCAAAAGATAACAGCAGCAATACCTCACTTCCTTATTCAGCCCTCCATAGCAAACACTACTTTGCAGATAATAAATGCCCCTTGTTTATATTTCTTGAGTAAAATCTAAGAACATGGTCCACATTACAGCAGTACATACCAGGGCTGCAGGAGTAGGGGATTAATCAGCATTTTCACTGCTTTTAGCGGCCTTTCCCCAAACCTCTTTGCCAGTTTCCAGGGTTTATAACTTTGCTGATTTTTTTTTTAAAAAAACTGGAAGCTTTTTTTTTTTTAAAAAACCACGATAATAAAGCTTCTATTTCTAAGGGAAATGTAATTGTCAAATATTTAAATATTGAAGGTGTGATCCTTTGGATAATTTGTGCTATTGTTAGCACTTATTCACTTCAATGAGTCACATGGTGCTGATTGAGGTTCATGGAGGTGCTAAGCACTAGCGGCAACACTGAAGAGCCGGAGAATTGTATTGCCCTTCTGCTCATTGTGCATAGTAGGAACATTTTTATACAAAGCCCAAGTTCCCTTACTTACCTAGATTAGTGCTAGACTTCCCAAGTTGTGGGAAGGGTTGTCCCAATTTCTGTAGCTCCAAGGCTTTTATTTTATACAATAATTATTTATCTAATCTCTTTTGGCATTTTGAAAGGGGCATTTAATTATCTGAGCTATTATTATGTTACATATTTATCTATCAGTGTTATATATTAGTGTTTGAGCATTTTCACCATGGTGGCAATGGGAAAAACACAGTGAAGATGGGTCCTGGGGTGTTATCAAACATGGCATGTGGCATGGATTAATCTGTGCCCAATGTCATGTTTGAAAGGGCCCCTGAGTCCAGATGTTGGCCCAGGTCGTAGCACGGGCTGTGGTGGCACTTAGCCTGGGCTGTTCCTCGGGGGATGGTCCCAAGGAACAGTCCAGGCTAAGCGCCACCACAGCCCTTGCTACGGCCACTGGACTGGCTTGCTCAGACATACCCCGGTCTGGGTCCACGATGCTTCTGGGAGCCACAGCTGCCCATCAGGGAGGGGACAGGCCATTCCAAGCAGCACGGGGGTGGGGGGGGCATGCGGACGCACATCCGCACGTCATACCGTGCTCTCCCCAGCTGCCATCACTCTTGTTTGGCAGTTCAGGCTAGTCCTGCCTGGAGTGAGGATCTCACACTGGTCAGGATCAAAGCACAATGGCGCTGAGCATCTTCACATCTAAAAACACCCCCTGTCTCTAATACAGGGTTGGGGAACCTTTTGCCCTTCCAAGGGCCATTTTAACAAATGGGATGTGGTCTGAAGGTCATATAGAAGCAGAGGCTCTTAAGGAGTGGACTCAGAAAGAGGAGGAGATCTGTCCCCTCTCCGTGTGTGCATGCCCTTACCTCTGCTTCCTTACCTTGAGTTCAGTCTTCCAGCGTTTGAGGGTAGGAAGTGGATCCAGGGGCACCAGATCCAGGAACTTGAAAAGGGACCAAATAAAAACTAGTAGCCTTGGAATGAGTTTGGCCCCGGGCCTGACATTCCCCATCCCTGTTCTAATATATGTGAAGAAGATGGACCCTAACAGGTGTAAACCAAATCACCAATCTTCCCTGTAACTCAGAGCCCCTTTCAATATCAAGCAACCAAAGAAATGGGTCTTCCAGCCTCAGCTACTAATTTCGTCATTGTTGTCAGCTTAAGCCAGGGAAATGCATATAAAATGACATCAGACATCTGTTACAGTAACTACATTCTTTGCTAATCAATCAGGTTTTATTGTGTGGCCTCTGCCTCAGCTCATAATGCTGGAAAGCAGCTAGAAGAGCAGCAGTTTAAAATTTTGCCCATTTAATAATCCTTGCTAATTGAAAGTAGTTCACTAAAAGAATACACTAACAGTATCAAGGTTGATAGTACAGTTGCTACTGAAAAATACTATTAGTGTTCCCCTTTTAAAAGCCGGGGAAGATCAAAAAGCCTGAGACAACTAATTCTTCCAGTTTCCTAGCCTAACAGTTGGATCCTGCACATTTTTATGTTTTAATTGTGTAACATTTGTACACAAACTGTGTAGCTATGAAAAAACCCTTTATTTTTCCCTTTCGACAGAGAATTACATTCATTTTTATAATTGTTCTTTCCTTTCAAATCACCTAATATGACAAATGCTAGGAGACATTATAGTTCATCTGCTAAAGAGTCTCTTTATGAGTTGAGGCTTCAATGCCTTAATGGGGAAATTGCCTGATTTAAGTAAATCATGTCACCTCAACCCAAGAAATCATATTTGTTGCAGACTTCTGCTGACTTCGCCTCTCCAGTAAAAACAAAAACACATTTACATTTGTAGCTTGAGGTATTTGGTTCAAATGATTTACAAATAGGTCATAATGAAAACTAAATTTAGCATACTCTGGAGGAACGGTTTAAGTTAACTTTTGACAGTTTTTATGTATGCATAATGATTAGTTATTGTAATTTAAATAGCAAAAAAAGAGCCGATTTTAGCACAAAAGCATAAGATGACTAAGTTCTCCAGTTTACTACATTTTCACAAGTGGCTCTTGCAGAAAGAGACACAAAAATCTAAAATTGTTATTATATGTTTTATACAACATTGGGCTGAGATGTGTGGCGCTTGTATGAAAACAGCCTTTTGAAAATTACTCCCGATAGCACCATTTAATCTCCATGTTTTCTGACATACTGGGGCGGGGTGGGGAGGGGGGATTGCTGTAGTTAATCTACCTTGTTAAAATAGGAATCGGTGTACTCTAAACAAAAAGAAGCCAAGCCCCTAAGATTTGCTGCCTTCGTAAGAAACAGGAACTCACAGGTTTGAAGAACAGCAATAAGTATTTAACTATGAGTTAACTAACACAAAGGCATCTGTTATCACAACTACCAGCCCTCTAGCTCCAGCTTCACTGCTGTGGGTTAAAGTTTTATCCTTTCAATTTATTTATTTGCTTACGTAAATTTGTATCTCACCCTTTCCTGAAGGCTCAGGGTGGGCAACAGTATATTAAAGATATATAAGAATAAAAATCTATTTAAAGTATCTATATTAAAACTCCCCTGGGGGGTGGAAAAACCCAACCCAAATATGCCAAATGCTTGGCCAACTAGAAAGCTCTTACCTTGTCTCCAGAAAACATCCAAGTGTGAGCTATGGAACTCACTGCTAGAGAGTTCCATAGCAGCGAGGCAGCCACTGACAATTCTTCTCTTGAAGTGATAGAGGCAAAGCTGTTCAGTGATCTCTTTTATTGGACCTGCTGTATTTGCTAAGATTGTAACAAGCTTCTAGGCCACGCTGGGTCCTTCTTCAGGTATACAAGAAGTCAAAACTAGAGTATTTTTTAGTTCTGCTCTAAAGTTCAGACTTATTTACATGTCAGAGGAAGGGCTCATTGTGGCCCAAAAGTTTGTATAATCTCTCCAAATATGGCTGGTCCAATAAAAGATATTGCCTCAACTACTTTTTCTCCATCTTTTACATTTGGGACCAACACAGCAACCACCCTTCTCCCTCTCAATGTGCAAATAAGTAAGTAAGTAAAATGTTATTAAAGTTGTTAGCCACATGGCCAACACAACTTGAACCAGAAAATAACCAAAACAATAACCAAACATAACATTAACAATTAAGAGCAATAACAACCATATAATAACGGGAGTATACAAAATCACATTATCCAAATCAGAGCTGCTGCCAAACTGCTGATAGGGGCTTCCAGAAGTGCACCCTCTCGCGGCCCAGGTGCACATGCCAAACAACTAATAGGGGGCACTCCTCTGGGGGCCCCAATCAGCTGGTTGGCAGTCAGTGTGGGAGTGCACTTCCAGGCCCAATCCTCAGACCTCGTCTCACAGTGGGACTGGGAAGAACCCAAGGGATGGAAAGGCAACTTTTAGCCTGGTTTAGCCCCGGTGCCTGGGCACTCACCCAGGCTTCATCACTGACCACCTCCAGCCTACCTATACCATAGCAGCCAGCTGCCTGCCCCAAGGCAGACATGAGTGAACATCTGACAACAACCTAACTCATGAACCAGGAACTCCTGGGCTACCATGGGCTAATGCAGGCTCCTGTCTTGTTTGTTTTCATCCCTTAGCAATGTCTAGAAAGAACAAATCATCTAAATAATGCAGCACCTCCATACATGTGGATTATTTACACACTAGGTGTTGAGCACTAGGCATGCTTCAAATAATGCTTCTGATACTGAACATGGAATTTAAGAGCCTTACCAAATCAAATACAGTCTTTCAAAACTGAGAGTTGAACATCCTGTGAGCTAGCTGGCAGCAATCTGAAAGCTAATTTGATGTTCCATATTACCATCAATGTTGCTGTCTACTAGGGCTGAAACAAAATATTCATTTTGAATATCAAATTCAATAAATTGTGTATATTCATTATCTGTTTAGAACATGGGTACTGAGCGTACACTGACAGGCCACATGCAGCTCACAAGGCCATCCCGTGTGGCCCTCATACAATTATCCTGGAGACATTATGGTCCTTTCTACACAGACACTCAACACCCATAAAATGGGTGTTACATTTTATTATACATGTTGCAGGGCACCACTGCAACCAATCACCATGGGCCCTGTGCACACATGATGCCTCCACCCAGTTCCTCAGGGTGGAGATGGGTGTTGGCCGGTGGGTGGGGAGCATTTCCCTGGGTGGAGATGAGTGGGGGCATCTGCGTAAATGCCACTTTCGGTGGGTGTTGCTGAGTGTTTGCTCTGGGCCAACAGCCATCTCCACCCACACCCACTCACGGAGCAACGGACGCCACTGCGCCATTACTATATTAATCACATCCCAAAAAAACTGGAAATTTTCTAAAACAAAAAACTTTACAGTTTTAAAAACGTAAAGGTAGAACCATTTCCAAAACAGTAAAGTTTCAAAACCATTTCACAAAATACATTTTCCCTAACTTAAACTCCAAAAAACATGAAAATTAATTCCAATTCTAATTTTAAAAACATTTAACATACATTACAACAAAAATTAAACACCCAAAAGCATGGAAATTATTTACAGATTTTCTTTCTATATTCCAACAAAGTTCCTTACC
This sequence comes from Sphenodon punctatus, assembly GCA_003113815.1. Lineage (NCBI taxonomy): Eukaryota > Metazoa > Chordata > Lepidosauria > Sphenodontia > Sphenodontidae > Sphenodon > Sphenodon punctatus. The sequence continues at coordinate 702,412 of QEPC01003948.1, forward strand.
ATACATACTTACTCTTATTATTTATCACTAACTAAGCTATCACATTATTTCTTTATTGCCCATTTCTTTATCATAATTTGATGACAAACTATTTTTTCAAACTGTCTTAACTGTCCTTTTGCATAGAATTGCATTGTGTACAATGAGTATAAAGTTGTCTACGCTGACATTGTCAACAGTTCATTGTATAACATGTATACAATTTTTATACATGTAAACGATAGAGTTAAGGCAGTTTGAAAAAATCGTTTGTCGTCGATTTCTTTGATAATAAAGAAATGATCAATAAGGAAATGTGATAGTTTAGTTAGTGATAAATAATAAGAGTAAGTATGTATGGTAAGGTATTAAGTATATATATTACGTTAATGTCAATGGTAAATGATGGAATATAGATAGAAAATCTGTAAATATTTTCCATGTTTTTTGGTGTTTTTGTTGTAATGTATGTTAAATGTTTTTTTAATTGGAATTGTAATTAATTTAATAGTTTTGGGAGTTTAAGTTAGGGTAAAATGTATTTTGTGAAATGGTTTTGAAAAGGAAAGTTTTGTATTTTGGATACAGTTCTCCCTTTAACCGTTTTTTTAACTGTAAAGTTTTTTGGTTTAGAAAATTTCCCTTATTTCATTTGTTTGACATCAACTTCATTTTGACAACTTTATTTGCTTTGTTAATTCATTAACTTCGTCTTGGTTTCATTTTGCACTATTGTGCACCCTTCTATTGCACTAAAAATTACAGTGTTGCACATCAGTATGTTGCCAATAGCACTAAATAGCACTGAAGTTACTGAGACAAAGTTACTGAATAATCACAGTAACTGAAGTTACCAAAACAAAATAACCAAATGAATGAACATGCAAATATCTTTCACTAATGAAGATTTATTCAGATATTCACCCATTTAAATGAATACCTGAATAATACAGAATGCCATATTCGTTTCAGCCCTACTTGATTCAGTGGTCAGGGCCATGGAACTCAGCATTGGTGGAAGTCCATCATCATTAACAAAAGAAGAAGGGTTCATGACATTGTGAAAAGATTTCTGAGCCCTTCACCATGGTTAGGGGACCACCCCTTGTTGAAAACTGAGCAGCTAGAGAAGCTCAGTCTGAACAAGGTCCAGGACAAACCAATACTACAAAGAAAACTGCAGAAATGATAGTTTTCTCCAGAGGCAATAAAGACTCACTAGAAGTTACAGTGACCGTTTCAGTCTCAGTTTCTGTTCATTTTCTCAATCAGCTGTTCATGTGCCTATGGGTAATTTCAAATGTTACGCACTCCCGGGTCACCACAGTGGATTCCCAACTGTGGTGAGCCAGCCAACCCCCTCCCGTGGTCCAGGAAAGCCCTGAACAGACATGACGGGAGCGGGACCATGGCAAGTAAATGGACGGAAGGACCATGGCCCAGGCAGCACAACAGACATTACGCCGATTCCAGATCATGGTCAGAACACCCAGCAGATGGCGGGGCGGGAGACAGACATGGCCGACTGAGGGCAAACAAAGTCAAAAGCGCCAAAAGGCAATGCCCACGCAAGGGAAACAGGAAGGGAGGGGGAAGAGGGAGAGGAGCAGCTGAGGCGGCACACTCAACAGGCACAGGGAAGCCACGGACAAGGCAGAACACAAAACACACACACACGCCCAGGCACTAACACCCATACAGGAGAGGAAGGAAGGGGGGACCACACCAGGAAGGCCAACACACACAGCACCACATCTGGGGGGGGGCTCAGACCAGGACTCGGTGACAGGCACCCAGAACCCCACTGACAGCACAGGACACCCAACAGGAACACAGACACCCCAAGTCACAGAGGCCCCCACAGGGATGGAGCACAGTCACAGGAGGAGGGCAACTGAGCCAGGGAAGGCACCAGAGCGGTCCAAGGCAGGTCCAGATGGCAGGGATCTCGTGCGCTCGTGCAGCACAAACAGTCCCCCCCATCCCCCCCAAGGAAGCAGGGAGGCGCTGTCCAGGGGCCCCACAGTCGCAGAGGCACCCAGGGGGCGAGGGGGGGGGGGGAGGTCACAGACACAGGTGAGAGGGCGGCCAGCAAAGGATGACAACACCACGGGGAGCGCCGGTAGTGGAGTCTGGCAGCAGGAACAAGCCAAAGGGGGGGTTGAGCATGGTGGGGAACACCACAGGCAGTGAAGGACAGGGTGTGCCCATGGAGGGGGCACAGCAACACAGGCAAGCGGAACTGAGGCAAGCAAAAAGGGCCAGAGCAGCCGCGAAGCCAGAATGGCAAGGAACAAGCAGTCAGGGCCTGGAGCTGGCAGGGGGTGCAGGGAGCACACAGTGGGGCACACATCCATGGCACCAAAGACACAGGGGGCCTCACAGTCAGCTGCAGGGGGTCAGGAAGGAGCCTGGGATGGGCAGGCCCACCAGATGCATATAGCAGAGCCACAGAAGCATGCCCCGGCGGTAGCCCAGCCCCGCCATGTGGTGGGCAACGAGGTAGTAAGTCTCAAATGGATCTGCCACGGTGAGCCCCACCTGAACATCAGCATGGGACCATACAGCAGCCAGCACCACCAGCTCCGGTCCAGTTGACTCCAGCAAGGCATAGTCAGCAGCAGGGGGCCATGGCAGGTGACCAATCTCCAACAGGCAGTGATAAGTCGCAGCATGCAAGCGCTGGTAGCCATGTGCCCCATGAATTCAGCCGAAGAAGGACACAACCAGGGCAGGGCCCCCCTCCTCCAGACAGGTCGTGAACCTGGCTAGGCTACACAATTCAGTTCAGTTCAAAGTTTTATTAGTGTAGCCAAAGGCCATTACAAAGCAAGCCAAACACTGTTAAACACTATTAATAGCTAATACATCGCAACCTTTTATTTTCCATCCTGGAGTCTGCCAGATAACTAGGTCCCCCTGAGGGAATTACCATATTTCTGTACAGTCTAGAAACTTTCTACGATTGGATTAACTCATGTTCATTTTGGAGTTTCTGATCAGAAACTCAGGATTTGACCTCAGACCATATTCTATTGAAAGGTAAAGACAGGGCATACAAGTTCAAGTTCAAGTTTATTAGGGTACTAGCATCCACTCTGACCCAATAACATCAACAAGAGACAATTACAAAATAACATAAGATAAAACAAATAACAAATAAAACAAATAAAATACATAGCCCTGAGATACCCCCCTAAAATATTGAGCACTCCCAATTATTAGAACCCAAAGAAAGAGGAGAGGACGAGAGGAAAAAAAAACAGCAAAACCCCAGAAATAAGCATGACCCCCTACAGGGATTCCCCATCCTGAATATTTTCCTTAATCAGGAGACGTCTTTTAGATGCCAGGAGGGTATAAGCTGCAAGCACCCCCATAGCATCCCTTCCGGTCAGGGAAAGAAGGGACAGATAACAGTCATCAGTAAAGGGGGGTAAATGATCCACCAAAAAGGGAGCAATCCAAACCTCCCTCAGACTAGTATAATAGGGACAGCGGAGCAGGAAATGTTCGACAGCTTCAATTTCCCCCAACCAACACGAACAAACTCTTAGCGCACGAGGGGAGTGCTTGTGTCTGCCCTCTACCAAGGCAGTTTGAACCTGCTGAAAGCGGAGAAGTGTATACTGCCTACAAAGACGAGGGCTCTCCAGGTATGGCTCAAACGGAGAAACGATTTTAAGGAACTTCAATGTAGGCGCAACTTTCCAAGAAGCCAACACCGCCATATCTTCCTGGTGGTCCATATCCTGAATTCGGGTGAAAATCTCTGTCCTGATAGCCGAAAGGGTTCTCCCATGAAAATAATTGAAGGAGAAACCCAATTCACGGATTGTCCGCCCCAAATAAAGGAGCCAGAGATAAGCACGGACCCCCTCATGAAGTAATTTCTCTCTAAAGGATTGCAATGGGAAGTCCGACTCATGTTGGGCTAAAAGTCGCAGCCAGTAATTAATAAAAGCCTTCCTATGCAATGCCTTTAGTGAGGGGAAACCAGTTTCCAACCGTAAAACTGCCCCTGGAATACTATGGCCAACTCCTAATAATCTCTGGAGGAAGAAATTCTGCACCCTTTCTAGGGGCAAGATGTTAGGAAAAGGGACTAACTCCAGGCCAAACAAAAGGGCAGGTGGAACTTTAGCTCTAAATACCCTTAGCCGCATGGACAGGGAAACCCCCTTAGAGAGGCCATTTACCTTCATCAATGCCCTCGTGTCCCTGGTTGCCTTGTGAATCCTGGACTGTAAGTGAGGATTCCAAGAGCCACTCTTACTAAAGATCATGCCCAAGTAGCTAAAAGAGGGGACCAAACTAAGCTCACCCATCTCAAGCCTCCAAACATGAGGCAACCTTCTTTTCCCCAAGACCATGATTTTGGTGGTCTTGGTGTTTATCTCAAAGACTGTTGGATACACAGTACTTATTAAATTTCCCCAAAGCTCTTTTAATTCCAATCTCAGTCTGTGAAATAAAGACCAAATCGTCCGCATATTGGATGAACCTCAAAGTACTATGATCAATCTTTGGGAGATGGAAGTCGTTGGACTTAAAGCATTTTGCCATATCAGCCAGATACAGATTAAAGAGAAGAGGGGCCAGGACACATCCCTGGTGCTCCCCTCTCTCAATGGGAATAGGTGCACTGGTGCCCCTCCCCTGGGTCACCCTTACCCGGGCCTCATTGTTGGTGTAAAGCTTGGAGATCGCTGCTAACAACTTATTCTCAACCCCCTGGGACCGCAATTTGCTCCATAATCTCGACCTGGGGATGGAGTCAAAGGTCTTAGACAGGTCTACAAAGGCTAGGTATAATTTGGATTTCTTTATTTTAACGTATTTGTAGATAACATGCTGCAACAAAAAGCAGCAGTCTATGGTGGATCTGGCCTTACGAAATCCAAATTGCTCCTGGGGTATTTTCTCCCCCTTCTCAGCCCACTTTGTAAGATGATACAAAAGAAGCCTCACATATAATTTGCCGATAACCAAGAGCAGGCTAATCGGCCTATAGCAGGCAGGAGCCCGAGTTTTCCCTTGTTTAAAGAGGGGAACTATAATACTGGATAGCCAGGAGGCAGGGATCCCGTCTCCTTCTGCTACGACTGAAAATACTTTAGCTAGGATTCACGCCCACCATAGGGGACTCACTTGCAGACCTCTGCAGTTATGTAATCAGGGCCAGGGACTCTATTTCCTTTTAAGCGCATGATCAAAGTTGCAATCTCCTCCTCAGAACAGCCACCTAAACACCAATATGAATCCACAGCGCCTGGAGGCACGGTAGGCAGATCCTCAGACCCAACATCCTGATCAGTATATAGCTCCTTAAAGAAGGCTACCCATCCTGAGAAAGAAGGACCTGGTCCTGCCGGCGATCTTCGTGGCCTTAACATACCATTTATTGCTGACCAAACTCTGTTAACATTGCCAGTGGAGAGATCTACCGTCATCCTAGCCCATTGTTCATCATAAAAGGCCTTACGTTTTGCCCTAAGAAGCTTCATATAAGTGGCCCTAAGAGTCTTAAACTTCTCTTCTAGACGGGGTAGCAATTCCTTATGCCACCGTCTCTTTTGGTAAACCAACCTCCTTTTGAGCTTCCAACATTCAGAGTCAAACCACTTACAGCCCAAGTTAAAAAACTTTGAGCCACTCTTACTCTTAACTACGAGCTGGTTCTGCACTATCGCAAGAATTTTCTCATACTCTGGGACAAGGCATCCTGCCTCACAAGGGTTCTGAATCATATTGGCCAAATCTTCAATAGTGGCCAACCTAATTATCCTGTGCATTTCATAAATCAGATCCGAGGAAGAAAACCTCTTCAACACCTGAAGAGGTTCACAAATACCAACCACAGCAGGCGTAGGGCTCAGAGGGACCCCGCTCTGTAAATACACGGCGAGGGCTACATGATCACTTTCCGGTCTGATAATCCTCTCGACCTGTCCATACTGTTCTTGATAACAGGCCTCAACCAAGATCCAATCAACAGTGCTATTGCCCTGGGGGCCCATAAAAGTAAAACCTCCAGGCAGGCCCTGCAACGCTCCTTCATATAATGCCCCGAGTCCAAAAACCTGGATCAGGGCATTTAGATGGTACTTAGGATGGGCATCTACACACACCCCGCCCATCCCTGCTTCCATGGCCATAGGTACCACCCCTGTCTCCTGGACCACCCCCTCTACTACCTGCGTATTCCAATCACCCACTAACACCAGCCTAGCCTGCAGAAATCGTTCCTCCAACCCCAGGATTGCCTGCTGTAATGCGGACCACACCTCCTGTTGATAATATTCTGAAGAAACAGGGGGAATGTATACATTAACAATCAAAAATTGGTCCTGGGGAAGTTTCCCAAGCTGTAAATACCCCAACTGGGATTCCAGCCTACACAAATCCAATATAGTAAGGTAATATCCCAGGGCATACACTACTGAGAACCCTAAAGAATGCAAAATTTTGTTTATTGCCTCAGGCCATTGGCCCACCATAGTTGGAACAGTCAGAGCTGCCAAATAACCCAAAGGCATTAGATTTAAATGAAGCCAGTATTTTATAATAGAGAGTTTAGCGTACTTCTCAGTGCAACTGGTGCCTGACTCTGCTCTAAAGAGAACTGCCGGGGTGAGTCTGGGTACATGTAAAATAATCCTCAGCATTCTATTTTGTTCAATCTCCAAATCTTTTAACTTATTTGGACCCCAGACTTGAACCCCATATAATAATTGAGGCACCATCTTTGCTTTAATCAGTCTTAGGGCTGGTTTGAATAGCCTACCCCCTTTATTCCAGGAAAAGCCAGCTATGACCTGTCCAGTGACCCTTACCATTGCCCGAGCTGCCTTCAAATGGGCATTCCAGGAGGGGACTGTCAAAATAATAACCTCTAGGTATTTGTATTGGTTTACCTGTTCGATGCTATTTCCCCAAAAAAACCACTTATGCTGCATCCGGTGGTTACTTATCACCAATACCTTGGTTTTTGTATAGTTGATCAACAAAAGTTCGTTCTTGCAATATACGCTGAAGACTTCCATTAGTCTCCTTAGACCAATTTGAGTTCTGGCTATCAGAGCTGTATCATCTGCGTATAAAAGGGTGGATATTATCTGACCGCCTATTTCAACCGGATGGTGGGCCGGGTTCTTGAGAGTCTCTCTCATATCATTCAAAAATAAATTAAACAAAATAGGAACTAGTAGACATCCCTGTCTTACCCCCCTTTCTACAGCCACCTGGCCAGAGAGCTGACCTATCTTATTCATTTTTGCCCTCAATGTGGTTCTTGGAGTGTACCGCCTGTATCAGGAGCAACAGTCTGAGGTCAATACAAAATTTAATCAGTTTATCCCATAATTTCTCCCAGGAAACTGAGTCAAACGCCATTTTCAGATCTACAAAGCATATATATATACTTGATCTTCGATGCAAACGTACATACTTAGATAATAAATGGTCAATTAGGAATGGGCAAATAGATCGCGGTTTGGGTTCGGCCGTTTGGTTCGGTCCGGTTCGGTTTGCCCGTTTGGTTCAGCCGTTCGATCCAGTCACCGCGTTCGGGTTTGGCCATTCGGTTTGGTCATGTTCGGTTCGGAGGTTCAGAAAAAGGCTCTCTGTACAAGAAATGATGGCCCCAGACCCATGACGATGGTCCTGGGGCTAGAGTGGCAGCTTCTAGATACATATTGGCCACAGCCCTCCCTGCCTGTAACTTGTCCCCAGAACCCTGATGGAGGGTCCTGGGGCTGGAGTGGCTGTTCCTTGATGTGGTGGAATGACACACCACTGTGCGAGGAATGATGGCCCCAGACCCATGACGGTGGTCCTGGGGCTAGAGTGGCAGCTTCTAGATACATATTGGCCACAGTCCTCCCTGCCTGTAACTTGGCCCCAGAACCCTGACGGTGAATCCTGGAGCTGGAGTGGCTGTTTCTTTTTTTATATATATCTATCTCTACACTAAATCTAACTGCTATTAACTATTCTAAAACCTATTGAACTAAATGGAATATCCTAATAATTAACTACAAAGGCCTTGTCCTACAAACACACTGTATCTCTATCTATCTCTATAACTAAGCTAACTACTATGTATATCTATCTAGTAACTATCTATCTAATAACTATCTATCTATATATACAATATTACACAGGGGGAAACACAAAGAACACAGGGAGGGGTACAAAACTCAAATGAAAATCAATCTAATAATAAACCTACTCTAAATAAATCCAAAACTTAAAACAGAGGAAGGGAATCAGGGATGGAATAAGAGGGAGAGGGAAAGGATTCAATGGAGGGGAGAGGGAGGAAGGAAGATTGAACACAGGGAACACAGGGAGGGGTAAAAACAAAAAATAACACCTAAATCTATCTAATATAATCTAAATAAATGATCATATGGAGGTAAATGGGTTGGATGGGTGAAATAGGAGGAGGATGGCAATGGATTAGGAATAGGAAGGAACAAAAACTGCTAGGAGAGAGGGAGCCTTCTGAAACACCTGCTGTTCAGGAACAGGGACTAGCAAGAAGGTGTTCGGAAGGGGGGAGGCAATCAGTTTTGTTTCTTGTTGTGCCCGCCTCACAGCAAGCCCCATTGGCTCCATGCAACCTAGCCTGTGGCCAATCGCAGACTGCGAAGCCAGTGGTCTGAGGCGAAAAGGGATGGTGATTGGGCAGGTTGGCTTCTACTCCAAGCCTCTCCACCCCTGGTGCCTGTAAGTCTGCTCCTCAGCTGACACTCCCTCCCTGTCACGTTTTGCCTTCTAGTGACACGTTTTTGCCACCCAAACTCACCCGAACGCGATCCGAACTGACCAAACTGTTCAGTCGTTTCGACGTTCAGATCTAGTTCGGTTCGGCCAGTTCATGTTTGGATTCAGGTTCGGTCGTCCAAACAGGCCGTGTTCGGGCCGAACTCCGAACTTCCGAACCATGTTTGCTCATCCCTATGGTCAATCACCAAAACATGATCTATCGTAGACTGTGCCGACCCCAGGTATGTACCACATATGCGGCCGCACATGGCCCCGCGGCGAGCTGGGGCCCCACGCTTGCCTGGCTGGGCAGCAGGCTGCAGCCAGCTTCTCCCCCAATAAGTGATTCTTGCTCCCCTCCCTGGCTCCAGACCCCATCCCTCACCTGCCTTTCCCTCCTAGCAGTGCAGCAGCAGCAGCAGTAGCAGCAGCAGCAGCAGCAGCAGCAGCAGCGGGGACACCCAATCCTGGGAAATAAGGCAGTTTGTTTACAAACAGCTCCTACCCATGTGCTGATCAGAAAGTTGTAGCCTGATAAAGAAGGTTCTTCGAGATGGCTCCCAACATTTTCACAACTGGGTTCTCCATGCTCAACCTATTCAAATAATAGACCACATGATGGTCTCGAGCTCCTCTAGTATAAAAAGCACTCTCCCCATGACAGTTCCTTCCAACCCTTTCTAGAAATATAAGAAAAGAATTCCATGTGGGGCTGGAAGGGTGGGTGCTGTGAGAATGTCAGGGGCCATCTCAAAGGACCTTGTTTACTAGGTAGCAACCTTCTGTTCTTCTTCGAGTGGCTCCTCACATTATATTTTTACATGGCTCTGCTGGGTGGGGAGTCCATGCCAATGCATGGATGGGGCATGCACACGGCTGCACACGCATCCCCACTCACCCACCACTCATCCACACCCACATAATAACCACCGTTTCCCCCAGTTGGTCTTTGTGTGGGGACAAGTGGGGGGTGAGTGGGGATGCGTGTTAGGCGGGCGCGCATGTACCCCCACTCACCATGGGCACGTGCACCGCGTCGTTCACACAGGGTTCCCCCACCCATGAACACACAGAAATTTGCATGTTCAATGGCTATCTTACTTATACTATCTTAGGTAGGAATTTAGGATGTAAAGCAATATCTATTCTGTCTTGCAAAATAAATCTGAAAATATGGTTCTGAGATTATCATGGCTGCTATTTCACTAACTCTTCTTAATGAAGTTATTGCCAACAGGAATACTGTCTTTAAACCCGCACCCCATAATCAGTTCATTTGCGCTCCCATATAATCAATTCACGCTGCCCCGTGAGCACAAATTAAATTGTTGTGGGTGGGGGCAACGTGAATTGATTATATGGGGGCGGGGGTGTAAATGAACTGGTTATGGGATGGGGGCAGCATGAACTGATTTGGGGGGCACCACTGAACTGGTTATATGTCTCTTTTCATGGCATAATGCGCTTAATAAGCTAGCTGCATTTTGGGTGTCTTGTGCATGTGATAGCAGCACCTCTGGACTGGTCGCACTGCATGCGTTCACAAGGCACAGGCAGCACCGGCAGCAAGAAGCAACAGGCTCTGGAGGCCAGACTGGCTAAGCTCACCCCCTCCTCCACTAAAACAGTGGATGCAGTCAGTCTCTCTGTGCCTGCCTCACTGCCCACTTGGCTGCCCCTGCAGTGGAACCACTCCTGGGGAGTGGTGGTAGATGCTTGGCTGTGGAGGGGGGGGAAGCATGGGGAGGCCATGCTTCTCCATGGTTGTTCGGAGGGGTGGAGAATGGGAATCCTTCCTGTCCAGAGGGAGTAAGTTTTATGTAAATGTATACATGTGCATAATTAGGTGGGGCCTAATTATGTAAATTAGGCCCTGCACCAAGACTTCGTACATGGCCTCACAAACCCTGGGGCCGGCCCTGATTGGAGACATCCCTTTTTTAAAACCTGTCTGCTCTGGCCCAATCAGGTTTTCTTGATCAATCCATTTTAGGATCCTAGCCAAAAGATATCTACAGTACAACTTTCCAACCACGCTTAAAAGGCTTATTGACCAATAATTAGCAGGCTCATGCGGATTACCCTTTTTGAATATAAGTACTATTATACTTTCTGACCAATTTTGGGGAATCCTCCCAGTTTCATTTATTTGTGTAAATAGAAACGCAAGAATCTGACTACACCAATCCAGATTTCCTTTAAGAAGTTCCTTGGGGATGAAATCTATACCTGGGGCTTTATTCATTTTTAGGAAAAAGATCATTTGGCAAACTTCTGCTGGGATTACAGGATCCCAATGTGGTAATGACTCAATCATATATCTCAAGGGATCATCTGTACTCGGAGAGGGTTTAGAAAAAATAGAGCCATAATATGACTCCCAATTTCCTGCTGGTATGATAACCTGCTCCACACTACAACCAGATCCCTAGGGATGGGCAAACGTGATTCGGAAGTTCGGAGTTCGGACCGAACTCGACCAGTTCGGTCGACCGAACTGAACTTCCGAACCGAACTCGATTTTTGAACCGAACCGAATTTCCGAACTCGGCTCTGTTCGCCCATCCCTAAAAGATAATATTCCATTTAGTTCAATGGGGTTTGGATTTCTGAACTTTGTTCGGAACTTCGGAGTTTGGACCGAAATCGAATAGTTCAGTCGACCGAACCAAACTTCCGAACCAAACCGAATTTTCGAACTGAACTGAATTTCCGAACTCAGTTCTGTTCGCCCATCCCTACAGATCCCCAAGCTCTCTTAATTAAACTCCAAAATCTATTTGGATTCTTTGGCTTGCCTCCACCGCCGAGGCTAGTTCCTCCCATTGTTTTAACTGGAACTGTTCCTTTTTCTTTTTTATAAGACTTTTATATTCCTTTCTGGCCTTAAGGTAGTTTTCAGACCACAAAGGAATCCCGTTTTTACTTTTAACTTTACGGACCAGATAATTTAAGTTCTTTTTTTGTCTTCCTACAGGAAGCATCAAACCAGCCTTGCCTCCTTTTCCCTTCCCGAGCACTTCCAGAGGGGGATACCAATAGTGGCAATAATTTGGAAACAAGAGTATCATATTTGTGGAAGATAGCCTCCTGGTCTAATATGACCTTTCCTTTAATAGACTCAAGGGTTTGCAAGGAAATAACATCCTCTGTTGCTTTAAGGACCAACTGGGACCATTTAGCCCTCCTCTTACAGACACCTTCCCCCTTTTGTGTCTTACTATCCACCCAATTACCTCCCCTATCACTAGCATGTTCCTGTCTGCTACTAATCCATGCGAGCAATAGGAAGTGGTCACCATCGGCATAATCCAAAATCCTAAAGTCTGCCACTGATGGGAATAGATCTTCCGAAGACAGCATGAAATCAATTATACTTCCTCCCAGGTGAGATAGGTAGGTGTATTCACCCTCCCTATCACCTGGCATAGCTCCATTTACTACAATCAGAGCAGCTGAAGCAGCCAGATTTTTCAGCAGTACCCCTGCTGCGTTTGTTGTCAAATATTTTGAGACTCTTCTGCAAGAGAGCAGCGGTGGCAGACTGGAGTCCAAATAAATGACTGTGCCGTCTAGTGTGAAGGACCCCAGCAAGCGTTAAAATCTCCAGCTATTAATAACCCATCTTCGGGGTATGTATCCCTCAATTCTAAGATTTTGTCTTTAAGGGATGTCCAAACCCTCCCCTCGTAATAGGGAGAGCTAACTGGGGAAGCATACACATTTATAATATTATTAATAGACCTGGTTGGACACACAAAGGTTAGATGCAAGACCAGATAGAACAATGAACATTCACCTAATCTACTGCCCCTAACTCGGGGATTTTTCTTCACAAGTGAAGCCAAACCCCCACTGGATCTACCCTTAATTTTCTGTGGTTGAGACACTGCCGCTACTGTATAAACATCAAAGCCCACCACAGAGAAGTCCTCAGTCATCCAGGTCTCCTGTAGACAGAAGAAATCAAATCCCACACTTTATTTTTCCATCCGGCAATGTTCCATGACAGAAAGGAGCGTGCCCAGCTGTCAATGTTATGTCAGGTATTAGTAAAGTCCTGAACACAACCCTGACCATCCTGCAAGCCACCTTCCCCCTGGGAAGTAGTGCCACCAAGTAACCTATCATTTGTACCAACTATCACCCCCTCAGCCAGGTCTGTTCTATCTGTCACTAACAGATCGTTTTTATTTATCCCCCACTGGGCACTTACCAGCCCCTGAAATCCCTGGGCTCTGATGATTACCTCTCCTCCAACACAGGACTATGGTCCTACACTCCCTATATCCCTTTGAGCCTCCTGAGGCTCCAAAGCAGGATTAGCTCACTTGAGTAAAGCCTGCAAATCTCCTATCCTGTCCAAAATGTTGCTTTGATCTATCACTGCCAATGATTGGAAGGAGTTAATCCAAAAAGATTCCTGTTTCCTAAAGTTATCAGCTCTTAAGTTAGGACAAAAGGAGGGGGTGGCAAATCCCCCTAAACCCTCTCCTCCCCTTGGCTGCTGCTGAACTTTAACTGAATCACCAATAGAATTGTTACCGGAAGATTATCCTTCTACAAGAGGTCCAGTATGACCTATAGGGTCTAAAGTTTGTATGTATTTATTAAGCATTTGCTGTTCCATCGGCCTATCTAAGAGAGGTTCCTGAGCTTATCCAACCTCCATCTCTTCGATTGGTGGGTGCTGTGGACACAGAGTAACCAGCTCGACCTCAGTCGTTCGAGCCCCCTCCAGCTGCTGATTACACCCATCCTCCCCCTCCCTCTGAACATCTTGAAGCTGTATCAATTCAGCAATGGGCATTATCTCATGGGTCTCAGCCACACATATCTTATTTACAAGAATCCCCCGTGATTGCAATAGTTGTCTATTTGCCATAATCCTCTCCATCATATGAGCATTTCTAAAATAAATAACCAATCACAAAGCGTGGTCAGAGGGCGAAAAAAAATTTCTCAATTTCAGATATTGTTAGTTTGACATGAAGCAGGGTCACCAGGTTTCTCCTGATTAGAAATTTGAATACCAGGCTGGCATCACACCATTTGGTAATGGGGAGATTTTAAGCATTATCACATTAGGATCTGGTATAATTTCTCTATTTAGGGACTGCGTATCCAACCCATGCTTTCCTGCTAACCCATTTGAGGGCTTGGTTTTTACTGCCAAAGATCTTTCTATTTGATTGCAGGATATAGGAGCAGGTGGGGTCAGTTTAGAAATTTGCAACTTAGGGGGGCTAGAGCAAATAAATGTGCTACTATAGTCTTGGTATCATTTTCCACCTCCTGAAAGCATTGACGCACCTCTTCCACTGTTCCCTTCATCTCTGTAATCCCCTTAAACAGGGTATCAACCAATTTACTTATTAACATGCATTGATCTCCAAGCAATTTAATAGTATTAGATGAGTTCTAATTCTAATGAAAAAGAATCTTTAGAACCAAACACCTCCTCTGTCAAAATAGATGACTGTCATTTTGGACTTATACCCCCCTCCAAAACATCATACTGGTTAAATGTTGGAAGGGAGCTTACAGGAGGTACTTGAGTTACCCTTTGGGGGATCACCTTAATACCCAGATCCTGTCATTTAAGTTGTTTCAAAAAGCGACTTTCAAAATCAGGAGAGGAGATTTGCTGACGCGCCCTTTTCTAGATACCATTTTCAAGCTGTCCACAGAGGAACAGCTGCCATGTCAACAGACTCTGATTATTGCACACAAAACAATAGCGGAGGATATTTTCCATTCTTCAATTCCCAAAATAAAACAAATACTTAGAACTCAACTCAATGGGCTGTGCAAAACTTTTGTGATCACTCTCCCAGTATAGCAACTAGAGTCCTATGCCCTCACCCGGCCTGCACCTAAGGCCGCTCGCACAAGGGCGCGCCCGTCCACATCCAACCCTTAGGTGCGCAGCTCTGCAGTGTGTGCCCGTGGCACAGACACCGAAGCAGTCCAGTGTTATACCTCCACGGGGGGGCGTGTCCACTCCTTAGGGTTTGCAGGTCCCCAGGTGTTCAGCAGGCTCTGTCTGATGTTAGGCACACACTTCAGGATCAGAAAACACTTGACCCAAGCTTTGTCCTGCACTCCTCGCCCCCTTGGAACTTTTACTCAGCACAGCAATGGGTTTCTGTATCCAGGGCAGCTATCCGCTCCAGGTCAGCTGCTCCGCTCTCCCCTACTCTTCCACCCGCCACTAGGCTACACACTGAGAGGGCTGAAACAGTCTCCACCGGGGACCATGCCACATGCGAGCACCACACCTCAGGAACCCGCCCATCGGGAAAGGGACAGAGGCCAAGTGCCTCCACATAGAGCCAACACTCACGAGCACTGGCCTCATAGCCAAAGTAGCAAAGCCCAGAGCTCAGACTCATATAGGTACCAGAGAGGGTGTCCGGGCAGCACAGGAGAAGTTGCATGGCTGGGGAATACCACAGGTCACAGAGGGCCATGGTTTCACAGAAGGTCCAGCTATGGGGGGCGCTTGGTGATCCAGGTCACGGAAGACCCGGGGTAGCACAGCCGGCCATGGTGCAGCAGGCAGACGGTCTGAACAGCAAGGAGTGAGGGGCCACTCATTCCCATGTGGGCTGGTGTCAGGCTCTGAGGTACGGAGCCGTGGGGGAAACCAAGGAGGGACAAGGAAGGCCAGAATTACCAGGTTCCAGGGGACAGAACTGGGGAGAGGGAAACAAAGAGGGAAGAATCTAGGCCTGGACCCCAGGGGGAAAAGGGTGGCCCCAAGGCGACCCTCTGAAACCTCTCAGTCGCTCTCTTGCACCCGAGAGATTAGGTACTCAGCAGCATTACCAGGCACCCTGGGCTAAGAAGGTACG
>QEPC01003948.1:742469-758294 GCA_003113815.1 Sphenodon punctatus
TTAGTGATTTAGTTTTAGTGTTTGTAGGAGTAGGTCTGTGTACTTATTAGATAATCCATTTAGTTCATAGCATTTAGAATAGTTAATAGCAGTTAGATTTAGTGTAGATAGATATATATAATATTAGATAAAATAAATAAATAAATAAACCCCATATAAAAACAAAAAAAACAAATAAAAAACAAAAGAAAACCATATAAAACCCAATAAAAAACCAAAAAAATATAAAAAACACAAAAGCACCCATAACAACATTCCCCAAATGGCCGAACGGCCGAACCAAACAGCCGAACAGCCTAACCAAACAGCCAGTTCAGACGACCAAACCGAACAGCCGAACCCAAACTCAGCGAACTAGCCGAACTGATGAACCGAACGGACGAACCGAACGCAGCCGAACCGAACGGATGAACCGAACGGACGAACCGAACACAGCCGAACCGAACGGCTGAACCCGAACCACGATCTGTTCGCCCATCCCTAGTGGGGAGGAGCTGTTTGTAAACAAACAGCCTTATCTCCCAGTCTGATCGCTGCTGCTGCTGCTGCTGCTGCTGCTGCACTACTAGAAAGTAGAGGCAGGTGAGGGATGGGGTCTCGAGCCAGGGAGGGGAGGAAGAATCACTTACTGGGGGAGAATCTGGTTGCAGCCTGCTGCCCAGCCAGGCAAGTGTGCAGCTGCACATATGGCGCATGCCTGGGGCCAGCCCTGACAACACTATAGAGTGTAACCTAGTGGTGGCCAGATGTCAACCTGCAGCCTCCACAAGCAGTCAGCATGGGAGCCAGGGGAGAATGGGGCTAAGCCGCTGAGGCGGCGGCACACTACAAAACAGCAATGGGTGTTTTTACGCGCATTTCTCCTGAATGTTTGCTGCTACATCCTGAATTTTCTGTGTGTCTAAATCTCTCACCCAGATCTTAAACATCTGGATCTTTGAACTTCTGTGTAGAACTTCTCCCAGAACTTCTGTGTGTAAAAGGTTCTCCTGGTAAACTGCTTTACTCCAGACAGCTGTGGTCACTTGGTTTCCATGGCAGCCCCTCACGTCTACAGCTACGGTTACTTTAGGCTGCCTCAGGGCAGTGTTTGTGTGAAGAATGCATCCAGGAACTGCGTCAGGGCAGTGTGTGTGTGAAAAATGCATCCGGAACTCACTTGTGGGCTTGTAAACCCAGAAAATTGAAACATCCGGAACTTTATTTATTTATTTATTTATTTAATATATTTATACCCCGCCCCTCATGCAAACATTAACGTGTGTGTAAAAATGCCCATTGAGAGGCTGTTGGGAAGCACCTACCACTTCTGTCAAGTGATGGAACACAGCTGGACACACCATATCACCTACAGAATGTTTACTTATTTAAAATATTTACTTAGTTACTCATTTGCTTGGACTTTCAGCCTGCCCTTCCCCAAAGGCTCAGGATGGGTTATAACCCATAAACAAAATCCGGTATTAATGTGACCCATTCCTTCCAAAAAAGGGAAGTCTTCCAGGGGACGGGAGTTCCAGAGCTGTGGGCAGCCACTGAGGAAGCCTCACTGCAGGCTTTTGGGCTGAACGCACTTGGTGCACCGTTCACAGGTGGTTGGACTCAGCTGCCCTTAAGGACTGTGATGAAACATAGGGGACGTGCCAGTCTTTCAGACCTATTGGGCCCAAGTTGCATAAAGCACATACAGGGCTTTGGGGAGAAACAATATCCAACTTAAAGGAGATCACATTCCCTTTGCTTCTATGAAGTTATTTCTCAGGGGAACCTCATGGAGGTTTCCCTCAAAGCTGGGCCCCCCTAAATGAGAAAAAGCATCTGAACCTTCATAAATCATTAGGGACTCTTTCCTCTTTGAAAGCAAAACACAGGCCACATTCACTGTTTATTCCTTTAACCAATAGATTTGAGGACCCCAGCACTGTATCTCCTATAAACGCCTTCCCACAAATGATGCCAAGCCCTGTAAAATAAGAACAGTTATTATTATCAATCAGAACAGTGAAATAAGAACAGTTAAGAAATCTGTTCAAAACATAATCATTTACTTAGGTTGTTTCATGCACAATCTATATCATCAAAATGAAATCTTCCTCATTAGATTCTGTTTTCTTTTTGTATTGCTGTCTGAGGCTGAGTGTTGGCTAGCTCTGTCAAAGGTATCCAAGCTAGCTTATTTGTTACTGCAAAAAAAATCACTTCATGAATGAAAAATTACTTTCAGCAGCTCCAAAGCTTGCATATTCTCACCAATAGAAGTTTGTTCAATAAAAGGCAACCTCTTGGCTACTTTGTCCCTTGTCTGTCTCATAATTGGGGTCGACATGGCAACCAGTTTTATTTAACATTCTCTCCCCCCGTCCCCCCTTTTTTGGGTACACATATATCAGGGAAAACAAAATCTTCTTTCCTAAAAAAAAGTCATGGTTTTCATTTTCTGTGCAACGGTTCTGCCTCTCATACAAAATTCCTTAAATACAAAATAGTTTTACTCTAAGGGGCTGATCCTAAGCCTGCACACACAGGTACACAACTTGCTTGCAGTTTACGTGAGGTTCTTGCACATGTCATATTCCCCCATACTAGAGATCTGTGTGAGGTAAGGATGTGCGAACAGAACGCGGTTCGGATGTTCGGACGTTTGGACGTTCAGTTCGAAACCTGAGTTCGGGTTCGACTGTTTGGTTCGGTTCGGTCAAACTCAGTCAAACATCCGAAAATAGCGCTATCGATACCGAAATCAAAGATTTTTTCGGTATCATTTGACCCTGGGACCACCCCTGGTCTCCACCCCTGGTACCAGGAAGTCTGCTCCTCAGCTGTCTCCCTCTTCCAGTCATGTTTTTCCCGCCCAAAATCACATTTTTCCAGAGCCCAAACTCATCCAAACTCACCCAAAAATGACCGAACTGTTAGGCCGTTATAGACCAAGTTTGGTCCAAACTTCGAACATCCGAACCGCGTTCGCACTTCCCTACTGTGGGGTGCCTGTGGGTTGTGGGCATGTGGGGCTTAGAACTATGTGTGCGCTTGTGCTTGCAATTTTAGGATCGGACCCTAAAACACCAACAGTTTTTCTGCCAAGATTATCTTCAATTTTTCATCAGTGCATGTATTTGAGATGTTCAGAAATATTTTGCTCAATATACATATGGCCAGAAGTGGTCTTTTAAGCATAAGAGACCTACATGTGAAGATCTCCTTTCTTCCACAGAGCCTTTGAACAGCCATACATGGTGCAAATCCTTTGATAGTTCACGTAAGGTACCTTTGAAATGTCTGGCTGCATACACATGTCCATAAGGGATCTCTTTCACCATACATATAAACCCAGATTTTAGATTTGGCAAAAGGGATTATCCCTTTTAACCCTGTCAATCTTTTGACCCCATGCTTCTTTAAATGGGCTGAATGCATAGCACAATATTCAATGGCAGATCTACTCAGGCCAGAGTTTAGTTTTTCTTCTGAGAGAGCTCTGAAGAGAAGGTGGGCATTCATGTGCCTAATCCTACAGATGCTTGCTGGTTGTGGAGGTGCTCCATCCTGAAACATGAGAGGCTGATCCGCTGTCACAATGCACAGACAATCCACCCAGGCAAAGAGCTTCTCGCAAAAACCACTCCAGCAATGCCTCTACACTCCCAAAATCAGTTCTCAGTGTCAGAATTTAGCCCTCAGCTTGCAGCGTTTCTGAACTGAGTGGTGTCATAGTACAGAAGGGAGCTGCCTAAACTCATTCTGCTATTACCGCTAGTTCTGATGCTGCTGTGATGAATGCCCTAAAAGCTCTAGCATTTGCACACGCTGCTTTTGATGCCACTGTATGCTCTTGGGATTTGGGGCAAGGGGCACGCTTTGAATCTTCACATGCCAAGATGAGGAAAATCAATTTCAATGCCCAAAGGAAGAAATTACTGCTGGAGAAGGTCACTAACCACTACAAGTTGCTCTATTTATCACATAGTCTTGGAAGGAATCCTACAAAAATTAGACAAGTCTGGACTATGATCTGATAAGATATAAATGCCCTGGGATAATGTAGACACGTTGGGGAGCTGAACCTTTAACAAAGAGTAAGACTCACCTGAATATGTTTATCCTGGTGAAGATTTCAATACAAAAGACAATATATATGACTGACATCAAGGCATCATCAGTGTCTGAATTGGAAATCTGGAATTGGGAAGCAGGGTCTAACCCACTAAGAGAGAGGTTCCCAAATTGTGAGTCTGTCTATATCGACATATGTAGATATACCTAGATATATGGTAAGCAGCTTCAGGGGCATCTGGACTGTATCATTTTTCTAGATCCCGCAGAGTCTGGCTTTCGACTGGGTTTTGGCACTGAGACAGCACTTGTGGCCCTTGGTCAATGACCTCTGCTGTGATCTGGACCAGGATCAGTTGACCCTGTTGATCCTATTAGATCTCTCGGCTGCATTTGATACTGTTGACCATGAGTTGTTGGTGGCCCGCTTGTGGGACCAAGCTGGAGTGGGTGGGACTGTTCTTGAATGGTTCTGTTCATTCCTGGCCAGGTGAACTCAACGTGTGGTACTGGGTGACTGTTCATCATTCCCCAGGGACCTCATATGTCCCTCAAAGTTCTATTTTATCCCCTCTCCTGTTCAGCATGTACACGCAGTCTTTGGATGAGGTCATCAGAGAGTTTGGTGTGTGGTGACACACTGATGTGTCACTTTACCTCTCTTTTTCAGCTGACCCAGTCCCAGCACTCTCGGTGCTTACTGGTGACTGGGGGGGACTGGATGAAGGTGAGCCATCTGAAGCTGAATCCCAACAAGATGGAGGTGATGCTGGTGGGAGGGCCTGAAAGAGTGATGGTACCCGTCATTGATGCAGTCCTCCCTCCGTTGGTCCCTCAAGTTCAGAGTCTGGGTGTGCTCAGTCCACAGCATTGCCTGGATATCCAGGTGGTGGCTGTGGCGAGAGGCGCTTTTTGCCACTTACAGCTAGTATGACGGCCTCCACCGTATGTCTCAGTCTCTGACCTAGCTACCATCATCCATGCTTTCATCACCTCAGGACTGGACTACTGCAACATGCTCTACGTGGGGCTACCCTTGGCGACAGTCTGGAGACTGAAGCTGGTGCAGAACGTGGAGGCCCATCTCCTTACGAGGATGGGTTACTGTGAGCACATTACACCCGTGCTCCAGTCTCTGCACTGGCTACCTATAGTGTTCCAGGCCCAGTTCAAGGTGTTGGTTGACCTATAAAGCCCTATACAGCCTGGGCCCCACTTATCTGTGGGATCACCTCACCCCCCTAGGTCCTGGATTGGCCCCTGCAGTTGGCTGGGAGCACTCTCCTCGAGGTTCCCTGAGTATCTAGGGTGATGACGATGAGGAGGGCGTTCTCAGTGGCCACACCAAGGCTGTGGAACTCCCCTCCAACAGAGACCCGCTTGCCCCCAGACCTTCCCTCTTTCTGTAAACAATGTAAGACCTGACTGTTCCACTGGGCTTTTGACGAGGGAGAGGGGTGATCAGTGGGGGATTGGGAGGTGGTAGTGAGGGGGGTTTAGCTCCACTTTGGGAGGTGTTTTATTGTAGATTTTATATTGTTGTTTATATTCTGCTTTACTGTTATTGTATATACATTTTATGGTTTATAATGTTGTGAGGCACCTCGAGCTGCTGTAGCAGGAGGGGGCGGCCTAGAAATCCAATAAATAAATACAAATAAATAGAGTCTGTCTATATCTAAACCTATCTATATCTATGGCCATTTTTACACAGACACTCTAACATCAATGGGTGTTATATTTTATTATACATGGTACAGGGCAATACTGCAGCCCTGCAACATGGGCCTTTTTTACGCGAGATGCCTCCACCCAGTTTCTCTGGGTGGAAATGGGTGGAGGCGTCTGTGTAAACACCACGGGCGGTGGGTGGGGTGCATTTCTATGGGTGGAGATGGGTGGAGGTGTCTGTGTAAACACCATGGGCGGTGGGTGTAGGTGCGTGCGTGCTCCTGTGCAACACCCATCTCCACCCACCACCCACTCACAGAGCAACGGACTCCACTGCCGATTGTTCCGTGGGTGGGTAGTGGGTGGAAATGGGTGCTACGTGAGAGCATGCACGCACGTACACCCACAGCCCATGGTGTTTACACAGACACCTTCACCCATCTCCACCCAGAAAAACTGGGTGGAGGAATCTCGTATGAAAGGGGCCCATGTTGCAGGGCTGCAGTGTTGCCCTGTACCACGTATAATAAAATGTAACCCCCACTTTATTGGTGTTAGAGGGTCTGTGTAAATAGGGCCTATATAGATATATAGATACGTTGTTAGTTTGTGTGTGTATATAGCTAAATCTATATACTATATACTATATTACATATATAGTATATATAATATACTATATATACTATAAATACTATATAAAATCTATGTACTATACTATACTATACTATACTATACTATCAGGATACAACCCCACCCCAAAAAAAAAAAAATCCATCCCACAACCTCCCACAAAACTGCCCAATACCACCTCCCCATGTCCTAATCCAACCCCCCTGACAACCCTACCCCAACCCACTCAGCAAATATATATATACTTTGTTGTTGTCTATGTTCATGGAATTATACTTGAGTATCAAAACATGGTCACATAGGCAAAGATTTGGGAACCACCACACTTCAACATTCCTTAGACAAGCATAACATTTCAGTATTAGCTGTGAAGAGTACCTGTATGCTCACCACTGAAATTCATCTGCAACCTTTCAGTTAATTTATAGTAATTTGTCTTGGCCCCTTGTTCCATATTCCTTCTATGTTCCCCTTCTCTCCATTTTCCAGACCCCCATGAGCCCACCTTCACTCTACCCACTGTGAACAATCTGTTCATATCTGTTCAGATTATTTAATAAAATGATGAAGGGAATATTATCCCTCATAATGTAGAGAGAAGCAAGAACAAGTTCTGGAGAGAGCTAACATAATAGAATGATAGCCCAGCTTGCATCTCCAGGAATGTCCCTTTCTACCTAAGTTAGTATTGTTCACAGACACAGAGTCTTTCCTCATTACCTTTTGTGCTGAATTACTTCTGCAAGAAATGCACTTTCTTCTGAGAGATCGCACCCTAAATACACACATTATTCATTAACAAGCAACAACGGGTGTTAACAAACAAGACAATAGCCTACTGGATTGTGTGTGTGGCCATTAGCACAGCAAACCTAATAAATGGGAAAGAACTGTGCTCCACCCACCACCAACCCTTCTCATGACTCACAGGTGCGGCAAACTCTGGGTAAAAGGAAGCTGCCCACTGTGTCTTTCTTCTCTTTTCTTTACTTTCTTATTTTATTTATTTAATTGTTTAGCCTTTTGGAGCACCTGTTTGGAGCACTCCAAAACCAAAATTAAACATTCAATGGACCAGTGAGAGTGAGAACAGAAAGAGTACTTGCTCCTTGGACCGCTCTAGGCATTTTACTCAGGACTCTATGGTCCTGGTGGAGCTATACACGTGCAGAGGTTGCGTGAAGGCTAATAGATGGGAGGGGGCCCTTGGGCACACATTAGCCTATGGCTCAGTATTCTCCAGACCATGCCATAAGTGGGGGCTGCAGGGCAGGTGAGGGTGAACGTCTGGTGACCACCTACTAAAAAGGCAGATGGACACGCACCTGTTGGAGGCTATTGTCTCATTTGTTCTCATCCAAAGTATCTGGTGATGAAGCAAGTATAGTTAGTTCTGCCATCAAAATACTAACTTTGGTCAAGTTACACATGAAGAGTGCACTGTACAAGCATATTTAGAAAAATCAGACACCATTGAGTCATGAACTTGGATATTCGCAATCAAGAGGAATATAAAGGAGCAGATTTTGATGTGACTGAAGCTTCAAAGTATGAATTTTTGAGCGTATCAATGAAAGGCTAATACAATGAAGACAAAATGATCAAATGAAGCACAAACAGTTGAATTAATCTTGTTTAATCTTAATATGACCCACAGACAGTGAAATTAGTTAAATGCAGACTTAGACTGCAAGGTGCACACACACACTGTGAGCAGGTTGCATGCGCACACCAAGAACAGGATATTCATTCACCAATGTATGAACTCAGTGCATGTGTGTACCTTGGATTTCCCCCAATACCTAGACAGCACCATTTCATTGAGAAAATGGTAGAAAAGAAAGAAGTCAATAAAAAAGATTTTGACAGACAAAGTTTCTATGAATACATGTTGAGGAGAACATGGTCAAGAAGCTATCTGGTGCATGGTTCAATATGTTTTTAGCAATAATTCGAGAAACCCCTGATTTGACAGTTTCTTGGTCAATAATTTTTCTTGATTTGCCATTTAGTGTTTACTGGTAAAATGGCTGGCCTTTTCCAAAATGGCAGCAAAGCTGGCATTGCCATCTTGGAAGAGGGCTGCAAATGTGCAAAACAGCTGCAGTGGCATTTTGCACATGCACATTACCAGGATGAATGCTAGAGCTGAAACTCAGGGTGATTTCAGACGTTACAGGCCTCCCTCTTACCACATTCAATTCACTGTGGTGGAGGAGAGGCCTGTAACGTCTAAAGGATTCCCGCCAGATGTTCACCCAGTGAACCTCCGGCAGGAATCAGAATAACCACTGTTCTGGAGGTGAGGCCGGCCTCACCTCCGGAATCGTGGTTAGCACAACCACAATCCAGGATCGGTGGAAAGTAACATCTGTTACCTTCTGCCGGCCCGGATCGTGGTCCTGGCCACAATTCGGGATTGGACGCAGCGGCCGGAGGGTGGGTGGCCAAGGGAGCGTGGGGGGACGGGGCTGTGTGGCTGCACATCGCGCCGCACAGCTCAGTCTACTCCCCAATGCCGAAGTGGAATCAGGGCGGCATGTCTAAAGGACGGATGGCCTGATTCTGGACCGGGATCCGAAACGGATCCCGGACCGTGGTAAAAGGGAGGTCCGTCATGTCTGAAATCACCCTCAGTCCCTGGTTTTATTTGGAATTTTCCAGTGATTCTGTTCTCTGGTTCCAAATTCTGAAGTTCCAAGGCTGGTACCTGGAAAATAAACTGACACCGTATGCATGGCCAGAATTACCCAGAAGATTGTTCTCACACCCTCTGCTTATCAGGTGATAGGCAGGGACCAAGCTTTGGGCTATTTGATAAGGTGCCTCATGAGAGACACTTGAGAAAATTAAAAAGTCATGGGATAGGAGGTAATGTCTTACTAGGGATCACAAACTGATTAAAAGATAGAAAGCAAAGGGTAGGACTAAATGGTCAGTTTTCACAATGGAGAGGTGTAAAAAGTGGTGTGCCTCAGGGATCTGTTTTGGGACCGGTGCTGTTTAATGTATTCGTTAATGATTTGGAAAAGGGTGTTAAGAGTGAAGTGATCAAATTTGTAGATGACACCAAGTTATTCAAGGTAGTTAAAACACAAGCAGACTGTGAGGAACTGCAACGAGATCTTACAACAGTGGGTGCCTACTGGTATCTAAATGGCAAATGAAATTTAATGTGGACAAGTGCAAAGTGATGCATGTAGGGAAAAATAACCCAAACTATAAGTACACAATGTTTTATTTATTTATTTATTTATTTCTATAATTTGTATCCCGCCCCTCATGTACTCAGCTCCGGGAGGCTTCCAACAATATAAATCCATAAAAACAGTATAAAACAATTTTAAAACAATCAACAATAAAAATATTTAAACAGGGCCCCAGAAATTAAAACAATAAAACAGGATAGGGGCAAAAACACCCACAACCCTAACCCACCCCCCACCCCCAAAGGCCTGGGCGAACAGCCAGGTTTTACAACACCGCCGGAATGACAATAGGCTTGGGGCCAGGCAAGCTTCCTCTGGAAGGGAGTTCCAAATGCGCAGCCTGGCCACCGAGAATGCCCTCTCCATTGTGGCCCCCCCACTTTATGCGGGTACTAAGCTAGGAGTTACCACTCAGGGAAAGGATCTGGGGGTAGTTGTGGACAATACAATGAAATCCACAGCGCAGTGCGCAGCAGCAGTCAAAAGCAAACAGAATGTTAGGAATTATTCGGAAGGGGATAGAGAATAAAACTGAGGATGTCATAATGCCCCTGTACAAATCAATGGTGTGACTGCACCTCGAGTATTGTGCAGTTCTGGTCACCCCATCTCAAAAAAAGACATAGCTGAACTAGAAAAGGTACACAGAAGGGCAACAAAAATGATCAAGGACATGGAAGGGCTCCCGTGTGAGGAGACGCTTTGGCAGGCTGGGGCTCTTCAGCCTGGAGAAGAGATGACTGAGAGGAGATATGATAGAGGTCTATAAAATCATGAGTGGTGTGGAACTAATAAACAAGGAACAGTTATTTACCCTCTCAGCTAGTACTAGAACTAGGGGACACTCCATGAAACTCATGGGTGGCAAGTTTAAAACAAATAAAAGAAAATATTTTTTCACTCAGTGTATAATTGGGTTGTGAAATCTTATCTACTGCCAGAGGCTGTGGTAAGGACCAGTACTATAGCTGAATTTAAAAGAGGTTTGGACAAGTTTCTGGAAAATAGGTCTATTAACAGCTATTAACCAGACAAGATCAGGGAGCATAGCAAGAGCTGAGGAAAAACAACAAGAAATGTACTCTCCATTATATCCTGTTAGGTGCTTCTCCCAAGCCATTGCAATCAACCACTGTAGAAAATAGGATGTCAAGCTAGATGAACCATTGGTCTGACACAGTATGGTATTTCTTGTGTTTGTATTCAGCTTCCATTTAGAAAAAATACAATAAGCAGTTTATCAGTACAACAACTAAACTCTTCCCCTTTTCTAAAAAGGTGAATTTTTAAAAGAATAAATAGCAAAAACACTGTTAGCAAGTTGAATGGCAACATGCCCGACTTCTTTTCAGGTCATGGTGAGTGACCCAAAACTTCAGTAACTTGGTTCCAGTACTTACTGTTTTGTTTTTCCTATTGTCAGGAACCCTGGTTTCCCTAGGGAAACAAAGTCTCTATTGTCCAGGAAGCTGAAAATTGCTTACAAATAGCTTACAAATGGCCTTTTTTCCTCCTCAGCATGCATCCAAACAATTAATTTGCATACAAGGGGCTAGCATCAGTTCTAATTTGCATGTAAGCACGACTAGCTTCTTTCATGCAAATTAATGGTTCAGATACATGCTGGGGAAGAAAAGGGGAAATTTGCAAGCTATTTGTAAGCACTTTTCAGCTCCCTGGACAATAGAGAATTTGTTTCCCTGGGGAAACAAGGGTTCAGTTACTGAATGTTTGGGTCACCCACCATGACCTGAAAAGATGTGGGTCTGTTGCCTTTCAACCTGCTAACACTATTTTTACAATATTTCACCTTTCTAGGGAGGGGGAAAGCTTAGCTATTGCACTATTGCCACTTTTGGTATAAATAGCCAAAATTGCATACAGAAAACAAAAACAACAAATATTTCCAGCTTTTCTCTATCAGGGCTCTCACTTTTCTATATATATATTATCTAAGATCCTCTTTCACCTGAGATCCCACCCATTTAGAAATATGATTTACTTGTGGGCCTTCTCGTTTGTGGCCTGCAGGTTGAGAAATCAATGTAGTAGTATCTTGGAAAACGCTAGATTTAGTAGCCACAGGCTTGGAATCCATAGGACTTTTAATAAGTGATACCCAAACTTGCTGTCTGTGGGAATCCAACATAAAAGATATAAATAATAATTCTGTGACCTCCAGATAGCAATAAAGAAACGCAAAGTCTGTCTATAGGCATCAGTCAGGATTGTGACCCCCAACTGCAGATGACACAACTCAACTTGGAGTCAAAACCTCTGCCTAAACTGAAATGAGTTTTTCAGGTGAAATTTTGCACCTCTTAAAACTATTGTTTTAGGTTAGGATACCTGTAGATTTCAGCATGAGTGCTAGCACTCATTTCCACTCAGATTGCTTGTTTATTTACAGCTTTTTGCCAAACACAAGTTACAACTGAAAATCATAGCTAAAATATTTTAAAATATAAAAAGTTTAGCGAATTTCATAAGACTACAAAAAAGAAAAATGCTAGAAGAGAAAATATTCCCAGAGCATAAGTTGCTTGTGGTGAATTTTTTGCTGGGTGCCATCCAAAAATAGATTTTAGATACCAGTGGCATTAACCATTTCTGCCTACTTTCTTCACAAAGTTAGCGAACCTCTAAGTAATAATAAATGTCCTCTTCAGGGCCCATTCCACAACTACAAGTTCTGACTTCATAAGGCAATTTTGTCCATCTTGGTAATGAAACTGCTGTTAACGTTAGTGCAAATCTAAATTTAGTAATAGCTTTTCTTTGTTTCAAGTCAGGATTTTTCAAATGTGGCTCCAAACCAAAATCATGTTTTGTAATCTTCAACACAGGACACCTTTGAGATAGTTTTATTGCACAAAACATGAATAATTTGCATACAAAGGGGATGGGGTTTGTTTCTTTAACACTTCAGCCTGATTCTGCACAGAACATAGTCTATCTTCATTTTCCTAGGTTTCCTAGCACATTCTCCATCAGATTCATTCAGTTCATATTTTAGAGGTTCTTTCTGCAACCATAGGGTTAAAGAAAAAATGTATTTTTTGAAAGGAAGAAAGGATTTCATATGGATTCTGTCCGTATTTGGGAAGCAGAGATCTTCTGTACCATGCAAATGTCAGGAAAGAGGATTACTGTGTTAAAATAGGCTGATGATTCACTTCAGTGGCCTGTCCCCAAGACAAAGTCTATTTCATTTAACAGATGAATATGCTATAAGTAAACACTCCTACTACAATTACAGGCAAAATTTTCACAGGAGTTATAATTATGGCCAATTACTTAGAAGCCGTTACAAAGGGTACTTTTAAGAATGACGGTGCATTGCGCTGCCACCGTCATGCTTTGATCCTGCCCAAGGTGAGGGCCCTCACCCTGGACAGGATCTGGCCCAGCTGCCGAACAGACATGTTGGGACCCATGCCAAGGGGAGGGTGGGGTGACATGTGTACATGGGTTCACACAGCCCCACCCCTGTGCTGCTGAGCACAGCCCACCCTCCTCCCTGATGGATGGACATGGCAGCCTTTGAGGCTGCCGCCCCTGACAGGAACATCTCCGACCCCAGACCAAGGACAGGAAGAGCAGACCATCAAACATGACAGCCCACTCTACCCCAGTCTGGAAATGGCTTCCCCAGGCCACAGCAGTACTTAGCACAGGCTGTGACTCAGCAATGGGCCAGAGTTACAGCCTGGACTAAAAACTGTCACGGCCTGGGGAAAGCCTGGATTTGGGCCAGAGTAACATCTAGCAGGTCAGTTCAGATCAGATGGCACTGTGGGTGGCCACGTGGGCCAAAGCAAAGCCACCCATGCTACCGTCACATCTGAAAATGCCCAAAATGTAACCCATCCTAGCGGTCACTGCTAAACATCACATACTTTCCCACAGCTGGGAAATGTCCCACTGCTGGCTGAAGGACAGTGGTAAAGGTTAATTCTTTGATAGCAACCAGTGGGCTTTAAATAAGGACGCAGCACACTGTGCTGGGCTCCTACCTAATAGTCATGCCAAAACTATCAATGATTTTGTTTTTCCTATTTAATTTCCTGTCCTATCCTATTACATGCTTATGATAACCCTTCTTTTGGGTAAAAATAAAAAATAATAATAAAAAAAACAAAGAGTATCCTATTTGTTTTCCAGCTGCAACAGCCACATGGGGTATGTGAGACATGCTAGAAGAGAATTCATATTCTATACAGCCAATGGCTCTCTGCAGTTCTGTACATTTTTTTCCCCATAAATCACACTAAATCAGTGTCCCTGGCCATGCCCCGTAGTCCAGCAAGTGTCACAGCCCAGTGGGAAAACATAAGGTCTGACACTAATGGAAGGTTTTGCCAGTGGCTGTTCATATTGAGATTATGACTTTTGTATTCCTCAGTTTCACATGGAAAAAAAAGAAACACAAAAACCAGCAGCAAGCTCTCTTTCTGTTTTGAAACCCTTCAGCGGGTGCTGTAATACACAGTGCACGGAAGACTCAAGGCAAAGAAATGCCAGGCAAGAAGGCATCCTATGTTTTCATAAACGCTCAAAAGTTCATCTGGCCTGCGTGACTCTGGGCTGAGTTTAATTAAAGTCAATGGAGAAAAGAAATTATGCATTTAAAAGTGCTGTTTTGGCACTTTAAAAACATTAATAATTTGCACACAAAGGGGTTGTGTTGTGGTGGTTGTTTTTTTTTTTGTTTTTTTAACGCTGTCACTTAAAACCAGACCACAATTCGCATTTTCCCTTTACTATATCTAAAATATTAAATGACGCACTTTATGTTTACTGCTTGTTCAAAAAAAAAATTTAGAGGTAAGTAGTGCACTGACAGAAGAAGAGGAGAAAATAACTTTCTCTTTGCCTTCAAACATTGACAACTCAGAAGCCAATGGTGGCCCAGAACCAAATGCAGGAAGTGGCAGTCCTGCTTCCCCCTACTCCCACCCCATGCTCATGGAGATCAAGGGACCATTTGGGCTCATGTTTTAAAAACAATATTTTTCCTTAGTAAGTGCATCAGGAAGACATTTTCTAAGCATCAGAAATTGTGGGTTATTTTCTGAATCAAACCAAACTCCACGATTCTTGAAAGTCACCCATCAGTCCCTAAGAGTAGAGCTGAAACATATATTATTAATTATTTATTTAGATTTTTATCCCACCCTATCCCTTAGGTTCAGGATGGCATGCAATTCTTTTAACTTATTAACTGCAATGTTAATAACGAATTAACTCAATTCTTAAACCTCACAACAACCCTGTGAGGTAGGTTAGGCTGAGAGATCTGTGACTGGTCCAAGGTCGCCCAGTGAGTTCATGGCTAAGGTGAGACTTGAAATATATTATATTTCATATATATAATGTGCAAATTGGAAATAGCAAAGAGTGGTGTAGTGGTTAAGGGGGGGGAGGTCTGGTTCAAGTCTCACGTTAGCCATGAATTCAAGTCAAGTTTATTAAAAGATCAGCTTTCGCCTTAGATCAGTCATGAATTCTCTGGGTGACCTTGGACCAGCCATTTATCTCTCAACCTAACCTACCTCACAAGGTTGTTGTGAGTGTTAATAGGGATGTGCGAACAGAACCGAGTTCGGAAATTCAGTTCGGTTCGGTTCAAAAATCGAGTTCGGTTCGAAAGTTCGGTTCGGTCGACCGAACTATTTGAGTTCGGCCCGAACTTCGAACTTCCAAACCGCATTCGCACATCCCTAAGTGTTAAGAGTTGAGTGAATTAGTTGTTAACGTTACTGTTAACAAGTTAAAAGAATTGTTAGCCACCATGAGCCTGCAGGGTGCATCACAACAAATAGCACCACATATGCTATTTCCTATTTGCAAATAGAATTCAAATAGTTGGTTGCACTAATAAATATCTGAATTATCTTCACTGTGCTTGTGAAATACTCAGTTTCATCTTGCTCAGTCATTTATTTGGTACTTTATTAGCTTTAGTAGTACTATTTATCTGTATTTGGTACAGTACTACCAAAGTTAATGAAGTCCCAAACAACTGAACTTAATAAAGCAAATTACCAAAACAAATGTTCAGTTCTGTAGACTAAGCAGGAAGTGAATATTCTCCTCTTACCTCCTTCTCCTCCTCCGCTGGGTAGCTCTAGTGCTGGCCGATAGGAGGCAGATGACATCATTTCTTTTATGCGCATGCGCACCAGGAGCTACCCGGTCCCTCAGTCTTATCATCTGCCTCGGCCGGTAGGACGCGTTCCGCGGAAGCTCGCACTCTCTA
>QEPC01003948.1:774938-797350 GCA_003113815.1 Sphenodon punctatus
GAGGTGTTGAGAGCCAACCCTGAGTGGTGGGCTAGTTTTCTGGCCCCCCTCTTCTCCTCGATTAACTCTTCAGGGGAAATCCCTATGTCTTGGTGGAACGGTGTAGTGGTCCCAGTATTCAAAAAGGGTGATCCTTCCCATCCTGGAAATTATCGCCCTATCTGCCTCTTGAGTATTATAGGGAAGCTACATTCTCATTTTTTGTTGGAGAAGATGCTACGCTAGTTAAAAGAAAGTAAGATGATGGAACCTGAGCAGG
The DNA here is from genome assembly GCA_003113815.1 of Sphenodon punctatus. NCBI lineage: Eukaryota > Metazoa > Chordata > Lepidosauria > Sphenodontia > Sphenodontidae > Sphenodon > Sphenodon punctatus. Next base: position 775,198 of record QEPC01003948.1, read on the forward strand.
CAAGGTTCCAGAGTGGGAAATCCACTCTGGACCAGATCCTTGTTCTCTCTCTTCTTTCCAACAAATATGTCAACCGCCAGGGGAAATTTTATTTATGCTTTGTAGATCTATCTATGGCTTTTGAATCCGTCAATAGGGAAAGGCTTTGGCTTAAATTAAGTTTCACATCTATTGATCGCCGATTGCTTTTTCTATTAATTAAGATCCATAGCAATAATCAGATTTGTATACACCCGGCTCCAGCTCAAATGTTGTCAGAAGAAGTCCATGTGCTTAGAGGCGTCAGACAAGGGTGCCTATTGGCCCCTGTACTATTTAATTTCTTTCTGAACAATGCAATCCCCTTTTTGAAAAGCATAGATACTCATGCCCCGCGTATAGGCTCAAGGAGTATTCTGGCCCTCCTATATGCCGATGATATGGTCCTGATTTCCCAAACCTTGGTGGGGCTCAGGAGAGCAATGCAGAGGTTCGGGGAATACTGCGATAGGGAAGGACTCAAAATCAACTTTTCCAAAACAAAGACCATGGTCATGGGGAGGCAAGGGGGTGGCAGAAGCCATCACTGGGCAATTGGATGTAATCAGGTCGGCCAAGTGAAGGAGTTTAAGTACTTGGGGGTGATTGTATCTTCCTCCCTGAGCTGGAAGCCCCATTTAAAAATGGTGGTGTCTCCAACTAGATGCTCCTCGGCTGCTATTCTTGGGTTTTTCCGCACCCAGGGGGGGAAACTGGTGTTGCCTGCTTTGCGGCTGTTTAGGGCCAAAGTCCTTGCACAATGCCTATATGCTTTCCCTGTTTGGGGCCTTTCCTTTTTGGCTAGCTTAGAACCGATACACAATCAGGCCCTGCGAGCCATCCTGGGGGGTCCCAAGGGGTACCCCCCCCCCAGGTAATTCTGAGATTAGAAACTGCAAGCCTCACTTTAAGAACTCGGGCCCTCCAAATTCTTAAGAGATACTGGGTAAAGGTAGCTCTATTCCCTCCCCAGGATGATTCCCTGTTGGCCCTGGTGGGTGGGGGAGGGGCTCCACAGCTCTTGGGCTTGTCAGGTGGAGGAGGAAGTCAAGTTCTTGGGGTTCTCCAGGGAATCTTTGGACCATTTGGGCCCTGAGGGAGCTCTGCTTCTCATTAAGAGGAGATTGCTGGACTAGGAGCTTCAAAATCAAAGGTCACTGTTAGCGAACCAGAGGGTTGCTCCCTAGCTAGTAACCGGGATTTGGAGACCAGTTATCTATGTCTTTGGCAGGATTCTAATATACGTAGGGCTTTCATTTGCTTCCGCTGTAATGTGTATCCTTCTGCTCTGTTAGAGGGGCGCTTTAAGGGCATCCCTAGATCTGAGAGGCTCTGCCAGCTATGTGATCTCCAGGAGATTGAACCTGGCAGCATGTTCTATTCTTTTGCACAGCCCTTCATGGCCCTAGGCATGCCCTTTTGGGTAGGTATATCCATGGCTTGTCGACCTCAGGGGCCCTGGTAAGGAGGCTTTTGGGCAGTGCGGATTCGACGATGTCTAGAGCAGTTGCAAGATTCTGTCAAATATTTATACGGCTAAAGAAAGCCCATTCGGATAATTGTGACTGAAAGGCTATGTTGGGTGATGAGCTTGAGGGGTTTGGTTCGGATTTATTTTGAATTGTATAATTATTCTTGTGCTCGGCCATATGTTTATATGTTATGTGATTGCGTTGAATATTGTAATAGCCTTGGGCTACACAATAAAATATATATTCTCTGCTATGATCCAGACTTTGCATCATACATAAAAGGGTTCTCAGTTATTTTGATTCAGGAAACTTGGTCCAAGAATCCAATTGACCTCGAGGGTTATTTGGCCTATTTTTTCCCAGCTGTGCACCGGAAATCAAAATCAAAAATCAATGTGGGGGGCTGGGTTATTTTGTGAACCAAAACATCCCTTTTAAGATGTTAGAAACTATATCATCTTCCCATTTTGCTTTGGGTTTTGTTGCGAGGTTTGGCCCATTCACTTTAGTAGTTATATAACCGTATATATACCCCCGTCCAATGCTGGCTCTTTTCAGGTCTCCATATGGGACATGTTGGGAAAATTAGTGGAAGGACTTATCTCCAAAGACTCCGAGGGTTTATTTATTATGGCAGGCGATTTTAACGCCCGAATGGGCGTAGATGATCAAGCAATGGCACCCTATTGTGATGGGCAATTATTCAACCCATCAAGTTTATTGGCTGCTAGGAGATCCAAAGATAATCAAATAAACACCTCAGGGATCAGGCTGGCCGAGATGGCTGTGGCATTGGAATTCTATGTCCTGAATGGCTCTGGGTTTAATGACCCAGATGGCGAATACGCCTTCGTTGGTGCACAGGGTCCTAGTGTGGTAGATTATATCTTGGTCTCGACTGGGGTGCTTCCCTATGTAGTTGATTTTTCTTTGGGTCCTCCTTTGGTTGGGGACCATCTTCCCCTAGTCCTTACGCTTTTTGCCTCAACTCCTCAATCAAGTCAAACTCAGGGGGATAATTTGGGTCTTGAGCAACTTGAAACTCTGTGGGATGATAATTTAGCTAAATCCTTGGTAGAGTACACTTCTCAGCCTCATATTTCCTCTCTTTGAGAGAAGTTACTTTCATTCTCCAACCAGGCAGAGACTCTGGACCTTTATGTTCAGCTAACCTCAGGCATCCAAGTCCATATGCGGGATCAGGGGAGGGGCCCAGCTCATCAGAACTCTAGGATAAATCAACCCTGGTTTGATAACAAATTCCAGGTAGCCAGATCTAGATTGAAAGCTATGCATTACTCCTATAGAAAGAGCAGAGTCCCGCTTCTGCCCCCTGAATATATTGCATTCAGAACGAAATATTGGAACTTATTTAATTCCAAAAAGAAGGGTTTGGGGGATATCCAATGGAAAACCCTTTTGCAGGCTGCTGATACCAAGGATGCCAGAAGGTTTTGGAAAGTTGTGAATGGCCCCACAAAGGGGAGTCGGAGTACAACTGCCATCCCACTCACACCAGCGGTCTAGATGGTACACTTCGATAAATTGTACAATCCCCCCAGTAGAGAACAACCCCAGGACCATTTGGTCCCTGAGCTGGAGGAGACCCTGCCTGGCCTCCAGTCCAGGAGGAGGAAGTTGAGGTTTTAGTGGATTCCTTTAGTAGCAACCGTGCCCCTGGCATAGACTTAATATGAGTTGAGTACCTGAAGAAGCACAAGGCTTGGTGGCTCCCCTTCTGGCAGTATTGTTCACGGCTATTAATAGCAGTGGCATGATCCCCACGTACTGGGACAAGGCAGTCATTGTCCCTATTCATAAAAAGGGATCAAAAATGGACCCCTCCAACTACAGGCCTATTAGCCTTTTATCTGTAGTGGCCAAAACCTATGCAAAATATCTTTTGGAGAAATTGACTAATTGGATGGTCCACGCAAAGGCCCTATCACCCGAACAAGCAGGATTTCAGCAGGGACGCTAAACCAAATATAAGGCTCGTAATGGAGCCTTTTATGTGGCATTTCTCATCTCAGGGCAGCCTTTGATTCAGTAGACCGGGCTGCCCTGTGGAGAAAGCTCCAGGCTTCATCAATAGACAAGAGCCTGCTGGCCCTGATTTACCTGCTACATGCACGCTCTTCTTGGGTAGTGAAATTAGACCAACAAGGGCATATTACTCCTCCAGTTAGCACTGCAGACGTGTGTAGGTCTTAACCGGCAGCTGCAGGCCTTTGCAACATTCTGTCACACTAATCATCTGTCTATTAATTACGAAAAGTCCAAGGTCTTGGTCTTCACTTCCAAACTGAAAATGCAGCCTTGGTCTATCGAAGGACATGCCATCCAGCAAGTCCCTGTATTTCGCTACCTGGATCTTCTTTTTCACAGATCCGGTTGTTGGCGAGAGCATGTAAACAGGGTGCTCAGAGCCACCCAGGGCCATGCACAAGCTGTCAGTAGATTGTTTGTCAGGCAGAGGAGAACAACGGTTCTGCCAGCACTTCAGGTATACTCTAGTAAGGTCAGATCCCAATTGTTATATGGAGCCGAGATTTGGGCTCCTTTCTGGTCCACCATGGTGGATAAGCCACAATCGAGTTTTCTCTGGAAGTTGCTGGGTACCCCTGTGGGGTCCCCCTTAGCTGCAATTCGGACTGAGCTGGGGCAGAAATCATGGTCCCAGGTAGCAAAAGAATGTACCCTGAAATGTTGGGTTAAAGTACGATCTAGCCAGGGGTCGCAACTCCTGAGGGCCTCCCTAGAGGATGCCAGTGGTCCTTACAGATTGAGTCTGACCTGAGAGGGATGGGGATTTCACCAGAATATCTGAGGCATAAGCTCCCAGCCTCCCTTAAAAAAGAGATCCTCTCTCGTTCAGAGGACATAGGTCGGCAGATGGAGCTGGGTAGGATTGGTTCGTACCCTCATATCCGGGACTATCTGGGGTTGCTCCCGGAGCTAGGGCAGGTAGCTGATTATCTCTTGGCCCCTATTTCTGGAAGGGCTAAGCAACTGATTTGTTGTGCTCATCTTAACGCTTTCCCTTCCCGTGTTTTTGAGGGTCGGACTCAAGGTGTTTTTCATCTTGATCGTCTGTGCCCTTTTGATAATTTGACAGTTGAGGCTGTCAGTCATATACTCCTCCACTGCCATCTCTATCATAGGCCACGACAGGAATACTTGGGGTCTATTTTGGAAAAATATCCTGGAAGAGATGACCATGTCCTCCTTGTTTTGATTTTGGATAGTTCGGATCCTGACACTATCAGGAAAATTGCAGCTTATTTTTTTCAAGTGTATCAGCTTAGAAATGCCTTCCTAGGAAATGCTCCTCAGTTTCCCTAGATAAAGTGTATTTCCTTCTGGGGGTAGTTTTCCCTTGGGACCGGTAGCTCCTCTCATGTTCCGTTACGTATTGTAATAATACTTTGGGTTTTATACAATGCTTAGTTCTATCCATTGGATAGTAGGAGATGGATTTTGTTTTGTGATTTTGTATTTTTTATTGTATTGTTTATATATGGAACTGCAATGGTCCATGACCACGCAATAAACTATTGATTGATAAAATACAATAAAACATATAAAAACATCACATAACAATAATAACAATAGTAAAAATGAGGAGAGAAAAAACCCAAACCCCCTCTCAACTCAACACCCCCCCCACCCTCACCCTTCTCCCTCACCAAATGCTTGGTGGAACAGCCAGATCTTACAATTCCTATGGAAAACTGGGAGGTCCAGGATCAGATGGGCCCCCACCAGGAGAGAATTCCAGAGGTGCGGTGCAACCACTGAGAACGCCCTGTCCTGCATGGCCCACCAGGAAACCCGAGGGACCTCCAACAGGGCACCCCCAGATGACCACAGGGACCAGTCAAGAACCATGGGGGTGAGGCAGTATCACAAATAGGCCGGGCCCAGACTGTGTAAGGCTTTATAGGTCAAAACCAACACTTTGAATCGAACCCGGAAGACTATTGGCAGCCAGTGCAGAGATCGGAGCACTGGTGTAATGTGCTCCCAGAGACCCAGCCCCACCAGGAGCCGGGCCGCCACATTCTGCACCAGCTGAAGCTTCCGAGCCATCACCATAGGTAGCCCCACGTAGAGTGCATTACAGTAGTCTAACTGAGAGGTGATAAAAGCATGGATGATTGTGGCCAGATCCGGAACCGAAACCAGCAGCCGAAGCTGCCGCACCAGATGTAACTGGCGGAAGGCACTCCTCACCACAGCCTCCACCTGGACATCCAGGTGGATCTGTGCATCAGGGAGCACCCCCAAGAGGCCTGCGGAGCCTCCGTGTAGGCAACTAACACCTGGGAGCTGTTTGATCAATGACCTCCATCAGCAAGGTGTTCCACAGCCTGACAAGGTCATTGATGTAACGGTCGTCAAGGTCAGCAGGTAACTCCCCCAGAGCGCCTAGACACGCTCCCCCGGAACGCCAAGGTCAGCAGGTAACTCCCCCAGACACTGGATCCAACAGCTTCCGGGGGCAAACCATCCTAGTAGGTTCCGCACCCTTCCGGGGGCAGACATGTGCTAGAAGGAAGGTCTGCAGGAGGTAATGGTTCATCCATGACAAGGACACAGCTGATATCTCCCCCATTATCGGACCACCCGCCTCAGTGCAAAACATGAGATCTAAAGTATGTCCTCCAAGATGTGTCGGATCGTTGACCCTCTGGGACAGACTAATGGTTGCCATGGCGGCCATGAACTCAAGCTCGGCTCCCCCGAGAACTGCATCGGTGTGAATAAAAAAAAATTATGAGTTAACTGAAATTAAACTGTATACACTCCTCATCACATATAAGTATTGTTCAGTCACCATACCACACATATGCAGCTTAATTTCAGTTGTCATAATTTTTTTGTATTAATGAATGAGGTAAGAAAAATTTATAGATTGGTCTGATATTTAATAAAATTGCCTTAACATACAATTTACTGTCATGTTAATGTTTGAGTATAATTTGTAATATTGCCTTAACAAGCTTCTTAAACCAAAGGTTTTTTGTCTAGGTAATACTGGTCATTATCTGTTTTGGTGGATACTGTTCAAATTGGGCAAAATCTGTAGATGGGATATTCATTACTATTTTTGCCTAGTCTATATTGTGCTTGGTGTTGTTGGGGGAGAGGGCAACAAGTAAAGTGTTTTGAGGGTTTTAAACTGAGGGATACATACATACATACATACATACATACATACATACACCAAGAAGATACAAGAGGCTGTAGCTATTGCCTCCTACTTCCAAGACCACCCCCAGAAAGCAGTCATCATAAACCTTTGTAATCCTTTGCTCCCTGTATATAATGGATGATGGAAGCACAATGTATCACCCACAATGATATTATTTAATTATTTCATTACATTTACAGCACAAATTTGAACATTTTTATTGTATTGCAGTGTCGCAAAGAATATTATCATATTTCATTATGCAACACATATGCAAATTTGTCTTATGAACAACGCTCTATTGTTATAATGAATTCTGAATATCTAGTATAAAATTGTCAGTGTGATAAAATGATACAAAATCTGTGTAACATTAACTGTGCAGTTACCTCTACATCTAAGGGTGAGGTTTTATGTTCACACTACCATTATACCATTTGTCTAAGAGCGCTATCATACTTACACTGTGCCAAGATGTGTTAGCTGAATCCGATCTTTTCGTGCAGGTTTGAGCATATCAAGCTGAGCAACAGGAAGGAACACACAACATTTCATCCATACCCATCATCTTTGTTCCATGTCACTTCATCAAATGGATCCCAGACTCTGGTTTTGGTGCACCATCATAGGGCTCATGACGGCAGGTTAAAAGATATTTTCATTATTTTAATTCAGCTTTTCTTTCTCGAACATAAAATATATGCAGCAGACACATTCAGCCAAAATGCCAAGGTTTTTTTTTTTGTTGGCTCAGGTACTTTTGTGGATGTGGACTTGATATTGGTGTTATGAGTTTCAGTTAAATGATACTGGCACATTTTCTTGAAATACTTGGATTCAAGGCCCTACATAAGTTCAGAATTACCACTAATACAAATAACCTATTATGACATTGCAAAAGTTAGAAATGGAAAAGACATATATAGTCCATCTCCTTGGCAATGTAAAATTGCTACCTATGTTGTACTTTCCAGCATTCCAGCTATAGATCATTTTATTTTATTTATTTATTATTTAAAACTAGGGCTGAAACTAGATTTTGACTTTTTCTCGGTTAACGCCAAGAATCACGATTCTCATCTTGTTTTAAACAAGAAACAATAACTGAGAAAATTGCCATCTGTCGATAATTCTCAGTTGAGAATCTTTTCTAGAATTAGCGGTAACTGTTTACCAGATTGTTGTTTACCATTGGATTGCCGGTTACTGATTTACCATTTACCGGGTTGTTGGTTATCATTTACCAGGTTGTTTTTTACCGGGTTGCCTGTGAGTCAAATCCAATAACCAATCAACACAGTAACCAATAAATTATAACCAATAAACATGGTAATAAACCAATAAACATGATAAGAAACCAATAAACACCAATAACCAATAACAAATAACCAATAAACAAACAATGAACATGGTTATAAACCAATTAACCATTAAACAATAGCCAATAAAAACCAATAACAATAACAAAAAAAGCGCAAATAACCAATAAACATGGTAATAAACACGGTAAATGGCAAGTCACAGTAACCGGTAAACATGGAACACAGTAAAGAGCAATACCAATACAACAGATAAATGGCAAAAAAAAATACATAATAAATGGTAAATGATAAACAGTAAATTGCGGTAACCAACAAATCCAGGTTCATCCGAGATCTCAATTGGGGTTCAAAAAAGCAGCAAAATCTTGGCAGCAATTCTCGATTCCCTTTATATTATCGCAAGAATCAATTTGATTCTCGTTTCAGCACTATTTAAAACTATAGCGCATCCTATCCCAAGGGCTCAGGGCAGATTACAAAATGAATTTTAAAAATTAAAAATAGTCAAATATAATATAATAAATCCATTTAAATATTAAAAACCTATCCCCACTTACTAAGTTCCTGGCCATTTTGCATCTCTTCCAAAAGATACTTGGTCTCCGGCAGAACTCTACAGCAGGGATGGGGAACATTTTCCTTCCTGGGGGCCACTTTGAAAATTAGTACAAGCTCCAAGGGTCACACAGAAGCTGGGAGCGGGAGTGTGTTTACGAAAAGAAAGGTCCAAATCATGAATCTGTGCCGTGAATCTGTCCCCTATCCTTGTGTGCATACCCAGGGTCAGCCATAGAATTTGTGGAGCCAAGGGCAAAGATAAAATGTGGGGCCCTTGGTGGTCCTGCCCCTTCAAGACCAACCTCTGCAGGACCCTACAGGTGGTCATGTTTGGATCCCCACTGAAAGAGAGGGGTAAGGCCGTCCCTGTGCACACCCTCATCACTGCTCCACCCTGCGATCGGACCTTCGGTGCTTGAGGGTAGCAAATGGATCCAGGAGCCAGATACAGGAACATGAAAGGGGCCACATAAAAACTTGCTACAAGATGCATAGGCCCCCAGGCCTGAGGTTCCCCACCCCTGCTCTAGGGGAAGGGAGTTTCAAAGCTGTAGAGCAGTCGTCAGGAACACCTCTCTACAAACCATCGCAATATGAAGTTTGTACAGGGATGAAATTACCAAAAGGCCCATTCTCGACTGACTCTAGGAACCATCATGGAACAAAGGGGAGGAGGCAGTCTTTGGGATTAATAGGTTTCCATTAGAGCTGAAAATAATATTCATCAAAACAAATATTTTCAGTGCATTCAACAAAACAGAGGATGACCTCTATTTACTCCTGCTTTGCTGGATATCCATTTTGAACATTTCGTTTTGGTTATTTCATTTATTTTATTATTTATGTTTTTCAATTTTGTTTCCATTTTTGGTTAATTCGCTTCAGCTGTTGTGCATGCACAACAGCACTAATAGTGCTGAAGCAGTGCAATCAAAATACCTAAATGACTAAACTAGTAAAACAAAATACTGAAATTAAATGATGAGCAAATATGCGAAAACTTGTTTGGGGTGGGGATATTATTTGGCTATCCAAAAATGCGTGTAATAGTTGTGTATAGTGGATCCACTACTCTGCCCTTTTTACACGAGCCGCATCTGCGTGAGGGTGGGGGTGCGTGCCATGGCGTGGGCAGAGCATGCGTGCCAGTGCATATGGGCGTACCCCCCACTCCCCACATATCCCCACGCACACGGAGGCACTGTTTTCTCCAGTGTCTCCGTCCATGGAGATACATGTTTGCAGGAGCCTCGGCCGCTTGGAGATTCCCCGAGTTTCCTGGTCGGTCATATTTGCGAGGGTGTTCTCGGTGGCCGCACCGCAGTTATGGCACTCCCCCCAGGTAGAGGTTCGTTGCTCTCCAGATTTTCCTTCCTTCCTTCCATCAACAGTGTAAAATTTGGTTATTTTGCCAGGCTTCTGATGAGGCGGGTGGTTAATGGGTGGGGTTTTAGTTGTAAGTAAGTAAGTGATGTTTATTCACGGCGTGACACTAGGTCTTTGCCAAACAAAGTTGTATGCATGGGGTCTTTTTAGCAGGTCTGTGAATGAGTTCTTATTGATATTTTATGTGTTTGTTGCTTTATATTTTTATATTTTATATAATTTTATTCTTCATCGCCTTGAGCTGCTTGTAGGCAGGAGAGTATAAAAATGTTGACATAAATCAATTAAACTAAATAAATACCCACCCCCACAAGATTTGTGTATGGTGGATAAACGGCCTTTGTTTTAGTCCTGGTTTCCACTGCTTCATTTGGGAGATCACATGATGTAGAAGGTCTCACCAAATCATTTTTATTCATACCAGACTCTATCCTGCTCCTTGTGAGTTCCCAAATGCCTTTCTCAGCTGCAAGAGTGAATATATTCAATCCATGTCTTAGGGTGTTAACAAATGAGATGGTAGGCCATAATAAGCCCATACCAGGTGGGGGTGTCCACCAGCCCATTTATTAGCTGTTCACCCCTCCAGGCCACATTGCCCACCGGGCACACAGGCCCCATTTACGTTGGGGTCTCTGAGAATGTGGAGCCTGCTGTATGGATGAATGTGTGCTAATGTGCACCCACATGTCCACGTCTTGTCAATTAGGTTGTGTGCGGCGCCTCCGCACATACAGGTCTGCCAGCTCCGTAGTGTTGCTGCCCGCAAGCACATGAAATACACACCAGGGCTTCCTGTTTATTAGGCTGGACATGCTAAACATGAACCCAGACTGCAGTGGGATATCATCTTGTTTCTTAATAGCCTCAGTTTCACCCTGCTACCGCTGTTGATTTTGTTGAACAATATCTCTTCTTCTTTGGTGTGCAAAAATTCATAATCCACTATCATGTTCCCACCATATCTTTTAGTTAAGAGAAAGAATTAAACATTTTCAAGTTCCCCAAGACTGTGTGTTTTGTTTTGTTTTGTTTTTAAATGTACACATGTAGCCAATAAGTGACACACCCAAGCTTTGCAATTATGTGTAGCTACAAAGAAGGGATATAATGGCTAATAAATAAAGGATTCTTGTATGATGTGAACAGAATTAGTAGGAGTACAAGGGGAATTGTTTAAGTGACGAAAAACAGAACCAGTATTCATCGGAAAATATCTGCACTGAGAAAATTTAAAAGCAATATTTCAATATTTCAAGCCTGCATTTTTGTCAAGAAAATTAAACTCTTTGCTTACCATGCAATAATAAATTTCTAAAAAGACAAACAACAGATTTTTGTTGGTTTTCTTTAACATGGATGGTAAGGTGGCTAGTGAATACATGTACAGCAGGAGGAAATAACACAGAATTATGTCCTGTCAAATGTGCATGATTCATTCAGCACTACATGTATTGATTTGAAAGATCACCTTCCCTTCCTTTACCTGCTCAGAGATATTTAAGCGTAATGGGCATTTATATTATTTCTTTGTTTTAACCTCAGGCTGGAAAGCCCAGAGATGTATTGTGACTAGTTAACAAAGCCTGGGAACTCAAGAGTGGCACCATGTTCCAAAGTTTGCACCACCACCATCTCCTCCTCCTCCTCCTCAAGTATATTAGTGTGCAAGCCTGACAGGCAAACTTTGACAAAATGCTGGGTCTCATCTTCCAAACAAAGATATAATGCCACCGCATTTGTTGTTGATAAATGATTGCATTTAATAAACATTTGTTTGCATATTTTTTATCATGCTAATGAATATAATTACTTTTATTTATGTCATAAAACTACTATTACATTTTGATATATACATAACTTAAATATGTATTTTGCATACACTGGCAAAGCTGAAGAAGTGGCTTGATTTAGGGATAGGCTATTATCCTCCTGCCTGCAGCTGATCAAGCAACATTCTATTGGATAACATCCCAGTTCACAGTGGTAACTACATGCACAGACATACACACTAGACAACTGCAAAGGGTATGGCAGTATTTTGAGCACCATGCCCACCCTTCATTCTATGGAGTGTTCTTTATCCTGTTGCTACAGCTTTTAACCTGATTTCCTAAGGAAAGAATGCTTGTGCGGGTGTATACACATGCTTGTGCACACACGTCCTCTTAAAGTAAAATTGCATTTGTCAGAGGGACAGAAAGCCCAGAAGGTAAATAAGGACTCAAAGGGTAAAACAGACATGACCGTGTCCTGGGGACACACTGTGGCATGTCTGTTTACATGCCACTAGATGTTAGCCCAGGACTGTCCAGGCTGCATCCTCAGATAATCTCCAAGGGCAAAGCCCGGGCTAAGGGTTGCCCACTCATACCAACATGGGCCAACATGGGTTAACATGTCCGTTCTGCCCCACCATAACTGCTTCAGAGCAGGGGCCGCCATGGCCAAGTACCGATTGTCTGTCATGGCGGGGAAGCAAGGTGCTGGGGGAAGGGTGTGGGTGGAGCCAGCCAGTCGCATCTTTGTTTAGCTCATTGCCCTACACTGGGTGTGCAGGCGGCAGGACAGCTCTCCTGCCAAAGGCATGTTTGTCCAGTGCTTCTCTCCAACCTAGGCCGTGTCAGCTGCAGTTTCCCACCCCAGATCTGGCCAGAGAGCCGCTGCACCCGCACATCTGTTTTTACCCAAAGTTTCATAATATTTATTTCACCTGGTGACAGAGATATGGACCCTTTTCTAGCAACCCCCACCCCCGCAATATTACTTGTTTAAAACTCCAATTACTTGTTTAAAATGCCAATCTGAAGAGAACTGACCAGATCTCAGCAGTCTTGCCAAGAGGAGGAAGGGTACATGCTCTGGGCAGGGGAATGCAAGAGAAGGACTGAAGGAGCACACTCAAGGAAAGGAAGAGGAGATGATGGAATGAGAGATGAGATGGGGAGGTGCATGGAGATACGCTCAAGGGTAGAGGCCAGACCCAGATGCACAATCCATAAAATGGAAAAAGGCCATATAACAAAATGCTGTGGGCTGTATTTAGCCCATGGTCCTGAGGTTCCCCTCCGCTATTTCACTTCAGTGATTTCTTTAACTGGAGTGTAATTGAATTCACTCAACACCTTGCTTCATTTGGAGAAATTTGTGTCTATCTTTTAATGGGACCACTCATGAACTAAAGTCCATTTTAGGGTAGAATCCAACCCTATGTTTATAAAGTACCTGATATAATTAATCATTGTGTTCTTTTACAATAGTGAGCTCTGCTAGCAATTCCATATGTGCCCTCTGCATGAAACTCATACTGAAGCTGATTAAAGTTCTACATGAGAAGCAGCTTCGGAAGCTATTTAGAGGTGAAATAAATATCCAACAAAATGAATATATCCATCAAACTGGCCCAATTTGATTTGCATACAATGAAGCAGATAACAACCGTAACTTGTTTCCATTTTGTGAGATATCCATTTTGGATGTTCCAGTTTAGTTATTCCACTATTTCATGTGCTTTATTTTGGCACTATTAGTGCTATGCACATGTGAGACCACCAAAACAAAATATCCAAAATACGGAACTGAAATGGAATACATGAATAATACACAAACATTAATTTGAGTAGTGGATATTATTTGGAGAGTTGGCTGAAAAGCAAATAACCGTGGATATATGAAATGGACTATTTGTTTTACCTCTAGTATCTACCCACTCCACAATTACAAATGTATTGGATTAGAAAGTAATAGTGCATATACTACTTTAAAAAGAAAAGAAAATATTATTTTTAAAGAAAAACAATGTGGTGACTGGCTTTGTGGAGGCTTTTAAATTAGGTTCTAAAAAATTTCCTGGACTGACGACTGTGATGTGCCATTTTCTGACATGAGTAATTGTGCAGAAAAGAGCCAAAACCAGATCCCCAATTTCAGCTCTTGGTGCTATTATCATTCCAAATTTAAGTGGCAGGCATAAAAGCTGATAACGTTCCTTTATGGTTGCCTCTTCCCTTGGTACCACCACCAGGGCTTTTTAAAAAACCATTTGCATCAGCCCACTGTTTGCTCATGATGCAACTGAACTGGACAAATATTCCCCTTTGTGTCGCTGCAATTATTTGAACTAAATAAGAGATAAGATATTTTAAATATTCAGTGGGCAGTTTTAATAGTGTGGCAGTCACGATATAAGAGCATTTCTTCACAAATACCGTATTTTTCACAAGTACCTTGTTTTCCTTCTTCAGACTGGATTTTATCTCTTGATCAATTTTCCGCCAAGAAAATTCAAAAATATAAGCAAAAACAAAAAAGGCAAGCAAGTGACAGTGTCTTAGACATCTAAATATATATATATATATAACCATGTACCTTCCTAGATCTGCAAAGCAGGTGTTTGTGTCATGCAACCAGAATACTCCTGCATTTCTAAGCATCAAGAATTCTTCCTGCAGTCAATAGGAGTTTGGGAAATGCAAAGCGGGTTCCTGTCCAGCCATTCTTCCAGTTTATAGTAGTAAAAGACGCCAAGTCTTCTTTGAGCAGAGACAGAATTGATACGATAGATAATACTCACCACAGCCTGGACAAACAGCTAGCCTTTTCAACTTCACTCTGATTTAAACTGTAAATTAAAATGTTGGCAACATCTCCTCACTGTCACTTTTCCCATCTACTACATCACAGCATACAATTGCATTAATGGGCTGCTATCTCTGTATTTTGAAAAATCCAAACTCAGCAGTGAAATTCTAGAATTCAATGCAAAGAAGTCGTACATAGAACATGAGTACACTGAGACCGTGGCGTTTACCACTTTATTAAAAATGTGATTGTTCACATAAAGACTCAACCAGGTCACATATTAATAATTATCCCTGACAATCTTTAACATCAGACTAAGCCCACAAGTGAAGCAATATTACATCTCTCTCTCTCATTTATCTTTACTGCTTATGGCCCCTCTGTGGTCAGCATGCTGTGAGCTTCTTGGACATTTAATTATGAACACATCATAAATGTGGCTGACAAGGCAGAAGCAGGGTTCGGATGCTCCTGGGATGAAAGAAACATTCTTGAAACTACTTAGACTTCCAGTACTTTCATTCTCTTACAAAAAAACAACACTCTGAGTTACACTCTATGTATCTGATGCAGAGTTTCCTTCCCTTCTCACCTCCATTATTGGTTTGATCAAATATTACAATACCACTTCGTGAAACCATCAGAATACATTGTTCCTGTTCAAAATGAACATACTCACCATTTCTTATCCAAACGGTAATGGTGTAATTAGGGGAACAAGAGTGATAATGTTCAGATGATAACCCCATGCAAGGCAACACTAAGGCTCTTTTCAAATGGGCCATGGTGGGGGGGGGATGGGTGTGCACCACAGAGCACGTGCGGTGGGGGGCAGCCATTACATGGACACACACACACCTCCACCCACCTCCACGCATGGAGCCATTGCCATTTTGACCAATGGCTCCATGCATGGGTGATGGGGGGCGGTGAGAGGAGCATGAGAGTGGACACACACACACACACATACACACACACTGGCTACGGCGGTCACATGGACACACACACACCCCATGCCCATGCAGCAGATCTGTGTGGGCCTGGGAGGGAGCATCTCGTGTGAAAAGGGCCTAAGTCTAAGGGTAAAAGGGCCAACACGTTGTCTGTTTTTAGATGGATGACTGCCTTGGTGCTGGGCACACCAGTCTGTTCCACACCCAGGTGACCCATCCCTCTAAAGGCGGTCCTGCCAGATGTGCAGGCAGCTGTGCCTGCTCCGGGGCAGCCTTGCCAGTGGCACTTTTAAATATCCCAGAGTGTCACCAGAGGAGCGGGTCGACCAAACCCAGGGCACCAACCCAAAGTGGAGCAGCTGTCTGTCTGCTTGGCCAACCCATGCTGCAGCTTCACATTTGGCTGGCCATTGCTCCAGGCAGTGCTATAGAGTTGTAGACGCCAGCGATAAAGCACCAGGCAATCGGCTGCAACTGTATGGTGCAGGGGGAGACCACTGGCTGGGGAACCCATTTGGTTCATCTGAAGCTGACCCAGACGGGGCTGCAAGTAGGTAGACATGAGGGGGGCACCCCCAGAGAGGTTCTGGGGCAGCTGCCCCCCCCCCCCCATCAGTCTAAAAGCATCCATTGAGCAGTGGTACCACTGACACCCAGGGACCCATGTTCACTGTCTTTTCCCCTTTGACTGCAATGGTGAAAATGTACTCAACATGGGTCCCTGCCAGTGACACACCTTGCAGTCAATATGTGCTGCTCCTTTCTCCTCCGCATACTAACACATGCTTCCAGGAACCAAGAGTAGGCCAAGAAGGGCTGATCTTTTATCTTCTATCTTTGGAAAAGAAAAGAGGCTTACAGTAAATAAACACTTGATATTGCAAAATCTTGCCATCTGATGGGGCAGCATAGCCCAGTGGATAAGGACCTGGGAGACCAAAGTTCAAGTTCTAGCTTAGCCATGAACTCATTGGGAGGCCATGAGCAACTGACTGTCTCTCAGCCTCAGTTCCCCATCTGTAAAACGGGAATAATAATGGCCTACTTCATGGGGAATAAGAGTGAGAGAGTGACCTACGTAAGGCTTGTAAAGCACTCACTGAAAGTGCTATATAAGTGATTAATAATAGTAACCACCATCAAGCTTTATCAGGCATTGTTTTCACAAACAACTCTAGATAGAGAAAGGCCAAGTAATGCTTGTACTGTTGAAATCAGTGGTTTCCAAATGTTTGGCCCAATGGACAGAAGTGTCAGAGGGGTACGGGAAGGTTGGGAAGGGAAGGGGTGCCCAGACGCGCCACACTCTCTCAACTGGCTCTGTTAGTGCTCGAAGGGGGTCCCGGAGGCCCGTCAGGATAGTATGTGGGCCGTTCCTTGGGCTTGCGCACCTGGAACTTAGGCCCCTATCATCATTGGGCACAGAGCTTTTTACTATACACACGACGTTCACAACCACAGGGGAGGGAGGTAATAGTGAGGAGTGGTGCAAGGGAGCGGAGGCAAGGACCCAGGAGTACAGGGGACAGGGATGCAGGGACTTACACACAGCCACAGGGAACGGGGAGAGACGGGTCCCAGGGGGGAACAGAAGCGCCAGGCCCGCAGGCCCCTTCACTCCACTCACCCAAGCTTTCACAGGGAGGCAGGGTCTGGTTTCCAATCAAACAGATGCTTTGTCTAAGGACACAGTCGCTGATACAACCACAATGGGGGACAAGGAGGGGAGACAAGGGCAACAGGGAGGATACAGACAAGAGAAGTTCAATCGCAATACTTAGCTTCAGGCAACAGGGAGGGGGCTAGTTCATCCAGGCTAGGCTCTGTTCACCGGCCCAGAGCTACTGAGCCAGCCAGCTTAAATAGGAGCAGCCCCGCCCTCCGCACGCCCCCGCAAGCGTGCTGAGCGGCGCAGCGGTGGGCGGGGCCCTGCCTGGGCGGGCGTCGCCGTTGTAGGTGTCGGCGTCCCTGCACGCCGCGGGGGCGTGGCCTTTGGCAATGGCCTGTCGGGGGCGGGGTGTGCGGCGTCGGGTGTGGCTTCCGCCTGCGTCTGCGGCCCCGAACGCCGCACCAAGGTTTGCGATGCTGGGGAACTGCCGGGGGCGGGGCCTGGGGCCGTGGAGGGCGGCCGCCGCGTCGAGAAGCAGCCGCGGCGGCTGACAAGAAGTCAAGCCTCAAAATTTACCACAGTCAACTAATCAACTTCCAGAGCTGGCTGCAACCTGGCATAAGCTCATTATGGCCTGGTCGCCATTGCACAAGCCAGGTAGCATCGATCCTCCCTGGTGCCATGGCCATTTCCTTGGAAGGAGATTAGGCGATGGCCATAATGTAAAGCCATGTCCAACACGTGAGCATTTTGGTCACCCTCACCCAGGGCTTCATTTGTGCTAGTGCTTGCCAGGACTCAGCCCTCTTTCAAGCTTTGTCATGAAGCTACTCTGCAAGACCCTGCCCACAAGCAGAATGCATCAGTCGCTCCCCTGGCCCTGACAAAATTGGGGCTGCTGTGGAGGGGCATCAACTGTTTGCCAATGTAAGTGTTTTGCCACTGAACAAAAGCTAATCAATGGGGGCGGCAGCACCAGCCCCCATTAATGCTAATCCAGCCTTAAGCAAACACTGGCAAAGAAGGGGGAGGAATAGGAGCTGGCAGTGTGGTGAAGGCTGGCAAGTTGGCTCCATTGGCCCCTTTGGGTAGCATGCATCCATATTCCTGGGGCTGGTGTACTTCTGGGGCATGGTTGAGTCCCAGCACATTTTTAAAATCTAAACAAATTAAGCACTGATCTCTCCCCCCCAAAGTTAGCCATGACACCAGTAAGGGCGAACACTTGGTTTTCTGGAGCTAATTCCACAGACCACACATCATGAACTCACAGACTACCAGAGGTTGATAACCCACAGTTAGTGGCAGAACAATCCTCCACCATTAAAGTCAATGGGAGTTTTGCCATTGACTTCAGTGGGCAGAGGATGTGCTCTAGGTAAATCCTTAAAGATTCCTACACTGGTGTTTAAACATAGTAAGAGCTAAATAAAGCCCACATGTGTACTAGTCTAGTTTGAAACATTTTATTTTTATTTATTTCAATGTATAATGCTCTTACCCAACGACTTCAACAGATAAAAAATATATACATAAAATTCTACATAAGGTAAAACAATTTAAAAACTCAAACTGTGTAAAAATATAAAAATTCCTCACTTAAAAACAGAATCCCAGATAGTATCCCCACCTGCCAAACACCTGGCCAAAGAAGTAGGTCTTACATGGTCTGTAGAAAAAACTTAGACTCAGGCTTTGGCGAACCTCCAGGGGAAAGGAGTTCCAAAATTGTGGGACAGTTGATGAGAATGTTTCTCCTGCATGCATATGTAATATGACATGGAGGGTACCCTACGGAACATTAAGGAGGAGGGAATGTTTTATATATGTAGGACCCAAGCTGTTTAGGGCTTTAAAGGTCAAAACATCACCTTGAATTGTGACTAGAATGCTACTGGGAATCAGTGCAGACTCTGGAGCACAAGCGTAATGTGTTACTGGTGACCCATCCTGGTCGAAAGGTGGGCCACCTGGACAATCTTCAAGACAGCTGCACATAGAGAGCATTGCAGTAGTTGAGCCTCAAGGTAATAAAGTCATGGATGACGGTGGCCAGATTAGGTTTGCATGTTCATAAAGGCATTTCACTTTCTTCTTCTGCCACCTTTTCAAAATAAAGGAAACACACCTATGTTTTACAGCTTAAACAGTTGGTCTAAAATTCCAGAAACTCAATCTTGTTATAAAACTTCTGAAGTACCCATGAATTGTAAGCCTGACCTTCAAGAACAGTCTTTTTAATAAAAGCATGTCAGGTACGTAAATAAATACCAAAAATGGCATAGAAAGGTGCCATACACTGGCTCTCTGAGGTAAAAAAAAATTTAACATTGTGAATATTCACTCCTAAAAAAATAATTAGCGTATTTATTATAGATATTAAACAAAATAAGCTACAGTAATGTTTCAACACCTAGGTAAGAATAAACGTGCATGCAAAGACCTAACTGGTGTCATGTTTCAAAGCAACTGTCCTCTGTAGTGCTGAGGTACATATTTCTATACCTCCCCAACAGACTCGAAATAGAAAAGACAAAGCATATAATAAAGCCAGGCACAATGAAAGAGCTCTGAAGAGAGAGCTGAAAAGTAGCTATCATGTTGGCAGATAAATTCTACACACAATTATTCATTCCTAGCCTCTTGACATGTAGATTAATGAGTTTGATAACCCAGGCTTCTAAGAAGTAGATTCAACTCTGTTTCACTGGCTTTCTTCTCCTCCTCTAACTACAAACAACACTTCGGTCTATTGAGGAGGGGGAAGAAAAACAAATCAATACATTTGCACTGGTCATCAACATTTCTGCAATTGAAGTCCTATGTCAAAAATATGATATCTACTGAGGAACAGGGGCTCTTTACTGCCCCTGTCAAGAATTCATGGGGGATCATGTGATCACTGGAGGGAGGAGTTTTGCTTCAGCAATCTGTGCTTTCACACCAAGTTCAAAGTCACATAGTAGCCAAGGAAAAAACGTCATCCAGCCTGCTCGTTATAATGACCTCGTACTCACTGCAATGTGTTGTGGACATAAAATTTTCCATTTTTTCCCTGCGGCCAAATGACCTTTTGTCGACACTTTGGTTAATGCTCACTGATCAAAGTGTATTTTAAAAGCAAGTGTTGTATCAAATTCCAGCCATGATGACTTTACAAGGTGTTGCAGCTGCCACAAAACCACTAGACATAGAGATGCACTCTTAGCAAGGGGGGAGAAAAAAGGCTAATGATTTACAGATTTATTCTTTGTTAAGGCAAGCTTTGCACAGTAGAAATGTTTCATTCTTGATTGGTGAGCAGATTTAAGTACTTTTTTCATCCCAAATGTTATGAGTTCAAATTCTCTTGAGTAATAACAATCCTATGCAGCTGCTTAGGATTTATCCTACGGTTTTGTTTTGTTTTGTTTTTTTCCTTTCTTCCTCTTCGTGATTAACTGCAGTGAAATGTGCAGCATTTTGCTGGTTAGGAAGAAACAGAGAGAGGAAAACAGAAAGAGAAAAGAACTCTCTTATGTCTTATTTTCACCGGTAGAAATTGTTAGTGCCTTGCTTTGGTACTGAGGTGGGGTGGAGGGTGGGGTTGGTGCCATGTCTAAAGTCTAGTTCTGTGGTTAAGTTATAAAATAACTTTTATTCAAAGTGAATTCTGAAACAATTTGACAAAGCAAGCTTCCTGGGCAGAGGTAACACCATTAGAATGGGTAGTCATGGACATGCTGGCGAATAGCATTAAGTAGCAGAACAAGAGTCATCCTAGATACTAGTACTCTATCCCAAACTACAACTACAAAACCCTTCTGGTTGAAAGTACAATTTAGTGCCTCTGGTTGGCACTATTTTTCACAAAATGGGAAATGCTTTTCACTGCAAAAAGCACGTTCTGTTTTCATGTCTTTATGCCTGTGGTGTGGAGCAGTGGCAGCCCTCGCCTGAGGGTAGGGCTGTAGCGGAAAGTCGCAGCGGTAGCTATTTCTGCCGAAAACAGCATTTCCGCAATTAGTGCTACGGCGTGGCAGAGGCTTTCATTCAGTTAGTTTCATTCCGCTACTTCCGCAGTTCCGCTAATTTCATTCCGCTACTTCCACAGGCTTCACAAATAGCGGAAACATGCCATTTTTGCTACTTCCACCATTCTGCCACTGCCACAAAATAGCGGAACAGCGGTTTCCCGACAGTTTCCAACAATTCCGCAATTTTTCCGATAGTTTCTGAATTTGCAGAATGCTGGCGTGATTAGCGGAATGTCGGCAGAAAAGCCACGGTGTGGCGCTGGCAATTCCGAAATGGTGGAATGGAATCGCAGCATGGTAAAAGCTGTTGCTTCTTCAGCCCTACCTGAGGGCACCTGGGGCAGTGCCCTGCCCCCGCTCTCCCCCATCCCCCCAGTGCCACTGACAGCGCTCACTGACTGAGCTTGGCTTGCAGTCAGAGCAGCAAAGCTCTCCGATGTCAATTTCAGCCACCCGGCAGAGACAGAGTGTTCAGTCAGTGAGCGCTCTGTCTGGAGTCCCAGAAGGGACAAACTTGGCCTGAGCGTGCGCCGGGCAGCTGAGTGTTCAGTCCAAGCGCGCCGCTGGGAAATGAAATTTCCCATGTGTGGCAGCTTTGCATTGATCCCTATGGGCTCAATGCAAAGTCTCACCTGGGTGTTCAGTGGAAGTGCTCAGTGGCAAGATGTGCTGTGGCGCGCATGCTTGAACTGAGCTGACTCAGTTGAGCATGCGTGCCGCAGCACATCTCGCCGCCGAGTGCCTCCACTGAACGCTGAACTGCCTGGTGCCTGCCCTGCCCTGCGTGATGGTGAGTAAATGGGGGGGGGGCTCTGGGACTAGAGGCTGGGGGTCTGGGATGGAAGGGAAGGAGGGTGTGCGAGACTGGGGAATGAGAGGGAGGGTGGGTGTGCATCCACCCTCCCCTCCCATTCCCCAGTCTCGCACACCCTCCCCTCCTTCCATCCCAGGCCCCCAGTCTGGAGAGAGACTGCGGAAGGGGTGAGTAAACATGGGGGGGACTTGGGGAGCAGTGGCTGGGGACCTGGGATGGAAGGGGGG
>QEPC01003948.1:797450-816447 GCA_003113815.1 Sphenodon punctatus
TTTTTTAAAAAGGGGTCTGTGTTCTTGAACAGGCAGTTTGTTGGTGAAGCTACTAGGGATACTGGTCTGGATGTGTCTGATTTGGTGGCAATGCATCCCTGAAACTGGCCAATTTTTTTTTAAAAGGCCTGTGTGCTTGCACAGGTGTTTGGCTGCCGGGGATGCCTTTGGGGGCTTGTGGGAATGGTTTGTTTTGTTTATGTGTGGTTTTCTGGTTTTTATATGGGTTTTGTTCACTTGATGATGTGGAGTGTTAAATACTAATTCCGCCCCCACCCCGCACCCAACACACACACAGCAGAGGGTAAGGGGGAATTAGTATTTAATGCCCTGTGATTCAATTGAGGTTTTGAAATCAAGAGATGTAACGGTTAGCCTGGCGATCTTATGGGTGTTCAAAATGCTAGAAATATGGTATTTGTGATAAAATTGAGGTTTTGAAATCCTGAGATTTAACTGTTAGTTTGGTAAGCCACCTGCTTTTAAACCTGGCAAAGGAGGTGAATATAACCTGCCTAACTGAAATTGCTGGATTCAGTAATGTAATGTCCATCCAATGTTAACCCTGGGAACTCCTTGCTGCTGGCTGGGTTATGCCCTGGCTCTGCCTACCGTATCCCTGGCTCCGTCCCTAGGCTAAGCTCCACCCCTAGGCTAGGCTCCACCCCTAGGCCCACCGGCCTTACTACCCCAGTGCCCCTCCAACATCAAAATCCACCAGCCGCCCCTGTGCTTACCCAACCACCAAACATATTGTTGAATTATATACCACAGAATTTAACCAACTATAGAAAGCACTTTTTAACCTAGACAGCAAGTGACAAATATTTATTTCACTGAATCTCAGTAACCGTCTATAAAATGGGATTTAGATATTATTGATCATTTCTATAGCACTTTCAGTATTCAAAGTGATCAGTTCACCCTCACAACAACACTGTGGGTATTTTCAGACGTTACAAGATCACGCTCAACCACAGTCAATTCCCTGTGGTGGGGAATGGTCCCGTAACATCTCTTGGGGAACTGGAAGTTCCCCCCCAGATGTTACCCACACTCAATCCCTGCCAGGAATCACATTCACCACACGATCGGCTGAACCCGTGGGGCCGGCGCCGATCGCGTGGTGAATGGGATTCCCGGCGGGGATAAAGGGGCCCGTCACGTCTGGATGGCGATCACGGCCCGGAATCCCCACTGGGATTCCGGGCCGTGGTCACTTCGGGCGGGCGCTGTGGCCGCATTGGCCGCGGAGCCCGCCCGTCTTCCCAAAGGGCGGGCGGTGGGGGAGCATGGGGGGGGCAGGGCCATGCGGCCGCACGTTGCACCACACGGCCCCACTCCCTTCCCGATTTCCCGCCGGGATCCCCCGGCACATCCGTTGGCCATGCCGGAGTGATCCCGGTGGGGAATCCAAGAGTTGTTTCCGTGACAGGGAGAATGCTGCCCCGTCACATCTGAAAATACCCTGTGAGGTAGGTCTTTATTATTCCGATTTTACAGAAGGGGGGACTGAGGCTGAGTGATAGTGACTTACCCAATGCTGCTCAGTGAGCGAATGGCTAAAATGGGATTAGAACCCTGGTCTCCCAACACCTTATCCACTATGCTAAACTGACTCTCAAATGTTCTGTTTTCTGAATGAATTCTGCTTTGCTAAATGTTTTCCATGTGCTGTCTCTTTTTGAAGCTTGAATGTTTATTTTAAAACCAATCTGTGCTTGAGATGATAATGCCATTGCAAGGCATGGTTTTCCCTTCCGTTCAAATACAGCTCCTACTTAAAAAAATTGGTTCCCATTCCAAACACATACCACGGTTATAAATCACATGAAATCCATTCTCCCCAAGAAATGGATAAAGGACTCATCTACAGAAATTCAAGATACAGACCAAGGACAGGAAACCAGGAAGGTGCAGCCTGCTCCTTCCATGTCCCCACTAGTGTTTTCACCCCCCTACCCCTCAGCTTCTTCTAAAAAGCAATTAACAAGTGACATAGAGCAGTGAGGTTTGAGTTTGATTTTCTCTCTTCTGTGTAATACTTGGTGTTTACTAAATTTAATCTTTTTTTTTTCCCAACCCAATTTTTCAAGATCCCTTTGGATTCTGATCCTATCCCCCTGTGTGTGTGCAGCCTCCATGTTAACGAGGCTGCCCATAAACTCCACAGGCTAAGCTTTAACATACGACTAAATTGACTGCCACCTTTGCTAAACCCATTAGCAGTATTTGTAGTAAAATAGAGAAATACCTATGGCATTAATGTCAAGTGATACACGTATAATACTTGCCTCAACCCAGGACCATTTGGCCTCTCCTTCTCTCAGAGTCTAATTACACATCCAGATGTGCACATGTATTGATATTTTTAATATATGATGTGAGCCTCCCCAACAGTCCCTATACAGGAGAGAAAGTTCATCTTCAGGTGCTGAATTCCACTGTCCTTCTTTCAGGAGTCAAAGTTTCTCTTTCAGGAGTCAAAGTCTCTCTTTCAGGACAGAAAGACAAAAGACCAATTTTCCAGCTTCAGTCACCTCTTTCCCAATTGCCTCCTGAGAGGACAATGGGGAGATGATGGAATAGCAAGAAACAAAGTGGAATGATAAACAGGAGAGTTCTCGCCCCTCTATATGCACTTGGAATATTGGGAGGGTGTGTGTGTGTGTGTGTGAGAGAGAGAGAGAGAGAGAGAGAGGGTGGACCTTATTCGCGGAGGGGTGGAGCTTATTGGCCGAGAGGGCTTGCCCCTCTTTAGCTGCTGGAAATGTTGGGAAGTAAAAGCTTGCTATTACTCCTGAATACCTGATGGGCAAACTGAAGTGGGTCACTGGTGCCAACACGTCTCAGTAACAAAGATACTACAGGTACCTTAAGTACACGTCCTACTCAAACAACCATAAGAGATCCACATGGTGTCTGCTGCTAACCTCCACACCACTTGCTCTGTTGTATGCTCTGCTACTTTCCCCTACCTTCTGTTTACCTTGTCTATTTAAATTGTAAGCTAGTTGGGGCAGGACCTCCATTTACTCTACAAATGGGATCCATTCCTCCAGGGATGGTTAAACTGTGGCTCAGGAGTCACATGCAGCCCTTGGGCAGTTCAAGTGTAGCTCTGTAAGGACTAGGGCTCGAACCACACCCTTGAGGCCTTGGGGAGGGTGGCTGCTCCTCAGCACCACCAGCTTGTTCTTGCCAGAGCCCAGGATCAGTGGTGAAGGTCTTCCTCGTGCCAGTAAAGCCACTCCTTAACCTTGCTCCATGTCCGCAGCTTCCTAGTTGGCTGCAGTGCCTACCATACAAAAGGCAGGCCTGTTGCCACAGCAAACAAGGTGGATCATCTGTTTCCCTTCCTGGTTACTGCTTAGCTTGTTCCTTGTCGCTTCTGGTCTTGTTTCCTAGCTCTTTTCCCTTGGGTCCCGCTTTGCCCTGCCTGACCCTTGTTTGTGTCTGGACTCTGTCTGCCCTGTTTGCTTTTCATTCTGTTCCATCTACCTGTCCTTTGCTTCCCGACTGTCCAGTCTGTCCACCTGCCCACCCCACTTCCTATGCGTTGCTCCCTAGCCTGTTTCTGGGCAGGTTCATAGCCAGGGCTGGTCCTGGGGACTTGAGCTGCCTCAGTGATGGTGTCTTACTTCCCTGGACCTTAGGCCACTTTCAGACATCCCCCCCCTCCCCCCCCGGCCCCTGATGCGCACGCATATTCTGGCTGCGGGGGGATATGTGTGGGGATCCGCTGGCCTGAAAGGGCCCCCCCCCTCCGGCGCAGCTTTGCCGGCAGACGCGCGCAGGGATGCAGAGCTCGACATCCTGCTCTGCATCCCTGCACGTGTCTGCCGGCAAATCTGCGCTGGGGGGCTTTCAGACCAGCCAATCCCTGTGCATATCCTGGCTGTGCATTCCCCTCCCTGCAGCCAGATTATGCGTGGGGAGGGGGGAATGTCTGAAAGTGGTCTTAGTCTCAGCATATGAATCATAACTGTTCCTCAGAATCTCAGTAGCCAGGACTGCGGAACACCAGTTCCACCAGCCAATCGAGAAGATGACAAGGTTTGTGCATGCAGCTCACATGTCTTGCAGCTCTCAGCCGTATGAAGATTTTGGTATGTGACTATTGGGGTTGGGGACTTTGGCCACCGCCAAGAATGAGTGCCTCAAATTTAGCCTAATATTTCCCATAGAAAAATCAACTGAATTGTATTCCAGTGCACTAGCACAACATACTCTGATTTGTAAGTCGCCCCGAGATGCCATGGCATGAGGGAGCGACTAAAAAAATGTAAATAAATAAATAAATAAATAAATAAACATGCCATTTCCAGCTGAGAATCCCAAGGAGCTTACCATTACCGATAAGACCTATTTATTTGGTGAGGCATTTAACAGATAGGGTTAGGATTTGGGGGGGGGGGGTGTTATAAAGTATTTTTATGTAATTTTATTTTTTATATTTTATGTGTTTGTTTTTATGATGATGTTAGCCCCCATAGCCTTCAGGGAGGGGTGATTAGAAAATTAACAATAAAAACATAAATAGAAGTCAGGCTCTGACTTCATTGTTTCGACTTAGGTGCAATGAAGCAAGACTCCGGCCATTAAGGCAGTGCAAGACCTTGGACCAGCTCTGGCCAAGAGCCGCTGCACTTTAAAGAGTCAGAGCATAGGTGACGCGGGGGGGGAGGAGAAGGCAAAGGGGGCATGTGCCCCCCCCCCGGGGTTTGGAAACCATATAGAATCTGTGCCCACTCCCCACTTCTGTCCCACCCCCACCCCCAAACTATCTACAGTTACCAGTCACCTATGAGCCACAGTTTGCCCACCCCTGGTATAGGCTCACATTATACAGACAGAGATGCAGAGGAATGAAAATACCTTGAGGGTAAATGTTTAGAAGGATAACCTCCTTGTTTTGTGCGCACATTATGCCTGAAAATTTATTTCCAAAGTCAAGCAGCCCTATTTTGTTTGTTGGTCCAAATCTGTGCAACTGTATCTCTAACGACTTGCCAACAAATGCAAAAGGGGTTGGCAGAAGAGTCAACATTCAGAACATCTAACACAGTGGTTGCGTACTGGCACTAATGAAGGATCCGACTGTGTTTGCAAATACAGATGCCTGTGCCTAGCTGAAAATATGCTCATAACCACATAACATAGAGGGAGTCTTTGGCACAGCAGGAAATTGAATTCAGGCTTCAACTCAGGTGCAACGACTCCCACCTCTGATCCTTAACCACAAATACATACTCTGCATTCAGTTCACAAAAAGGCTTGACTTTAAATATGCTTTACTGGGGCATGGGGGATGCTGGCTTATTGGATTGTGCCTTATACTCTTCTCTTCAACACTGTCATGAGAAATTTAACTTTCATTTATCCAGACACCAATGGAGCAAAAGTAGAACTCCAATTCAGTGTCCAACTCAGAGGATGGGTCCTTTAATAGTGTCACCAACCATGAAGCAAAAATGTA
Organism: Sphenodon punctatus; assembly: GCA_003113815.1. Lineage (NCBI taxonomy): Eukaryota > Metazoa > Chordata > Lepidosauria > Sphenodontia > Sphenodontidae > Sphenodon > Sphenodon punctatus. The sequence continues at coordinate 802,930 of QEPC01003948.1, forward strand.
ACCTAAATTCTGGGAGTCATAACCTTCTAACCCAGCAGGAAATGGTCTGTCAGCAACATGAAAGTTGCAATGTACAAAAATTGTTAGTAGAGAGAGTGTGGTTGCCATGCTGGTTCCAAATATAAGCAATCGAGAGAAATTAGTTCAAATGGTATCTTTTATTGGACCAACTTCCATCCGTGACCACAACTGGGCCTTTCTACAAGCAATTAAAAAAATCAGAACTAGAGACCTCCTCTCCCTAAATTAATGAAATATTTTAAAGCCAAGCTAAACGTTGGTTCTTGCCTGGTAACTTGATGAGGGCTAAATGAAGTAAACCATTCCTCTTAACCTAGAATAATGGTTACAAATTTTGCATTAGTGTGTCCCCATTTTAAGACAAATATAATCTCATGAATGATCCGAAACAGCAATGAAGATATTAATTATTATTATTATTATTATTATTATTATTATTTATTTCTACAATTTTATATCCCGCCTCTCCTGAAAAAACAGCTCGGGGCGGCTCACAATTTTAAACACAAATAAAAATGATTAAAACAATTAACAAATTCATAAAAATATAAAATTTCAAATCTTATATATCAATTATCAATGGGATCATGACTCCATCTGCAAAAGCTGTAACTCCATTTAGGGCTGTCACCCACAGCTTGAGAACCCGACCTAGGATCTTCTCACTGATGTCCTGCTGAAAAAGTTAGCATCCATTGGTTTTGATAATCTGTCCATGCAAACATCATAGTGTGTTTTCAGACAAGACACACTTCACCCACTACCCACCCACCTCCCATCCACTGTACATGTTACAGGGCACCCATAAGGCAACCCTGAAGCCCTGCAACATGTATAGTGGATGAGGAGTGGGCGGAGAGTGTCTTCTCTGAAAACGCCCATAGGTTTCAGGAACCAGACACTGAAGTAACATTCACAAAATCAGACAAGAGATTAAGATAAACTACCTTAAGAAGCTAAATATACTCTCAGTATCAGATGTTTGTTTACATTTGACCATCCACCATTACAAACCAAATTATTTCAGGACAGTATGTAATGTTAAGCAAGACTGAATTTATTAATTTTTTTAACTCCAAAAGTCTAGCCTGATGATTCAAAAGTGAACACTGCCCTCTCCTCCCCCAAAACGGATTCACAGTATTAACACTAGACTGGCTTGAGGGTTTTACCAGTAACTGCTGCAAAACAAGTTCTGATTGGTTGATTCAGAAATTGGGATTCTGGGCAGTGTTTTATAAAAGGATAATGTATCTTTAAGCCTAGGTGCCCTTCAGGGAAATGTATTGGATAAATGTCTTCTGAAAAGCCTGTAAATATTCCATCGCCTCACTGTCATTACTACCATGAAATGATAATGAAGCATGAAAGAAATATAATTCCATATTCAGATGACAGCATTAGCCTTCATAAGCAAACTGAAATATTTATTAGTAAAATGTTCGGTATCTACGCCTGTAATCTAAAAAAAGGACAAAAATGTTTTATAATAAAAAAGAGATTGAATGCAGAGGTAAAATCTGGTTGGCTGATTTTATTGCTTATTATTAAATCCTGGCAAAACAATTATTTTTTTTCTTTTCATTAGGAAGGCACCCAAATTAAAACTATGCCCTCAGGCTGTGAGGTTTACAGTAGTGATTAAAAACAAGAAATTGTGATGCATGGGGTTTTTGACAATGGCATAATCAAATTCATTCATATTGTTAAATCTTTCACTGACAAATATTTTTACAGTGAAATATACCAAACAAAGAGCCCCATGCAACAACTATCAATACAGAGAAATTACAGAGACTTGTTATTATTTAAATAGAAAACTGATACAATGTTTCTATAATCTTGAATGCAAACATTATAGTGTAGTTAATTAGGGTAATTATTGTCTAAATTGTGCCTAATTGTTTTATACTGAATAGAATTCGTGAATGAAGCCTCTTGGATTTCTACAAGGCAGAGGAGTGAAGACTGGGGAGCTTAAGTATTTAGATATAGGAAATACAATCAAAACTTATTAAATTATAAGTCAGAAAATATTTCCTCAAGCAAGCTGAGACAGATAAACACAAGCCATATGCCTTGACCTCTGTTTCACCTTATTGAAAAGAAGGCGTAAAACAGTCATTTAGTACACTAGTATCAGAGAGTGTTCACGTACACTAAGCACATTTTAAAAAAAAAAAAGGTCTTTGAAGTGAATGAAAAATTAGATATTCAAGTGACCACGATCAATTCTGAAACACTGCACAAAATTAATTACAGTTTTGCATCAGAAGCAAGAATGTAGATTTCAGACAGTTGGTGTCATTTATCTCAAGCTGTACAATATACAAGGCGATTAAAAAGCCAAATCTGTTCCCACCCTCCAAGTCTAAGGCCTATCGGAGGCTGTGAAGTACAAATGATTAACTCCAAATTATTCAAGGGATTGTACAGACGTTTCAACTTGAATGAAATTTGCGGCAAGTCACAGGCACTATGGAGGGACAGATTTGCTGCTCTTTATCAAAATCTAGTCTGACTATCACTGACAGAATCCAGATAAATTGCATAGTAATCTGGCAGTGGCGGTGAAAAGCTTGCTCGGCAAAATCCAAATCTCTAATTTCTATCTGTTTTTAATTGCTTGCCTTAAATTTGCATTTTTATACAATTGGCTTAAAGGATTTATTCATTTCTTTAGGCTACTCCAATAAAACTGGGTCCCATTTTGTATGGCATCTTAGAAACTGATTTACATGAATGGCTGTAATATAAAAATAGGACATGCAACAAAAATGGGTGGGGTTTTTTGTTTGTTTGTTTGTTTGTTTGTTTGTTTGTTTGTTAAAATGTGGAATCCACAATCACCTGAAAAATTCAAGGGTCAGGGAACCGCTTCAAGAAAATTGACACACACCATAACTCATCAGCACGCCTTTTGTAGGAGGTGGGTGGCCAGGGCACATTACACTATGGCTTTGGAGTCTGCACTGGAATCCAATAGCTTTCCTATTTTCTGACTTAGAATTTAATAAGTTTTGATTGTATTTTCTAGCAATTCAAGGTGCTAGTTTCGACCTATAAAGTCCTAAATGGCCTGAGCCCAAAATATCTGAAAGATTGCCTTATCCCTCATGTCCCATTAAAGCCTCTGAGTCGGTCAGGAACACCTTCTTGCAGGTACCTTCTGTCCGACAAGTTTCCACAGCAAGAAAGAGAGTAGGCATGTGCACTAGGGCCCCATGTCATTTTTCATTTTTTGTTCATTGTCATTAGTAACAAAATGTCATTTTTTGTTATCGTTGTCTTTATCGATATCAGTACCAATTTCAAACAAACCGATTTTGTTTTTGTTATCATTATTGGTATAAATATCGATTTTGTGTGCCAATGAAGATTTTATTTTTGGTATTATGATCGCATGAGACCGGAAATTGTACCAAAACCGGAAAAGGTACTTCAATCAGCTGTGCGGTGGCATGGTGTGTGGCTGACTGGCTGCATGTGGCTAGTTAGCTGTGGGTGGGTGGGTTATGTGTGTCTGTGTGAGGATGGAAGGAAGCAGGAAGGACCTGAGGAAGAAGGTCAAGGTGGAGGAACAAATCATGGAGGAGGAAGAGGTCCAGAGGAGGAGGAGGGTAGAAGAGGTGCCAGGTTTGTAAAATTTGTTTTGCTTTACTTATTTAGTGTTTCCTAGAACTTTGAGGAGGGAGGGGCAAGAAGAATACTATCCTTTAGAGCAAGCTGGCAGGCGGGTGGGCAGTCAGGCATGAGCAGCAGCTGTACCCCAAGACATGCCAGCATCTCAACTTGGAGACAGCACCCCAGGAGGGGCAAGAGTTGTGTGTATTATTTGTGGGTCTGCCAGAGAGAAAGACAGAGAGCAAGGCTCTTGCGGCAGCAGCAGTGGGAAGCAGCGGGTGGCAGTGTATGAGCAGGTTGGCAGGCAGACTGGCGGGCAGGCAGGCAGGCAGGCTGGCAGGTGGGCAGTCAGGCATGAGCAGTAGACAGCACCCCAGGAGGGGCAGGAATTGTGTCTATTATTTGTGGGTCTGCCAGAGAAAGAGGCTCTTTTAGCAGCCGTAGCAGGCATCAGCAGGTGGCAGTGGAAGAGCAGGCTGGTGGGCAGGCAGACTGGCAGGTGGGTGTGTGGGTGAGTGGGCAGTCAGGCATGAGCAGCAGGACCACCCCAAGATATGCCAGGGTCTCAACTTGGAGACAGCACCCAGGGTGATGGTGTAGGTAGGAGAAAGGGAAAGAGGCAAGGAGGCAGCAACACCATCCATCCACTTATTTATTTATTTTTTATTTTTTTCAGATTTATACCCCGTCCCCTCCTGCAACGCAGCTCGGGTGTGGGAGAATGGGTATTGGGCTGGGAAGGACTGGAGCCATCACCATGATTGCATAATATTATGTAGGTGCTATGTGTTCTTGTTTCAAAGAGGGTGATGATGCTGGCAAATGCCCCAATTCAAGAGCAATATCCCATAGCCAAAGCAGGCCAACAAGATCTGCGGAATGGAAGTATTTCTATAACTCAAAAGGCAGTTTTGCACAATGCAAGGTAAGGCAGAGGGCTGGAGCAACAGGGAATGGATTGCCCTATGACCTGTTAGGAAGTCCTCCCAAGACACAAAGATTGTCCACTAGTGGAGACAGGATGCAGGGCTTCATGGACCATTGGTCTGACCCAGTACGGCACTTCTTATGTTCCTATCTTCTTATGTTCATTAGGTTTGTGACAAAAAAATTACAAAGGGGCCACAGGGGACCACAACCGGCCTCATCAGCCAAATAGAGACAGTCTACCTCATTGTGGTGAAGAGGAGTGGGTCTAGTGACACTGGCAGACACAGACAAAGGGAGAAAGATCAAGGGGAGGGGAGAAGGAAATCCCTCAAGAAGAGGCGTCCTTGTCCTTCCCCCTCCAGCTCCTCGGATTCCCCAGCCCCAAGTGATGAGGACACCTGCAAAGTGAGGGCATTTAATGGGGTATTTAAAACACTGCCGGCAAGTACCTTGAGGGTTTCCAGGTCACAACTGGGGACATCAAGGAAAATCTGGTGGAGCGGTTCCGGGCAAAGCAGCAGGCGAAGGTGTACGTCAACTACATCTGCACTGAAAAGCACAGTGTGGGGGCGTTGCACCAGTCCCTGGTGCGTTGGAAGGGAATAATGTCAGGGGCCCTTGATGTTGCAAGGTGGCATGGGGCAAAGGTCCCCAAGGTTCCTACACCACTTTGCCCTGGATCATTTCCCCCTTTTCCTCATGTTCCAGGGAACAGGGTAAAAGAATCTTAAGTATTGGGGTTTTTTCCTTTTTTGTACATAATTCAAATGTTTATTTTCTTCATAGTTAAAATGTTTTTTTTAATTATTTAGTAAAAGTTATATTTGTTACCAGCCAATTTTGACCTGTCCCATGTTATCCCTCTGTGGTTCTTCTGGCAGGTGGCAGAATTTCTTTATATATACACAGCTTGTCAGATCCCTACCTGACAGCTACAGCACTGGTAGCGTATTAGCCCCAAGATGTGCCAGGGTCTCAACTTGCAGAAAGCACCCCAGAAGGGGCAGGTAGCACTGACAGAGCAGGTGGGTGGTGGGCAGGCAGCAGGCAGGCATGAGCAGCAGCAGCACAGGTAGCATATTAGCCAGGGTCTCGACTTGCAGACAGCACCCCAGGAGGGGCAGGGCTTTTGTGTGTGTGAGAGAGGGGCTCTCTGGCATCAGGAGCAGTTGTAGTTGCAACATCAGTGGGCATCAGCAGGTGCCCACTCTCACAGAGAGTTCGCACCACAGGGGGCAGCCTTGGGAAGTCCCCAAATGATTGCCCCATGGGGAGCAGGGCATACGAGAAAGAGAGAATTAATGAGTGAGTGTGTTCACTTCATTCAATCATTGTGACAGGTAGTAGCAGGTGCAGACACACAGACACATATGTGTTTCTGTTTCTATCTCATTCTGGTCGGTTTGTTGCTGGATGTGGGCATTGAGCATGAGCACAGATGAGCTCTCTGTTTGGTTCTGGTGGGTGGCAGCTTGGACAGGATGAACCTCTCTCTCTCTCCCCCCCCTTGTTCTAGAAGTGGGAGCCCCCCCGCTCTGGTCATGTATGGCAGGTGGCGGCATGGGCAGGACCGTCTCTCTCTCTCTCTCTCTCTCTCTCTCTCTCTCTCATTCTAGCAGCATGTCTCCCTCTCTGTCTCTCTTTTTCTCTCTCTGGTTCTGTATAGCAGGTGGCATTGGCCGGTGCAGTCCAGCCACTACCACTGTGTGTAAATCTCTGTATACAGATGTCAGATCCCTACCTGACACAAAGTCAAGGCTTCAACTTGCAGAGTGTGCCCCAGAGTGGCCTAATGGCACCATGTAAGGTAGATGGAATGGCAGGTGGGCACTGGCTGTTGGCACTACTCTATATTACAGGGTGTCAGCTTTCAAAGATTGCCCCAGGGGGAATGGAATAATAAAGAGAGAGTGGGGGGCACCACAGCCCCATTCAGCATTTGGGCAAAAGGGGTGGGACCAGGAGGCATCAAAAGAGAGACCCTGAGAAAGTTTCAAGTGTGCCACTGTCCCCTCATTCCAAGTTCACGACCAGCTCATGGAAACCCAGCAGCGGCAGGTTGACCTTCAGGAACAGCAGCTGCTCCACCAATCCAGCACCCAGCCTCATACGGTGGGGACTCATGATGTCCCCCGCCTGAGAGAAGACCCATTCGCTGGGCACGCTGGTTGGTAGGCAGGACACCAGTTTCTGTGCCACCCTGGTCAGGTCCTGCCATACATTCCCCTTCTCACCCAGTACTGCAGGGGATCGCTGCTGTGGTCTAACATTGGCTCCTCCAGATAATTCTCCACTGCCATCTCCACACTGTCAGGCTCCTTCTGCCTCTGCCTGCTGCTGTCAACCTCCTCCCCAATCACCTTTGCCCACACTGCCTTCCCTGGCACAGTCCAGTGGGTGATGGCCACTGAGGAGCTGCTGAAGCTGGTCTTGCTATCAGAGCTGCTCCTGAGGGTGATCTGCATGTCCTCCCTCCTGCTGCTGCTGGCCCTGCTATCAGAGCTGCTGCCGGGAGTGCTCTGTATGTCCTCCCTCCTGCTGCTGCTTTGCCATCCATACAGCCCTGCTGCCGCTGCCGTATGACGCTCTCTACTGCCCACACCCTTTCCACCAGAGTATGCTTCCTCATGATGAAGTCTGCTGTGTGAGATGCTACACTCGCCTTCACCCTGGGGTCTAGCATGGTGGAGAGAATATAGACCTTCTTCCCAATCAGGGGGTCCAACCAGCTCTTGAGCACCTCCCTCAACCTTCGTACCAGGGCCACCACCTCTGGTATAAGGTGCCGCTCCACACACACACCCTCCCGCCCTCTTGGTCTATCAGGAAGCCTTCCATTCACCTGACCAGACTATGGACCATGGGGGTGACCAGGATCAGGGTGGCCGTTGCTGCACTTAGGGTCTCCATCACGTCCTTAAAGGGTTTAAGGACGTGCACAGTCTGGGACATCATGGCCCATTCTTCCCGTGCTAGCAGTCTTATCAACCCCATCTCCCCCTCAAGGGCTACCTCATGCAGAACCCACTTCTGCTCCCCCAGATGCATGAGGTAGGTGGAGTTCCATGTCATACTCACGTCCTGTATGAGGCAGTGCTGCTGTGCCCCCGCTCCACCTGCTTCTCCCTCAAGAGGTGCCTGCCTCTCATGCTCCTATTAAAATACCCAGTGATTTTCCTGCCATTATCAATCAGCAGGGTAAGGGGGCTGCCGCTGCCATCTGCCTTGTTCTCCCCCAGGACCAGGGCATCCTTCACCACCAGGGGAAGGGTGTGGGCAGCACAGGAGATGTCCTGGAAGCTGCCATTCCACACTGCCTTCTTCATATTGGCTGCATTGTCACTGACCACAAACTCCTTGGTGAATGGTGCATCCTCCCTTAGCCATCCCTCCACCATGGTGGCCAAGGCTTCCCTGATCTTGTTGGCAGTGTGGCTATCATCCATGATCTGGGTGTTAAGCAGGGCCCACCTGTACCCTGTCCCTTCGCCCCTGCCACCACCAGCTGCCACCAGTCCCTGCTCCTCTTCCTGCCACCTGCAGCTGCCACCAGTGAGCAGTCAGGGCCAGGTAACATGCTGTGCATTTCTTCTGGCCCAAATGTCTATGGTGAAATGCACAACAGCCCCACCTGCCCTGGCCAATTTCTCCCTCACCCGGTCCCTGGCTGCCTGGTACAGTGAGGGCACTACCTGCCTGCTGAAGGTAGTTCGTGAGGACATCTGGTACTGGGGCACAAGCAGTACCACCAGCCAGCAGAATCCCTGTTCTGAAGGGCTGGTCATCCAGCGCAATCATCTTACCCACCCACCTGGTGATCTTAATTGCCACTGGAGGGCACCCTCTATGTCGCAACTCGCCAACTGGTCAAACCCCAGCTCCTCCATAGTAGTCTGATGCTGATGCTGCTCACAGGGGGTGCGAGATAGGGGCTGCTCTCCCTCATTCCCCATACCATGAGGAGAGGGGGAGTGTGTGCTCACTGTACAGGGCCAGGGAACCCACTCCTGTCCACACTGCCTAACTTCCCTTCCACTTCCAGCATCATAGCCTGATGCATACTTCTCAGGTGGGAGAATATCCCATTGTTGCTCAGGTTCTCCTGTTTCCTCCCACGCCTCACCGTCTTCCCGCAATGAATGCAGGCCACCTCGCAAGTGTTACCTGTCCTCACTGGCCTGAAGTGGTCCCACACAGCTCCCCTGGGGCATCCAGCTTTCTTCGTGCCACTGCTGCTGGGGGTCACCACTTCAACAGGGCCACAGGAGGAGCATCATGAGCAGGAGTCTCCTCACCTCCTCCTCATTCCCCTCATTGCCCAGATCCATGACACCCATGATGAAGCTGCTGCGGCTGCTACCATCTTGCAGCATGGGAGAGGACGCCCTGCTGCTATTCACTGAAACACTGGGGGAGAATAATGGGCTGCTTGCGTTGCTGCCGGGGGGTGGGGCGTAGGGGAATGTCCTCAAATAATAAGTCCTCCCCCAAATCATGGAGGGGGTACCAGAGGGGGAAGCCTGCCCAACAGGAGAGGTGGGTGCCCCTACATCACAGGAGAGGTGGGTGCCCTACAGCACCCACATCACCAGCACCATCATTGCTCCCCACATCAGCTGCCCCCACTGAAACATCACTGCTGCCAGTGCCAGCTGCTGGTGCTTCAAGAGGGAGGGTATACTGCTGCACCCCACCTTTACTCCCTCCCCCAATGCCACTGCTAATGGAAGCCTGGGGCTCCCTGCTTTCCACAGATACCTTTTCAAGGATCTCTGCCGCTTCTTCCCGAGAAGACCTGCAGTTTGGAGGAGGCACTGACAAATGCTGGTCTCTTCATTTTGTGTGGTGGGCTGCTACCAGTGGCAGAAGGGTCAGGAGACTTGCCAACTCCCCCACACCCTCGCCATCTACCAGGGCCACCTGCCCCAGATTTGTCAGAACCTTCCCTTTCTCATCGTGATACAGAAAGAAGTTCTACAACTGCACGCAATATTTAGTGTACACAATATCTAGTTTTATTTATATAATATATACAGAATCTAAGCCAAACCTAACCTGTGTACAATACAAAATAATCCTATTCTATAATCCTAATATATATATAATATATATATATAATATAACAGCCTAGTATCTAAATATCTTATATATATATATATATATAAACTAATATCTATTTCTAATATATATATATATATATAGTTTATATATATAAACTAATATTTATATTATCTATATAACATATGGATAGGGGGAGACAGACAGGGGAAGGGTAAAGGAAAACTCACAGGTATCTACTATCTAATCTATCTCTATTCTATATCTATAATCTAATCTCTCTCTATCTCTCTCTCTCTCTCTCTCCCTATATATATATATAGCTGCACCATCTGCACCCCTCATCATATACTGCTAGCAATTCCTTGATATATAGTATATATATAGTATATATATAAACTATACTACCTATATCTATCTCTCTATATATGTACAGGGGGAGACAGGCAGGGGAAGCAAAAAGGTAAAATGTAAGTGTAAGGAATAAGGATTGGAAAGATAAATATATGTGGGAAGATTTTTAGTGCAAGCACCAGCAGATTCTGCAAACGCACCCTGACAGAGAGCTAACACATATTCAGAGTCAAGTAGTTCAACCCTGCTATATAATGCCCTCCCCTAGAGTCCCTCTGATTGGTTCTGGGAGGCAGGAGGCATTGAGCAATCACAAGATGCCATTCAACTGCCTGGGACCTGCTTGTGCTGTGCATTGGCCAGTGATTACATCCATCAGGTCCTTCCCCTCCCATCACAGGCCCAGTTCAAGAGTTTAACACTTTTTCTGACTCCGAGATGTCTGCTCCCTCCTCCCCTCTCTACATTTCCCTCCAAAAAAACACCTGCCAGGCTGCCAGGCAATAACGAAATCAATAACGACTTTCTTTATCGATATTAATTTTGTTATCTTCTGTCATTTTCATTATTGCAATAACGATAACGAAAACAAAGATTTTTATCATTATTAATATAACGAAAACAAAGTGCACACCCCTAAAAGAGGCATTCTCAGTGGTTGCCCCCACAATTGTGAACTCCCTTCCCTTTGGAGTTCATCTAAACTTGAGCCTGCTCATTTTCCAGAGGTAATGTAAAACCTTTTTGTTTGGCCAGGTGTTTGGCAGGCAGGGGTAAGGGAATGGTGGACTAGAAGTCAGGGCTGGTCTTACCATAGGGCAACCACCCTCGGACCTGCTCTTTCTAGGGGCCCGACAGTGGCCCCTGTTTTCACTCCCTCGCAGCAGGTCCCCAAACAGAACCTCCTTTAGGCCCCAGAGGAGGGTGTCCTCAAGGGGATGGAGCCACAGGGGAGGGTCCATCAGAGGCCCACATTTTATCTTTCCCCTGTGCCCCAAAAATTCTAAGACTGACCCCAATTGGCAGGTTTTACTTGGTTTTATGTGAATATTTTAATATTCAGTTTTACTGTGTTTTTTTTTACTATGGGTAAAAACAGCTGTGTGGGCAGTGCGGTGGCTTCCCGGCCCGGGGCAGGAAACCGCAGCCAGCACAGCCTGGGTCAGGGAGGGGCACATGCCTACAGCCAAAGAGCCGTCCCACTGCCTGCACGGCCCAGGTAGGTTGGAGAGCTAAACAAATGTGCAGGCGGGCAGCCCCGTCAGCACCCTGCTCCCGGCCAGCACCCAGTAGCCCACCATGACAGACAGCCATGATCGTGTGCATTGGCCCACGTGGGCAGCCCTTAGTCCGGGCTGTGTCCTCAGAGATTTTCCAAGGGACACAGCCCAGGCTAGCCACCTACCCACCCTGGGGCAGTCCTGGGCTAACATCTGGTAGTGTGTAAACAGATGTTCCAGTGGGTCCTGGGCCAAAGTAGCCCATCGCCACATCAATTTTTACCCTGCCTTTACATATTGTAATCTGTCTTGAGCCTTAATGGGCAGGGTGGGGAAAATATGAAGAAATAAATTATAAATGAATACTACACTCAACACAAGAGAATCAGCAAAACAGAAACCTATAGTCTTTACACCAGAGGTTCCCAAGCTGTGAATCAGGATCCCAAGTGGGGTCACACAATCTGCAGTTGGGGAAGGGGGTCATCATTTTGATTGTTGTTTCATTTACTTTGCATGTGTTTGTTGCTGTCTGGGGACATGGAAATATATTTAAGTCTCAGAGTGGAGTCACAAAGGCTAAAAGCTTGGGAATGATTGCTTGACAGCACAGGAATGAGTAGATAATCACTCCATCTAAAAGTTTGCTGAGGGGACCTTTTTGCTCATCCAAAGGTTGGGAAAGGAGCCACCATCTGATCAGCTGAAACCTCCAAGGCTTCACTTGTCCAAAAGTGGCACAATGCTGCAATGAGAGCTAGAGCAAGCAGTAGGCAAATGTTTTGTAGCCACCACTAGCAAAGGGATCTATTTGGTGGCATTGTCTGACCCTATTAAACTCATAGCAATAATTGGTCTAAATCCCATCTGCACCCCTCATCATATACTGCTAGCAATTCCTTGATCAGCATCCTGGCAAACTGTTCTCAGACACCACTTAAACCAGAACTTGATGCCAAGTTAAAAGTGTCGTAATCAACTTCTGACAAATGCAATGTACTGAGGCAGAACAACCCTGGGCAATGACACGAAACTCTTGGATATTCTAAAATGTCATACATACAATCAACAGAATTACTGCTGTTTATCCAGAACCTCCATTGCCACAAAAAGGCAATGGAGCCCCCCTTCATTCCTACTGAAGGGCGTAATCCCACTTTGCACTCATGCCCAATGGAAATAGTTAATTTATTTATCTGCATTACAGAAGGGCTAAATAAGCACTCGTATATATGTCTGCCCAAATGGGGGGTGATCCAGTCACTACGTGCCTCCTCTATCTAAAACCCTGGGCATTGGATGACTCCCTTCAGTGCCAAATGACTCCAGATGTGATCCCACCTGCTAAAAAAAATATTTTTAAATTTAGGAAAAAGCAGCTGCAGCTCAGGACACCTCTGCTCCTACTTACACGTTACAAGCCCCTCCTGGATGTCCAGTGTCCCTTACCACTGGGATCATCTCCCTAAACCTAGATGCCCTAGAACGTAGCTTTAAAGAACAGCTCTTCAGTTCCTGCTCAAGTTACCCAACCTACATGGCTGCCGGGCTCCTCTCTTTTCGCAAACAATGTAAGACCTGGACGTTCCGCCAGGCCTTTCCCAAGGGAGATGGGGTGGGTGGGGTGGGTTACGGTAGGGTAGGGTAGGGGGGGGATAGAGTTTTATATTAGTTTTTTTTAATTGTAATGATTATTGTTTATTTTAATGTTTTAAAATGTTTTAATGTTGTGAGCAGCCCCGAGATGCCTGAGGTAGGAGGGGGCGGCATATAAATTTTAATATAATATAAATATAAATAAATATATAAAATATACATCAGCTACCATGCCCCTTAAGACATTAATGTTGACAAGGCAATTGCCACGACCGCTAGGGACCATGGCCATCTCCTCCAATGCAGAGGAGGAAGACATGCCACTTACGAGAAAATAGCCACAAAATTTGACAATACAGTTACTTAAGCAATACTGCTTTCCTTTATATCTTTGATAGACAATGCCACATATTCCACGGGTGTGATTCCATAGTGTGTGTATCTTTTATTTTTAATATTACCATTATTATTATTATTATTATCATCAAGCATTTATATAGAGCCAGCAATGTACCTGGCGCTTTACAAAGTAATGGAATATTTATTTATTTATTTATTTATTTATTTATAAATTTATATCCCGCCCCTCCTGCCCACAGGGCAGCCCGGGGCGGCGAACAACATTTCATTTAAAACAATAATAAAATTTTAAAACAATTTAAAATACACTACATGGGGAAAACCCCCATCCCTATCCCCAGCCCCACCCCACCCC
>QEPC01003948.1:823217-845264 GCA_003113815.1 Sphenodon punctatus
TCCCAGGTAAGCTAATTAATTATCTAAAGGGGGTGCCTCCCCCCCTGGAAACTGGGGAGGCTGGGGAGGGGAAGCCCCGAGGGTTTTTTCATTCCCCTCCCCTCATGGAATCTCCTGCCCCACGTCCCCGCAGCGCAGGCTGGAAATTCTGCGGGGTAAGCAGGGGCAGGAGATTCCGCGGGGGGAGGGGAATTCCGCGGGAAATCTGCGAATCGCAGACCCGCGTTTCCCTCGGGGCCCTGGCTACAGGCTTGGGGGACAGGGAGGATGGAGACCCCGTCAATGTCAATGGACAGGGAAGAGGGAGAGGAAGGATTGGGAGGGAAGATAAGGAGTTCAGTTTTTGTCATTTTCAGTTTGAGTTGGCATTGAGACATCCAAGCAGAGATATCATAGACAGTTGGTGAGATGAGCTTGAACAGAGGGGGAGAGGGAAGGAGTGGAGAGATAGAGTTGAGTGTCATCAGCATATAGGTGGTATTGGAACCCATGGAAGGCAATGAGTTTGCCTAGGGATAGGGTGTAGATAGAGGAGAGGGCCAAGGACAGAGCCTTGGGGAACCCCGACCAAGAGGGGCAGGGAGGAGGCAGGGGAGGAGTTAGGAAGAGATACATTGAAGGAGTGGTCAGAAATGTAGGAGGAGAACCAGTTGAGGACAGAGTCCCGGAATCCAAGGGACTGAAGCGATTCAAGCAGGAGCGAGTGGTCAACAGTGTCGAAGGCAGCAGAGAGATCAAGGAGGACAAGTATGGCGTAAAGGCAGTTGAATTTAGCCATAAGAAGATAGTTGGTGATCTTAGCAAGACTGGTTTCAGTGGAGTGAAGGGGGCGTAAGCCAGACTGGAGGGGGTCAAGGGAGGAGTTGGCGGAGAAGAGGTCGAGGCAACGGGAGTAGACAACCCATTCAAGGAGCTTGGAAGCAAAAGGGAGGAGCGAGACAGGACGGTAATTAGAGGGTTCAGAAGCATCCAGAGTGGACTTTTTGAGGATGGAGGAGACAGTGGTGTGTATAAAGGCAGAGGGGAAGGAGCCGGTAGAGAGGGAGAGGTTGATGATGTGCAGGAGGGAGGAGCGACGGTAGAAACCATGGAGGTCAGGAGGCGGGAAGGAATGGGGCCCAGGGGGCAAGTGGAGGGATTGGAGGAGGAAAGCAGGGAGGAGATTTCCTCAAGGGAGGAAGGAAAGAAGGAGGACAGTAGAGGTGGGGGGAGGAGGGAGAGGTGTAGTAGGGGGAGAGGACTTGGAAGCGATTTCCAGGCAGATCTTTTCAATCTTAGAGGTGAAGAGAGCAAGATCCTGAGTGGAGAGAGAAGAGGGAGGAGGAGGGCAAGAGAGTTTGAGAAGGGATTCAAACGTGCCCTCTTGCCAGGCCTGGGTCCAGCAAAAGTATTGTCATCACTACTTTGTCTAATTTAAAAGATGGGGCAGTTTCACCCTCAAACCAAACACAGGACCCTTTAGTACCGCAAAGATGAATAGCTCATCAAAAAACTGGACCATTGTTGTCCAAGAATATGGTGGCGCTCATGGTATAAGATCATAAGAACATAAGTAGTGCCATACTGGGTCAAACCAATGATCCATCAAGTTCATCAGCACCTGTCTCTGACAGCAGCCATTCTCAGTCGTTTGGAAGAAGTACCCCAGGTCACACCGATTTTATTTTATTTTATTTTTATTTAGAGTTTTGCTACCCCACCCCTCCTGCCATTGGCAGCTCAGGGCGGCTTACAGTCTTCAAAACAAACATTAAAAGAATTAAAATACAACTAAAAGGAGGACAAAAATAAAAATAAAAATAATCCCTACCCAACAACCCACCCCCTCACCCATCTCCTCCGTCAAATGCCTGGCGGAACAGCCAGGTCTTACAACTTCTCCAAAAAGAGGGGAGATCTGGGGCCAAATGGGCCGCCACCGGAAGGGATTTTCACAGCCGTGGTGCAGCCACCAAGAACGCCCTCCCCTGCATGGCCCTCCGGAAGACTTGGGGGGCCTCGAGCAGGTCACCCCCAGATGACCTCAGGGGTCGGTCCAGCACCCGGGGAATGAGACGGTCCCACAGATAGGCAGGGCGGCCATTTAGGGCTTTATAGGCCAAAACCAGCACCTTGAATCAGGCCCGGAAAACCATCGGCAGCCATTGCAGAGAGCGGAGCACTGGTGTGATATGCTCCCGGTGGCCCAGTCCTACCAGAAGACAGGCCACAGCATTCTGCACCAGCTGCAGTTTCCAAGCCATCACCATGGGTAGCCCCATGTAAAGCACATTACAATAGTCCAATCTGGAGGTGATGAAAGCATGGATGATGGTGGCCAGGTCAGAACCTGAGACAAATGGCCAAAGCCGTTGCACCAGATGTAATAGGTGAAAGGTACTCCTCACTACAGCCTCCACCTGGGCATCCAAGTGGAGCTGCGCGTCGAGGAGCACCCCCAGATGCCATACATGGGGTACCAATGGAGGGCAGGCCCCGCCAATAACAGGGGCCACCATCTCCATTGCCTTACCCACCATCATCACCTCCGTCTTGTCAGGATTCAGCCTCAGTCAGTTAGTCCTCATCCAGTCCCCCACAGCTGTTAAACACTGAGTAAACACTGGGACTGCAAGGCCTGAGTCTGTTGAAAAAGAGAGATACAGCTGGGTGTCATCAGCATATTGATGACATTGCACGCCAGACCTCCTGATCACATCACTGAGTGGCTGCAT
Source organism: Sphenodon punctatus (assembly GCA_003113815.1). NCBI lineage: Eukaryota > Metazoa > Chordata > Lepidosauria > Sphenodontia > Sphenodontidae > Sphenodon > Sphenodon punctatus. The sequence goes on from QEPC01003948.1 coordinate 825,932, forward strand.
GTATACGTTGAACAGGAGAGGGGACAAAACCGAACCCTGCGGGACTCCACACGAGAGGTTTCGATATAATGAAAAAGACTCCCTAAGAACCACTCTCTGCGTTCTACCGGTCAGGAAACAGTGGAACCATTAGAGAACAGTCCCACCCACCCCTACACAGTCCCGCAGTCACGTCACCGACATCCCATGATCAACTATATCAAATGAAGCCAAAAGATCTAACAGAACTAATAGGATCGAACGACCCTGGTCCATTTCCCGGCACAGATCATCCACCAAAGCCACAAGCGCAGTCTCAGTGCCGTACTCCAGACCAAATCCCAACTGAAAGGGGTCCAGATAACCAATGTGGTCAAGATGTCCCTGCAACTGCTGAGCCACTACCCGTTCAATAACCTTCCCTAAAAAGGGAAGGTTAGAGACAGGCTGATAGCTGGCAAGGGAGTCAACGTCAAGCGATCGTTTCTTGGGCAATGATGGAACGATCCATTCCCTATTGCTGACTCCCAGCTCCCGACAGTAAGAGGTTACATTCTCCACAAACCTATCTGGCTAATAGCTGTTAAAATGGTCCTATCCTTCAGAAACTTGTCCAACCCTTTCTTAAACCCAGCTATCCTACTGGCCTTGACCACATCGTATGACAACAAATTCCACAACTTAATTGTGTGTTGAGTGAAAAAAATACTTCATTTGTTTTAAATCTGCTACCTGTTAGTTTCATGGAGTGTCTCCTAGTTCTAGTACTATTTAAGAGGGTAAATAACTGTTTCCTATTAACTTGTTTCACACCATTCATGATTTTATAAACTCCTATCATATCCCCTCTCATTTGTCTCTTCTCCAAGCTGAAGAGCCCCAACCTATCTAGCCTGTCTTCATAGGGGAGCTGTTCCATCCCCCTTATAATTTTTGTTGCCCTTCTCTGTACCTTTTCTATTTGTACTATATCTTTTTTGAGATGGGGTGATCAGAACTGCACACAGTATTTAAGGTGCAGTCGCACCACAGATTTATATAGTGGCATTATGATATTTTCAATTTTATTCTCTACCCCTTTACAAATAAATCCTAACATTCTGTTTCTTTTTATTTATTTTTTATGGCTGCCACACACTGAGCTGAGGATTTCAATGTATTATCCTCAATGGCCCTTTTTACACGGGCCACGGCTGCATGGGGGTGAGGGTGCGCCATGGTCCATATGCACTGCAGTACAGCTCCTTTTTTATGCCAGCTCCTTTTTTACTCTCAGGTCAATTCTTTTCCCTCTCAGGTTTTGGAGGGCCATATTCAGGGCACTCCTTTCTTAGAGCGCCTATGCCCGTTCGCCCAGCTGGCTATAGAGACGGTAGCCCACATGCTCCTAGATTGTCATTTGTATGATGACCTTAGAAGTAAATTTTTTAAAACTCTACCCTGATAAAGTTCCCAGGTAGATCTGACTGTGTCTTGCTCCAAATTCTACTACACAATGCAGACTCTCAGGTGCTCTGCAACATTGCCTTTTTCCTACTACATGTTTATTAATGTAGGAAAAGTTTCTTAAATTTTAAATATTCACAGGAAAGTACTGATGCTGTGGAAATTGCTTCGTAGGGCTGATTTTAACAGTATGTCTTGTATATCTTGAATATTCTGGCTGTTGTTTTAAATTGTTTGTTTTTGTTTAATTTGCATGGTTTTAAATGCATTTAAATTGTGTATAGTTTGATTAATATATTGATTGGAAAGATTAATATTTCAAACTATACTGCCCATATTTTAAGGGTTACAATTTTGCATATGGTTATGGAACCAACAAAACCTTTTTTATGGGTTTGTTTGTCTTGCAATGGCCATCAGCCACGCAATAAAGATCATATCATATGCAGTAGGTGGGGGGAGGGTTCTGATAGGGCTCACAGTCATCCCCATGCATGGAGGCACCTCCGCTTTTTCTGGTGCCTCCGTACGTGGGAATGCGAGGGATGCATGGGGATGCGTGTGCGCAGGAGCATGCACACCCACCCCTGTGGGATTTACATGGGCAGCCCCCACACTAGAACACCCACGGTGTTCTAGCATGGCGGCCACCCATGTAAAAAAGGCCAAAGTCTCCAAGGTGCTTTTCCTGCGTGGGCCCACATCTGGTGGGCCCAGAACAGATGTCAGGGTTTAGCGCTATCCCAGGCGGGACTGGGCGAGCCAAACCAGGCCCCCATCACATTTGAAAACACCCCGTTTCATCAGACCCAGATCAGAATGGGCAAATCCAGCAGAGACAGAATCCACCCAAATAATCCATTTCAACTCTACCTTATAAGGAAACATGTTGTGTGTGTTGTTTTTATCTTTTCAGGTAAATGTTTGCAGAGTTTGTGCTTCTTAAGCTCATCCTTCTGGAATATGCAAGATCTTCATGTACTCAAATTACATTTAAGTTTGTTGCACAAGAGGAAACAAAGGCTGATAAACCTTGTAAAGTTCTGAACTACGCATTCAAGCGCATATAACACCCACAGATTAAAGTCACACTTTTGTTTCATTGATTTTTATTCCCTTTAGTAGCATCAGAAACTGCTGTATAATTTAAAATTAATAAATTTATCCTAATTTAACCATTGAGCACTGGGCTATTAATCATTTTGGTCTGGATTTTTGAGAACTTACACACAGCAGTGAAAACTCAAGATGGATCCTGTATGCTCCCCAGGCTTCTCAATACCTTGCGACAATTCTGCTATTGCTCTTCTTTTATTTTATATACTATTTCTCTCCATTATCGTGTTTTTATAAGGTAATTTATATAAATCTTTTATAAGATTAGAGATAAAAATTCCATTTAACTGTTGAGTGCATCTTATATGAGTTCTACATTGATACATAATTTTCTAGCAACAAATATCATATTCACCTCCAGATGTTAAATTGAAGGTAAGATTGCCAAGATTCCAAATGAAAGTTTCCCATAAAAAGATGCATCTTTATTTTTGCACCCTTGAGATCAGAACAATATGGTGGCATAAAACCTAATAGAAAGAAATCTTTTCTAATATGTCGGCGTGTGTTCTCTTTTTCTTAATACTTCTTATTGTGTGTCACACTAAGAATTGATATCCAGTTTAATTTCCAGCTAAAAAAAATTCTCCTTAGCCTGGAGTGTCCCTCTCTTTTCATGTCTCATCTTTGATTCCTCTGAAATGCTATGGTATCAAATATTAGAAGTATATGGGTATGGCATGCAGAAGCAAGATTCCCTAAGCTGATTCCTGCCAATGCCGGTCAGCATCCACTGTACGGTTGTGTCTATGACAACTCATCAATGCTGCTGTAGTCCATGCCAGCTAAAGAGAATTTCATTAAGCTTCATAAACTGGTATTTCTCACAGCTGAATATTTCTTCAGGATGAACCTCTGACATTTTCTCTTCCACCTCACCCCAGTGCAGAAAGTGAGATCAGTCAACGGACCAGCGCTTACTGGCACCCTAAGAAACCATTGACAGTACTTCCAGATTGGCGACTGAATGTTCCCAGGTACTTAGTGCTCCTGAAATAAGATACATCTACCAAGCCTCTCAAAAGTTGCTCTTGTGGGTCCAGTCCTGTAAGATGATCCTCAATTCATGTTCAGTTAAGCAGCAGCTGGGGCTGCTTTTGCACTTTGCAGAAATGTAGTCTATATCCCTTGGCTTTGTCCCAGCACAAACATTCACACCAGATCATGCTAGCCCAAAATGAAAAGAAGTAGATACAGTAGCAGGAGCAGATCTTGCTTTCTTTACTAACGCAAGAGAAAGAGATAAAGTAGTTAGTAGGGGTGGGACACTGGAGAGAATACCAGATACTGGATGTACCAGTATCGGATCTCCCTGGTACCGGATTTACCAGTATCGGCATACCGGATTTTTAACGTTGGCCGCAGTACCGGATTTTTTACATTGCGGCTATTGACTTCAATGGTCGCAATGTATAATCTGGTACCGCGGCCAATGTTAAAAATCTGGTATGACAGTACAGGTAAATATCAGATTTATCGGATTAAGCTGATACACCCAAATACTGGCAATATCGGATCTCGGGAGAACCAGCATTCCCACCCCTAGGATGACATCTGTTATTGGACCAACTTCGGTTGGTAAGAGTATGCAAGTACTTCTGTTGAAATTAGTGGGACTAAGCTGCAAAGCTGCACCATAAAATCCAAAACAGTGACTTTTTTTTCTTCTTTAAGATGTCACTTAAGAAAAAATGTCTCTCTGTTTTTCACCTGTGCTGCTGGAAATCTCACCAATCTCTTACTGAAGGGACAGGATGTTGAATTTTCCATAAGAGAATTTTCCCTCTAACAGTTTGTTGGGATTTTGAGTCAAAGATATTGTAACAGGTCCTGGGGTACGTCTTTGCAGGGTCCATCCCCAAGGAACCCCAACCACACTGGATCTTTGCCACAATCTTTGTCCTTTATTCCAGTCTCCAACACAGTCCCATACACACACAGGGGTCCGGGTGCCTCCCCCTAAGGCCCCACCCGGCCCAGCACAGTCCCTCCTGACCAGGTGGCAAACCCCAGAGCCTCTTCATTCCCTGTCATAGGCTACAAGCTCAATCACCTCCATCCTGCAGCCTACTCAGTTCCATGCCAGCTCTGTCACATACACCCTGGAGCTTATACCTAGAGCCTTCCCCTAAGGCTCCGCTGTCCAGGCAGTGGCACCATCCCCCCTGCAGCCAGTTAGAGGTAGAGTCCTCCCTGGCTTTTACCTCCCTAGAGCCCTTGTGAGACAAAGCTTCCAGCCTCCTACCAGTCCTCCTTCTCACTGAGCTCCCATGCTCAGTCTCTTGAGCTCTGGGCTGGCCCCACCATGCCCAGCTCAGCTGACCTTCCAATTAGCCACTCCATTAGCCTAGCCAAGAGGGCTAGCCCAGCTGTGGCCCATTAAGGCACTGTCCTGTGCCATCACACCATTTGTGCTTGCCCTGCTGGCGCTAACTCAGGCCAGTGCTAATCTTCGTTAAAGGATCAGGCTCCCTTCAAGCCTGCCCTGCTACAAATATGTTTAATCAAAAATCACAACTTCCCCTCTGTTAGTCAGATGATTTCACTTTGGTGGCTGCAATGATAGAATCCACATGCCGCTATGAAGGATTTCAAAAGATCATCTAATCCACTTCCTGCACCAAGACAGGTTTCATTGGGTGTTACTAGAAGTAATGCTGATTTTGGCTTTAAACACACATTTGGTGTTACGTCTGTTTGTCAAATACACAAACGTAATGCAATTTGAGATCTGAACAATTATGGGAGTTGGCAACAAGTAGTTGCCACTACCACATAGCTGCTGTTACATCTACAGATGTGTATCACCCTGCTACCAGTTTTGACTATCCATGGACCATACAGACATGGGTTTTTGTGACATGCCAGTTGAATTCGTATGCTTCTCTATGGTGTTTGTGCACTGCAGGGGATTAGAACCCAGGGCCTCTTGCTCCCTAAGCAGATGTTCTACCTCTAGACCAACAAGCCCTTCTCCTAGTGTGTTTGGTGAGTAGGGGTGGCAGACTGGAAGAAAGAAACAGTTCAGGGAGGGAACTGACATTTTCACAGGAAGCTTTCACTTTGGAATGAAGCTTTTGTTGTATTTTCCAATTCACTCTTAGAACAGAAGAAAGGACTATTCCTAGAAGGAAACGATTACTAGTTACTTTTATTAGATAATATCTTTGGCATGTATCTAAAATACTTTTAAAGATGTGTTTTTAAAACAAAAATCCTGAATTATAACTATCACTTAATTCAAAATTTATTGGCTAATTAAAATAGTTCTTTACAAAATACTTTAAGACTTTAACTACTTCTTACAGGCATTGCACTTGATAAAGTAATTGTCTAATTTATACTTAATTGCTTAAAATTAAAATTATAATAACCTTTACTCAAATCAATTTACTTGAAGCAAAGTTAATGTTTATGCCTCACAATCTCAGACTCTCCTACTGCAAGTAAACAATACAGAGTGCAGGCATTCTAGAAAAAAATATTGCCATATCATAGCAAGTTAACAATGGTGAACCTTAGGCTACTTTTACACGAGGCACTTAGAAGCACCTCCGGAGCCCCATATTCAAAAGGAAAGCCGTGCAGGGAGTGTTTACATGCTCCCCACGCTACCAGAAGTGACGTGCCGCCCGTTCTCTTCAGCAGCGGTGGCTGCCGACGTGGGGCTTTCAAGAGGATGTTCTATAAATCTGAAAATTGAGGTCTATAGAACGTGCCCCTTTGAAAGCCCCACGTCTGAAGCCACCGCTGCTGAAGAGAATGGGCGGCACTTCAATATATTGGCTGTCTGTCACAAATACAGCATTCAGTCATGATCTTGTCTAGTCACACACTCCACCACCTCAGAAGACTGAAACCAGATACAACTAGCTCAACATTTATTTATTTATTTATTTATTTATTTGATTTTTATGCTACCCTTCCCAAAAGGCTCAGGGTGGCTCACAATCAACACAAAAACTGTTTAAAAGGTTAAAATTCATACAATAAAAACACCCTCCCCTCACACCCCCACCTCCCTCACCCAGAAACTCAACCAAACCCCGCTTATCCCTTCCCGCCAAATGCTTATCCAAATAAAAAAGTTTTGCGCTTGCTCCAGAAGGTAGCCAAGCTCGGAGTCAAGCAAACCTCCTGGGGGAAGGAGTTCCACAACATGGGGGCAGCAACTAAGAACGTTCACCCCCGCCCCACAGACAAGGGTAATGGACAGAACGTGCAGGAGGGCACCCCTTGCTGACCGTAGTGGCCGCAATGGAACATGGGACAGACGGTCTTTCATATATATGGAACCCAGACAACCTCCTTCCCACCTGCCAAAGGCCTGACGAAAAAAATGGTTTTACTTTGCCTCCAGAAAATGTTCAGATTCAAGTTTGGCAAATCTCATGGGGAAAAGAAGTAGTGACAGAACTTGTAAGAGGGTGTCCCCAGCTGACCTTAGGGGAGGAGGCAATCTCAGGACATTTTAAATTTGAATTTTCCACTCTTGCAAAATTCACTAAATTTGTTACTTCCTGAATTGAATGCTTTGGTTATTTGGTACTTTGGGTATTTTGTTCTTTGGTTATTCAGCTCTTCATTAATTCTGGACTTCATGTATTTGTTACTAGACATTATTGTACACTAGCATCCAATCAAATAATAAATCTGTTCAAAGGTGACACAATAAACCAATCAACAAACTTACAGAACTTCAAATAAAGTCTCCAACAAATACATGGATAAAACTGCACAATAAATAAGTATTGAACAAGGAGGTGCATGGATAAATTACCAAATACCAAAATAACTACCAATAGTGGACAGACTACTGCATATGGAATGTTTGCTTCTGAAAACTTTGGAAACCAATCCAGACAACAAATTCACTACCCTATCATTTGAATACAGCAAATTCAATAAACATTTAAGTTCACTGCAAATGTTCTCTTCGTCACCACTTACAAGGAGCAGCTCACCAACATTACACCGTCTTATGCAAGCCAATTCTCTTCCAAGCCTTATTCATGTCAGTGCCTTACAAAGATGTTCCAAATGAGATAATCAAAAGCAAAAGCAAATAACTGACGCCTTCCCTCCACCTTTCCCCCTACCCTAATCACAAGCCGCACAAAACATCTCTCCTATCACTCGCATCTCAGGAATCAGGTTGTATTAAGAAATGAGCAGTCACACAGAGGTCTCAGGACAGAACAGTCCATATGGAGTAGTTATATTTTTTATTACACTGCCTTATGTGAAAATGCTGCTTGTTTGTACCAATGCAAAGGTATCACACATGAAGTTTGAGCTCCTTATTATGCACTGTTGAAAAATAATGACTCACCAAGCTGCTTAGCAATCAAATTTAGAACGCGGCCCACCTGTTTTTGTAGATGAAACTAACCAAAAGATTCTGGGGAATCTGTCTTCATTTCATTAGCTTGAAACGACACTTGACGCCCCTTTTTCTATAATTGGAAAGTTTCTATATGTTAAAGATATGTTACTCTGGAGCATAGATGGCAAAATAACATAAACAGCAATTGTTGTCCTAATTGGCAAGCAGGACAAATCTACCTAGGAACTCAAGATTAAAAGCATGTGTCGTACCGAGTGTCTGACACTTTCAGAAATTACTTATGCAGCGCACACTTCTGAATTCCATTTTTGTGTATTTCAAATCTGTGCTCTGCGGTATGATACTGAGCATAGGGAAATGCTTTATAAAAATGAAAATGCAATTGTCTGACCAATAAAAGGCATTCCTGTATGTAATCCCAGTAATAGATTTTTAAACCCTCACTACTGGTGCAATATTATGTATTCATGGTTATTATCTTGTCCACTTCCAAATCCTAAAAGATTAGATTGTTTAAAGATTTGTTAGCTGTGAACTACTTAGAAAAGCAAAGTATTAAGCTCAGAGCTAATTGAAAAATAGTATTTTATCAGATTCCGCTCCAACATTATATTACAATTATTGTACTTAAGGTATTCACAATACTTCAATAAGTAGTGAGATTTTAAAAAATCTAACATCTTTAGGGCTTCGTAAAGAATGTGGCTGTTAACAATTTATACTGCTCTTTTTTAACCATTATTTTCTTATATTTCCCACAATGCTTCACATCAGATGCAAATAGAAACTGAATGATTACCCCAAAGTGTGCTAGATGAACTGGAAAAAGTCTATTCAAAACAAAGCTCATTAGTTTTGATACCTCCAGGGCTATGACAAATTAAGCGGCTGGTGAATATGCTTGCAGACAAAAGGATGATGCAAAAACTAGGGCTTGTGCTAGGCATTGTGTCAATAAATTCTACTGGAAAAGGTAAAAATTACAATTGAGGCTAAAATGGAATCCCTTTAAGGAACATGTATGAAATAGATCATCCTTTTCTCTTAAATACATTTACAAATGATGGTGCTATAAATAACAAAGGGATTGCATATTGGCTAGTTTGAATGTGAACTCTGATAGGCCAGGCTTGGCCCTCACCAAATTTGAGTCTAGCGCTGGTAGTAAGCGAAGGGGATATTTAGATGGAGTCGTCTGGACTGTTTTCTTGTGAAAAGAGCAACATTGGCCTAGAATACATCCCCTTTGTGGCAACAGCCAGGCCTGGCCTAAAAGGAACATTTGTCAAAGCTTAGAATTGTGTTTCTGCCTTTTTATTCTATCAGTAAGAGCATAAAAATACCTGTGATGTCAAAAAAAGGCAACGCTCATCCTGAACCATGCACCCCATCAGGTTAGTGTGGTTAATGTAAACAGTAGCATGTCACCCGGCCTGATACTAGAAGCTCTGTGAGCAGGAGGGTGTAGGGTAGAAATATAAATAAATAAATAAATAAATAAATAGTATTCATTCAAGGGGACTGAAAGAACTCAAAATTGAAAATGCTCAATTATCAGTAATATGTAACTTCCTGCTAAAATCCTCTTCTGTGCCAGAGCATTGGAGGTTAGGGTTTATAAGAACACAACATCATAAGTAGTGCTATACTTGGTCAGACCAATGGTCCATCAAGCCCAAGATCTTGTCTTTGACAGTGGCCAATCTCTTTCTCTTGGAAGAAGTCCCCAACAGGTCAGAATGGGCAATACATTCCCTGTTGTTCCAGCCCCCAACAGTAAGAGATTATGTTGCCAAAACCTACTTGGCTAATAGCCATGAATGGACCTATCGTCCAAGAACTTATCCAATCCCTTTTTAAAACTAGCTACACTACCAGCTGTGACCACTTTTTCTGACAGTAAGTTTCACAAGTTAATTGTGTGCTGAGTGAAAAAATACTTTCTCTTATTTGTTTTAACTTTGCTACCAGTTAATTTCATGGAGTGTCTCCTTGTTCTAGTACTCTTAGAGAGGGTAAATAACTGCTCCCTATTTATGTGTTCCACACTACTCATGATTTTATAAACTTCTATCATATCCCCTCTCAATCATCTCTTCTCCAAGCTAGTTAGCAAATGTAACCCCAATTTTTAAGAAGGACTCCAGAGGTGACCCTGGAAACTACAGATCAGTAAGCCTGATATCAATACCAGGCAAACTGGTGGAGAGACCATTGTTAAAAACAGAATTACTAGGTATATTGACAAGTATGATTTGATGGGTAAAAACCAGCATGGTCCTAGCAAAGGAAAGTCATGCCTCACTAACCTATTAGAATTTTATGAGATTGTTAATAAGCACATGGATAGGGGTGATCCAGTTGATTCAGTATATTGGAATTTTCAAAAAGCTGTTGACGAAGTTCCTCACCAGAGATTCCTGAGGAAACTAAGTAGTCAAGGGATAAGAGGAAGAGTCCTGGATTGGTAGCTGGTTAAAACAAATATAGGGAACAAGGGTAGGAATAAATGGCCATTTTTCAAGTTAGAGAGAGATTAACAGCAGGGTGACTCAGGGGTCAGACCACCAGTATTGTTTAACATACTTCATTAATGATCTGGGAAAAGGGGTAAAGAGTGAGGTGGCTAAATTTGTAGATGACATCAAATTATTGAAAATAGGCTATTAACAAACATGATGGTGGCCCACTATGGTCCATGGGCCACCGTCATGTTTGTCAGGGGCACCCCAGATGTTTGCTATGGAGTTTCCCTGAGCGTGTTGGCAGTTAGCCCAGGATGTGACCACAGAAATCTCCAGGGTCACAGCGAATGCTATCTGCCAACACACCCAGGGAACTGCCTCCCCCACCAGGCTATAATGGGCTATGTGTGGTAGCCTGCTGTTCTTGGCTCAGCCCAGCCCAGAATGGTCCCCATGACCACCCAGAACTCTATTCCAGAGTGGGCTGCCAACTTTGTGTGCATAACAGAGACTTGGCTGGATCAGGAGTCAGGGCTGTTTTTGGCTGACCTTGTTCTGGCTGGGTACTCTCTGCAGCACCAGACCAGGGGGGGCGGGGGGAGGCTGTGTCCATGATTTTTAGGGATGAGCTGCCAGTTAGGAAGTATTTGGTCCAAACCGAGCCTAGTGTAGAGGCCCTTCACCTTGTTTTTGATTTGACCGGGGACAGATTGGGGGTACTGCTGATATACCAGGCACCCCACTGTACAGTAGCATCCCTGACTGCTCTAGCTGACCTGGTATCTAGCTGACCTCTACACCGGGCTCAGTTTGGACCAAATACCTCCTAACTGGCATCTGATCCCTAAAGATCATGGCCACATACACACACACACCACCACGCCCCTGGTCTGGACTGGTGCTATACAGAGTATCTGACAAGGTCAGCCAAAACCAGCCCTGACTCCTGATCCAGCCCAGTCTCTGTTAGGAACACAAAGTCTGCAGCCCACTCTGGAATAGACTCCCGGATGGCCATGGGGGCCACCCAGTGGGTGGTTCTGGAGGACTGTTCATTGTCCCCCAGGGGGGTCCCTTGTGAGGTTCTGCAGGGGTCTATTTTGTCCCCTCTCCTGTTCAATGTGTACATGCAGCTGCTGGGGGAGGTTATACACAGGTTTGGGGTCCAATGTCATCAGTATACTGATGACACCCAGCTTCATCTCCTTTTCTGCCGACCCAGGTCCCACAGTATTGGTGCTTTCCCAATGTTTGGCAGCTGTGAGAGACTGGATGAAACTTAATCCTGATAAGACAGAGGTGATGCTCGTTGGTGGGGTCCAGGATCTGTGGGCAGTGAGGATGCCCTCCCTCTGCCCTCAAAGGTTTGGAATCTTGGAATGCTCCTGGATCCCCAGCTATGCCTGAACGTCCAGGTGGCAGCTGTGGCCAGGGGCACCTTTCACATTTGGTGAGGCTGCTTTGGCCATATATCTCTGATTCTGACCTGGCCACCTCCCCTGGTTAGGGGCATATGTTGGGTTTGCAATGGCCTATGGCTAAGCAATAAAGTTATCTTATAGAACCTGGCCACCGTCATTCATGCATTTATCACCTTGAGACTGGACTACTGCAATGCGCTTTATGTGGGGTTCCCAAGGTGATGGTTCAGAGACTGCAGTTGGTGCAGAATGCAGCGACCGATCTGCTTACTGGGACAGGTCACTGTGAGCACATTACACCAGTGCTTCTTACACTGCACTGACTGCATATAGTCTTCTGGGTCCAATTTAAGGTGCTGGTGCTTACCTTTAAAGCCCTACATGGCCTGGGCCCTACCTACTTGAGGAACCACCTCAATCCCTTCATCCCAGCACAACCCTTGCTGTCATCTGGGGGTGGTCTCCTGGAAGTCCCATGTTTTAGGCAGGTGTTTGCAGTGAAGAAGGCATTCTTGGTGGCCACACCAGTGCTGCGGAATGCTCTCCCAGCAGGGGTTCACTCTGATCTTCTTACCTTCCAGCGGCACTGTAAGGCTTGACTGTTCTGCCAGGTATTTGATGGAGGAGATGGGTAGGGGAAGGGGTGGAGTTCTTTTTCTGGATTTTTTTCCGATCCCATTGTCTACGGATCCCGCGTGAGACCCACATGCATCAACATTGCCGGCATATTGTGTCACACGCAAACTGCGTGCATGCGCGCCTGTGCTTACACATGGGGATCCACAGGCCATAGGATTGCAGCCATTGTGGATAGCTCCTTGAAGACATCAGCTCAGTGTGTGGCAGCAGTCAAAAAGGCAAACTGAATGCTAGGCAGTAGGCATTATTGTGAAAGGAATAGAAAATAAAAGGGGAAATTATTTATTTATTTTATTTATTTTTTATGCTGCCCTCCCCTTAGGCTCATGGTGGCTCACAATTGTCATCATACAACAACAAACAAAACAACAACAAATATCATAATACCACTTAATAAATCTTTGGAACAACCCCACCTTGAATACTGTGCACAGTTTTAGTCGCCCCATCTCGGGAAAGATATAATAGAATTGGAAAAAAGTTCACAGAAGGACAAGGATGATAGAAGGGATTAATCAACTTTCATATGAGGAGAGGGTCAACAGGTTAAGTCTGCACATAGGGAAAAAACAATCCAAACTTTATGTACACAATGCTGGGATCTAAATTAGGAGTTACCACTAGGGGCGTGCACCAGGAACCCATGTCATTTTTTGTTTCTGTTTTTCATTTTTGTTATTAAAAACTGTCATTTTCATTTTCATTAACAAAATTTCAGTTTTCGTTATCAGTGTCGTTTTTGATTTTGATGTCAAAATTCTCGATTTCAATTTTGATATTAAAATTTTTGTTTTCATTACCATTTTCATCAGCAGAAACAGAATTTCAGTTGGCTGTGTGGTGTGTGCCTAATATATATAATAAAATAACCTAGTATCTAGTAATATCTATATAATAACTAATCTATATATATATATATAACTTATATATATATATATATGGACAGGAGGAGACAGGCAGCGGAAGGGAAAAGGAAAAAACTATGAGGTATATATCTAATCTATATCTATAATATATCTAATCTATACTTATATCTATATATATATGTATAGGGGGAGACAGACAGGGGAAAGGCAAAGGTAAAATGTAAAGGGTATAAGAAAAGGTAAGGTATATTATATGTATAGTTGATAATGTACACTGAGGGCTGCAGAATATTTTTAGTGCAATCACCAGAGTTCTGCAAAGGCAACCTGACACAACAAGAGCTAACACAGAACAAGAGTCAGGCAGCCTGGCCCTGACAATATAAAGGGTTGCAGTGCCCTCCCCAGAGCCCCCTGATTGGTTCTTGGAGGCAGGAGGCATTGAGCAATCACAGGGTGCCATGCGACTGCTTGGGACCTGTTTGCGCTGCTCATTGGCTAGCGATTACATCCATCAGATCCTTCCTGTCTGCTCACCCCTCCCATTACAGACCCAGTTAAAAATTTCAACACTGTTTCCCTCCCAAATGGCTCCGAGATGTCTACTCCCTCATCACCTCTCCACATTTTCCCTCCAAAAATAACTGCCAGGCAATAACAAAATGAATAACGAAAACAAAATTTGTTATTGATTTCATTATTATTGGTTTCGTTTTTGTTCTCATAATAACGAAAATAAAGTGCACACCTCTACCCACTCAGGAAAAGGACCTTGGACTCATTGTGGACAATACATTCAAATCCTCAGCTCAGTGTGCAGCAGCTATCAAAAAAGCAAACACAATGTTGGAAATTATTTGTAAAAGGCTACAGACTAAAACTGAAAATAGCATAATGCCACTATATAAATCTATGGTGCAACTGCACCTTGAATATTATGTGCAGTTCTGGTCACTCCATTGCAAAAAAAGATATTGTTGAATTAGAAAAGGTACAGAGAAGGGCAAAAAAAATGATAAAGAGTATGGAATGGCTTCCATATGAAGAGAGGTTAGATAAGTTTGGGCTCTTCAACTTGGAGAAGAGATGACTGAGAAGGGGTATGATAGAAGGTTATAAAATCATGAGTGGTGTGGAAATAGAGCTTACTTACCAGTAACTCTGTTCTTCAAGAGAGCTCCGCATATTCTCACTATTGGGATTCACTTCCTGCTCCGCAGGTACCGGAAGACCTCTTGTCAGCAGTTTCCAGGTAGAAGATGTCCTGGAAACATCTAGAACATGGTGAGGGCCCCGTCCCTCCTCCCCCTCCCTTCCTGAGAAAAGCGCGGGTCCCAGATTGTGTGAGAGCAGGAGTACATAAAAGGGGGTGGAGCTATTGCTGCCTCAGTTCCTTCCAATCCCGTCCTGGGAAGACCTAATTAAGGTACCTCCGAGACAGAGGGGAAGGATGAGCGGATTATGAGAATACGCGGAGCTCTCGCGAAGAACAGTGTTACTGGTAAGTAACCTCTATTTCTTCTTTGAGGATCTCCACGATTCTCACTATTGGGAGAGTGAGTAGCAGTAAAGTGACATACCTCAAGGAGGGGGGTGTCGAGGAGGTCAATCAATCAAAGAAAGACTATAATACTGCTCTATCCACATTCGAGTCCAATCTGGCCACCAGTTCCAAGGAGTAATGCTTGGTGAATGTGTGCACTGAGGACCAAGTAGCAGCCTTGCAAATGTCCAGAATAGGCACTCCACGAAGGTTGGCTAAATGATGAGGCAACGGCCCTAGTGGAGTGAGCTCGAAGGTGAGAGGGGGGAGTCCTTCCCTCCTGTTCATAGTACCTTTGAATGCAAAGGAGGATCCATTTGGACAGTCTCTGCGATGTGACACAAACCCCGATGCGTTGGCCTCCATACAAAATGAATAAAGCATCTGATGCTCTGATGGGTCGAGTACAATTGATGTAGAAGGAGAGAACTCATTTAACGTCGAGAGTATGAAGTGTCTGCTTTGCCCATGAAGAATGTGGCTTCGGAAAGAAGACAGGTAAAGAGATGGTCTGATTTAAATGAAAGGGAGAGACAACTTTAGGCATGAACGAGGGATCTGTCCTGAGGTCCACCTTATCACAGTGGAAACAAGTGTAGAGAGGGGACGCTCGAAGGGCAGAGAGTTCAGAGACCCTTCTCGCAGAGGTGATGGCAAGCAAGAAGGCCATTTTGAGCGAGAGATTCTCGAGGGAGCAAGTGGCCATAGGCTCAAAGGGAGGTTCCATAAGCTTGGTCAGGGCGAGGTTCAGATCCCACTGCGGGGCTGGCTGAGAAGTTGGTGGGAAGGAGTTAAGCAAACCTCCCCAGAAGATCCTCATGAGTGGGTGAGAGAAGAGAGTGTCTGCTCCCTCTGGTTGTAGGCGAGAGGAGAGGGCCACAAGGTGTACCTTTAGAGAGGCAATGGAGGTATAACAAATATCTGAATACATAAAGCATGGAAAGGGAAGTTAAGGGGCAAGGAAGAGGGGTGCACCAAGTCGAAAAACGAGACCACTTCGCAGCATAGCAGGCTCGCATAGAGGGTTGGCGGGAGTTCAGTAGGATGTCTACAACTTCCGGAGGGGGGCTCTTGCATTAGGATTGGATTACCAAGCAGAGAGAAGGAGTGCCCGTAGGTCGTGGTGAAGGACCATGCCCTGTTAGCGAGAGAGGAGGTTGGGTAGCAGTGGGAGAAGCATGGAGTCCACTGATATGTTCTGCAGTGTCTGATACCAGGGTTGACGGGGCCAGGAGGGAGCTATCAGGATGACATGGACGTGATCTACCTGAATCTTGTGGAGAACCTTGTACAGAAGGGGCATGGGAGGGAACGCATAGAGAAAGGGCCCACTCCAGGAGATGGCGAAGGTGTCGGAGATCGACCCTGGAGCTCGACCCGCTCTGCTGCAAAATCTTTGAAGTTTTGCATTCTCCTGTGTAGCGAAGAGATCTATTGCAGGGGTTCCCCATGTACAAAAATGTCGTTCAACACAGCATCGTTGAGAGTCCACTCGTGCTGGTAGGAGCCTCTCCAGCTGAACTGATCTGCAAGCGTGTTGTCTTGACCTGAAAGATGTATGGCCTGTAGGTGAATATTGTGCTCGATGCACCAAGCCCAAATGATCTGGGCTTCTAGAGAGAGGTGAGTGGATCTCGTGCCACCTTGTTTGTTGATATACCACATCTCTGCGGTGTTGTCGGTGAGGATTACGACATTCCGACCTGCGATGTGGTTGATGAGAGCTTTGAGTGACCAATGGATGGCTCTGAGCTTGAGCAGATTTATGTGAAGGAGGCTCTCCTCCTGAGACTAGAGGCCGTAAACCTTGGTTTGACTCATGTGGGCTCCCCATCCTGTGAGTGAGGCATCAGTAGTGATGGACACCTCTACCTGAGGAGGGTCGAAGGGCATGCCGATAAGAAGGTGAGATGGTTCAGTCCATCAAAGAAGGTCGGTGAGGACCTCGTGCAGGATGGTTATTTTCATGGAGAGGGGGTGACGGGTCAGGTTGTAGACACGTGTGAGCCACTTCTGTAGCGGTCGGAGATGTAGACGAGCATATGGTGTCACGGCTGTAGTTGCAGCCATAAGTCCCTGAAGGCAGAGAATGTAGCGAACAGGCCTCATGGTTCGGGCTGAAAGGGCTGAAACGGTGGAGATTATGTCGTGAAACCTGTCTGTAGGAAGGTAAGCTTTCAAATGTAGGGTGTCCAGAACGGCCCCGAAGAACTGAAGTCATTGGACAGATAACAAATGCGACTTCTCGCGGTTGATGATGAAGTCTAGAGCCTGTAAAAGAGATAGTGTCTCATGGAGGTGGGTTAGTAGAGTGTGTCTGGAGGATGCAGCGAGGAGCCAGTCGTCCAGATACGGGAACACTCTTACTTTCATTGTCCTTAGGTGAGCTGTGACTACTGCAACACACTTGGTGAACACCCTCGGAGCTGTAGAAAGGCCAAACGGGAGGACCGAGTACTGGAAATGACGTAAGTATTTTCTGTGAACAGCATTAATGGATCCTTAAGGTCAAGAGAGGCCAACCAGTCTCCTTGTTGAAGGCCAAGAAAGATAATAGGGAGAGAGGTCATACGGAACTTAAACTTCCTAATGCACTTGTTGAGACAGCGAAGGTCCAAAATTGGCCTGATCCCTTTGTCCTTCTTGGGGACTAGGAAATAGCTGGAATAAAAACCGGTATTCTGTTCTATAAGGGGGACCTCTTCAATGGCTCCTTTAGCAAGGAGCTCCTGCACCTCTAGTAGTATTTGAGGTTTGGGAGGGGACTCCAGGGGGCGGGGGTGGGGAGTCTGGGGGGAGAGTGTGGAATTGGATGAAATAACCACAATAACCAGGTTATCTCCCTGACCCAGCGATCAGAGGTGAGGAAGGCCCATTGATCATAAAAGGGGCGAAGATGGTTGAGGAAAGTGAGTGGACACTCAATAACTCCCTTGACCTGAGAGATCTTAAAACTACTGCTTAGGCGGAGGTCCGGTCGACGAAGTTGAGGAGGATCTGCCTTTACCCTTTTGTTTTGTAAACCTCCTACGAGGTTGTGTTGTGTTGTAGGAGTCTGAGACTGCTGATATTGGGGCGAGTAACGTCTGTTCAACTGATAGGAGTACTGTGGGCGTTGTCTGGCCCGGTAAGGGTAAGAGGCAGAGGGTGGATAGAACGGTCTCTTTCTAACAGAACAAATAACCCCTATGGACCTAAAAGTCTGAAACATTTCCTTGACCTTCTTTAAAGTGTCATCTGTAGAGGCTGCAAAGAGTCCTTCTCCATCAAAGAGGAGGTCCTCAATGCGTGTCTTATTTTCAGGGGCTAAAGCAGTAGATCAGAGCCAGGCATGGCGTCTGAGGGTAATGGCTGAGGCCATACCTCTAATATTCAAGTCAGCAATGTGCATGTTAGCGGTGAGTTGGAATTGTGCTATTTGTATGCCTTCTCGCTGGAGAGCCAGGATGTGAGCGGGATCAGAAGCTCTGCTTAACTGTGACCAGAGCCAGTGCTGGTAACCGCATAGGGCTGAGCCATAGTTGGCGGCTCGGAGGGAAAGGGTCTCCGAGGAGAAGATTTTCCTGCCGAGAACATCTAGGCGTCTACCCTCCCTGCCCTAGATTTTAAAGAAGCTGCCTCTATGACTAGGGAATTAGGAGCTGGGTGTCTATTAAACATGACTGCCCCTTCCCTGGGGATAGCGTACAGAGAATCTGCAAGCTTGTTAGTGGGTGGAGCAGAGGAGGGTTTTGCCCAAACAGCCTTAGAAGGTTCCAAAATCTGGTCCAGTATAAGGATCATGATCTGGCCTGAGTCTCCTGACTAGGTACAGGACTACCGGAATTTCCGGTATCCGATAATGCCAGTACTGGGCCTACCGGCATTATCGGATTCAACCCGGTAATCCAGTCCGGTTACCGGATTCCGGGTACCGGATTTTTTTTTACATTGCGGCCATTTAAATGAATGGCTGCAATGTAAACAAAAAACCACCAAAAACCTCCCCGAGTCCAGGCTGTGCGGGTGGAAGGGGGGACACCCCCCACACACCCTGCCCAGCCTGGATTTTTTTTAAAAAATTCCCCACCGTTGCCGGCAAGTTCAACCCAGAGACACACACACACACCCCAGCACCAGCGGCCGCGGCATCCCAGCAGCCGGTAAGTAAGTAAGTATTAGACCTGATCCCTGGGGGGGGGTTAACACCCCCCCCCAGGGATCACCCTACTACAAGTTCCCAGGATCCAGTACCTTCAGTTCAGCTCCGGGTGGCGACGGCGGCGGTCCGGCGGCCTCAGCGCTGGCTGTGGCTGCTGGCTTCAGATGCTGTAGGCCTTCCGAGGAAACCCAGAAGTTCCCCGGAAGGCCTACAGCATCTGAAGCCGGCAGCCACAGCCGGCGCTGAGGTCTCCGGGACCGCCACCACCCGGAGTTGAACTGAAGGTACTGGATCCTGGGAACTTGTAGTAGGGTGATCCCTGGGGGGGGTGTTAACCCCCCCCCAGGGATCAGGTCTAATACTTACTTAC
>QEPC01003948.1:856216-869360 GCA_003113815.1 Sphenodon punctatus
CCACCAGGGGCCGGTACGGGCCATAATCCCCCATCACCCCTCGGCGTCCCTCTTTCACAGGGACACCGAGCCACCCCCCTCCCCACCAACCCTCCCAGTGCTCCCCCTGCTGCCACCAAGGGGAGTCACTGGGTCCACTCACCTTTTACCCCCCCTCCTACAACCCCCACCCTACCCCCCTAGCCCTATACAAAAAGCCCACCAAACAATGATAACCCCCTGCCACCCCCTGTGGCCCCGAAGTGCCCCCAAAGTGCCGCGCCCTTTGGCCGCGGCCCTTCGGCCGTGAGCCTGGGCCACGGCCTGCGGCTCAGCCGCTGGGCACGGGGATTTAAGCCCCCAGCTACTTCCAGGTGGGGGGGAGGGGATAGGTCAGCCCACATGGCTGGCCTCTGCGTTCCCCCCCTGTCCCCCAACTCACAGTTTGTTCTTCCCCCTGCAGGTGGAGATGATGACAGCAGTGGAGGCAGCAGCGGCAACAGCGGCGGAGCACCAGGACACACACCCCTGCCGGCGGCAGGGCACCCCGAGCCCCCCGCAGCAACAGCAGCAAGGCAGGTAGGTCACAGTCCAGCAGGCTCCTTAGAAACAGGTTCATTATGGGTTACAGGGCAAATTAACGGATAAATTTCCTTTGGAGAAAGGTGTAAGCCAGGATGTATTTTGGCCCTGGTGTTATTCAGTCTGTATGTAAATGATATCATTTGTGACCTGGCTAGCCCAGATTTTCACCCTCCTCATCTGTTATTGTCTCCTGTTCATTTATTAAAGTATGCAGACAATTCAGTTGTTTTGTCTAAGATGCCAGCTGGCCTCCAAATAGCCCTCACAGAGTTTGTCCAGTTGTGCTCTTTAACAAATTGTCTGTCAATTTATCTAAAGCTAAAATTTTGTCATGTGGAACTTGTACAAAGAAATATTCTTGACATATTGAAGGCAATAGATTAGATGAAATTAACCATTTTAAATATTTGGGGCTTACTTTATCTGCCTCCCTCTAGTGGTCAACTCACATCAAGTTAGTTAAGCAATCTGGATCTCAGTCATCCTT
Organism: Sphenodon punctatus; assembly: GCA_003113815.1. Lineage (NCBI taxonomy): Eukaryota > Metazoa > Chordata > Lepidosauria > Sphenodontia > Sphenodontidae > Sphenodon > Sphenodon punctatus. Next base: position 857,268 of record QEPC01003948.1, read on the forward strand.
GGCCATTAAACGTTTTAGCGATAAATTTGCTGGCCATTCCATACCTGCTGCCTCAAGTGATTTTTCTGCTAAGGTCTCATCTAAGGTTTTATATGGGGCTGAAATTTGGGGCATTGCGTGTGTGTGGATGATGATCTTGAGGAACCACAAAATAAGTTCTTTTGGCGCCTCCTTGGTCTTCCCCACTCTATGCCTGCCCCTTTGCTTCATCTGGAGACTGGGGCTGAGGCACTTCTGAGGGCTGCTTAAAAAAGGCTGCTAGGTTTATGTCTCAATATTTCTGCACTCTCCCTGCTTAGATAACCAAAGACGTGTCTCATAGAAGATTATAATAGACAAAATTAATTGAATTCAGTGTTTGCATCAATTATATATTTCAGCCCTGTCAAAAATTGTAGCATTGAAAATCAGGTCTATGTGTTGGTCAAAAAGCAGGGGGCAGCGCGGGTTGCCCAAGATGGAGTAGCAGGCCCAGTTGTGAAGGCAAACACTCCTGCTCATAACTATTAAGACTGGCCAGTGTTAGATAAAAATCGTATGCATGAGTTTTGAATGCATGGTTTTAGGTTGACCAGGCTGAAGCAAGGCTTCTGGACAAATGACCCAAGAGAAAAACAACCTGCCTCTAGCAAAATAACAGGGTTTTCTTTTGCTGAAGCAATGAAGTGTATCTGGAACACCTATTTTAGAAGTACCAGCCCTCCAAAAAGGGGAACTGAGCCGGAAAGCACCAGTACAAACATCTATTTTAAAAAATACCAGCCCTCCAAAGAAAGGAACTGAGCCGAAAGGCACCAGAGCGACAGCAGAAAAACATCTATTTTGGAGAGCCAACGGAAGACACCACACCTACCAGCAGCAACCTCGAGCAGATGGCCAGAAAGCCCCTGACAGGTCGGCTGGAGAAAAATGGTCTTGAGGTTCTTGGGTGTGAGCTGTGGCTCTCCAGGGCATCTGACAAATCAAATTGTTTTTGGAGATCCGCAAACCACATCTTTGACAGATCATCAACTTGCAAAAAGCCCCTGGACCATCACCAAACAGGTGACCAGCGAAGTAACCAGCGGAGTGGTGTATAAAAAGAAGACACAAACCCCCTGACTTTGGAGAGAAAGAGACAAAGAAACCAACTGACCCAACACCTAGAGGCAGCTCAGCGGCAGCCATCTCTCCAAGCCTCCTTCAACAAGGTTACTTTGGACCTGGCCAGTCCAAATGTATGCCTGAGTAAGTATGAATGGGATAGATACATTTTAGAATAATAAAATTTGAAACCAATATATAAGACTTGAAGAATGTATGAAAAATAAAATCTATTTTTGTTGGTCAGTTTGTGTCCTCATTATTATATGTTAATGGTAAAACAGAATCCCTTTTTCTAAGATCCCAGGAACTGATCACTCCTGAGATATTACAGGACATCTGGGGAACAAGACAGTCACTACTATATTCCATAAGTAGTGAAAGCCCACACTTATATTATACTAAACATGGTAGAAGCCCACTACTATATTATAAGAAAAGGTGGTATTACTACACAGGAGACTGATCTCATGCCAGAGAGAGTCAGACGGTAATTATAGTAGAAAGGTGGTGGTAAGAGTCCACAAAAGACCGGTCTTGTTGATTAAATCCTGGTCTATTGTCAGAGAGACTAGGTTGATAGTGTACTTCCACTGGGGTTGTAACGCCTAGACACTTGGTAAATGGTGTCACGTAAAGTGGAAAAATAAAAGTCCCATAACACCAGGTGGAACTAAATCTGTCTAGCAGGGGACAGGGAGGAGATATTCCAAACCACCATTTGTCCCCTCTCTCCCAAAGTTTACATGCCTGAAAATAATACAGTTTGGGTTCTTTTATCTGCCTTCTGGAATTGAGCCTTTGTGGCTCATGTTTTCAAGCTTTTCTTTCTTTTCTTTTCTTTTCTTTTCTTTCTTTTCTTTCTTTTTTTTTTTTTTTTGCAACAACAAGGTATAGGAAATTCCTGTGGTCTTCTTTTTTCCCCCTAAATGAAAGCTCCGATTGTTACACCTTTGCACGACTCCAGGCTTCAACAAAAGCATCAAATACCATGAGAATCACAATAAAATCACAAGAGCTGCCAATTCAAAATGAAACCAACAAAAGCTTTAGACATGACCTCCTATGAACACTGGGAGTTTGGGAGAAGACATAACTGATGTCATTCATGGAATGTGAGAAAGCCAAACAAACCTAGACATTTTATTTATTGAAATTTTTCAGGCATGTGGGATTTGTTAGGTCTCAATTTCAAGTCAGGATTGCAATCAGAAATCTACACATTTCTATCTCGTTCACCTGTAAACCTTTCGGCATATCTCATTCTTGCCTTAGCCAGCATGCACCCATACACCGAGCTCCACATTCTCCAGGACAATGCCATGAGTGGTGACTGTGGAGCAGGGGGTAGCGGGTGAGGGCAAACATCTGGCGGCCACTCATCTGATGTGAGCTATTGTGAGCTACTGTCTTGTCTGTTAACACCCAGAGTTTAGAGAAAACTAAGTAACCATGGGATAAAAGGAAAGGTCCTCTCATGGACTGAGAACTTGTTAAAAGATAGGAAACAGATGTAGGAATAAATGGTCAGTTTTCACACTAGAGAGAAATAAGCAGAAATTTGTCTCAGTGATCTATACTGGTATCAGTGCTATTTAACATATACATTAATGATCTGAAAAAGGGGGTGAAGACTGAGGTGGCTAAACTTGTAGATGACACAAAATTATTCAAGATAGTTAAGTCCAAAAGTGATGCATAAATGAAAAAAATAATCATAATTATACATACACAATGTTGAGGTTCCAAATTATGTGTTGCCACTCAGCAAAAAGATCTTGAAGTCATTGTGGAGAGTTCATTGAAAACTTCAGTAGCATTCAAAAAGCAAACAGAATGATGGGAATTATAAGGAAAGGGATAGAAAATAAAATAGAAATCTATAGAATATCATAATCCTGCTATATAAATCCATGGTCTGCCCACATCTTGAATCTTGTGTGCATTTCTAGTCTGTTCATCTCAAAAAGGACATAGCAGAAATGAAAAAAGTTCAGAAAGAGGCAATAAATTATTATTTTATTATACCCCACCCTATCCTGGAAATGGTCACGAGTACCTTGTAACAATTGCAAAACAACATTATTGTTTAAGATACATATAAAGTAAATCCCATTCCTCCCCATTACCAGCTATCCCATCCCACCCACTCGCACTCCTCCATCTTTCACTCGGAGGAGTCCATGCCCTTTCTCCATGTTTAGACATCTTCACCCTTTCAAAGGTCAAAGCAAGGTGCCAAGTATTTTGCATATGAAAGGCTCAGTAGGTTAGGGCTTTTCAGCCTTGAGAAGAGTTATGAGTTAAGGGAAGTTATGATAGAAGTGTACATAATTTTGAGTAGTGCAGAACAACTAAATGGGGAGCTGTTATTTACTCCTCATAATACTAGAACTAGGGGATGCCCTATGAAATTAACTAGAAGCAGATTTAAGAAAAATAAAAGGAGTATCTGACTCAACATACAATTAACCTGTTGAACTTCTTGACAGAGGACACTGTAAAAGCCAATAAATGGTTTCAAAAAAGGACTGGATAAATTCTTAGAAGGTAGTTGATTGCGGGGATGAGACCTCCAACTGTCTGGGGCCTGGAGTGAGAAACAGGATTGGATTATTCCATTGCAACTAGTTGCACTCTTCTCTAAAGCAACCAATGTTGGCCACTGTCAAGAGACAGGATATTGTCCTAGCTAGACCGTTGGTCTGACCAAGTGTGGTACTAATGTTCTTAGGGTACTCAGGCTCAGTACCATGCATCTGGCTTGAGATACTGCATGTATTAGTGTTTATATATTCCAAGCTCATTTGTATATTTCAAGAATCAAACTATATGTTGCTGTGGTGAGCAAGTCTACATACGACTTAAAGCATGATTCTCCAGTTTTTTTGTTCCAGTGACCATCTCTCTAGTACCAGAGCAAGTTCCATTCACGATACTCATGCTAGTATTAACTGTATTTTCAGACATCATGTTTTCAATTGGTAAGCAAGCGGTGACTGCCATTACCACAGGTTTACTATGTTTTGTTGTTTGCCTGAACACTGTTAACATGTAGCTACCAATTGTTTTTTCAATGGTAGTCACCCCATAAAAAGACCAGGAGAACACTGGGTGTTTATAAATGAGACGAATAGCCTGCGGGATTCCGTGTTCAGTCCATGCAACCCCCATTTGCCCCCCACTCACCTGTTTTAATGTGTAGAGATAACAAATGGGCAACCCCCTGCCTGCATATCATGTGCTTGTGGTGGCCGCGACAGGTGGCGCCCCTCTGTACTTTCCGTCTCCCCAACCCTGGCTCTGATGGAAAGTGGGGTCACAGCCAGAGAAAGCTTCTTCCCTGGACATGACCCCCTGTTCCATCTCGCTGTCCTCTTGCATCAGTGTTTGCGTGCTCGGGTGGCTGTAAGAGGAGAAGATCCTTCCTGGCTACATCCTCATTTTCTACTCTCTCTTCTTCTTGCAGCTGCTTCACAGTTGATTGCTGTTTCGCAGCTGCCCAAGTACATGAGCAGTGATTAGCTGTGAAGCAGCTGCAAAAGGAGAGAGTGTGCTCAGGCGGCTGCGAGAGAGCGATCAGCTGTGAAGCGGCTGCAAGAGGAGTGAGGAGAGTGCAGGACTGCAGAATGAACCTTCTCCTCTTGCCCCCACTCTATCGTCTTGTAGCTACTTTACAGATGATTGCTCTCTAGCTTCCACACTAGCAGTGACTCAATGATGCTGGCGGACCTGGATGCAGGTGAGGCTGTGGACAAACCTAATAGATGGGAGGAGGATGTGTGGGCATGCACTAGCATACACTGGTCCGCATAGTGGCCCCGTGACATCCTTGGACAATGACATGAGTGGGGAGTGAGTGGGCACTGCATGTGGGACATGGGCAAACGTCTGACGAACACTTAATAGACAGCCAGGTGAACACCCACCTGGTGGGTACTAATGCGGGCTGTTGTCTCATTTATTTTCACCCTCTGTCACACATTTACCACATAGTAGCTAGCCCTACTATGGATCAGATATTCATGAGAACAGCATCCACCAATATATATGTTGATTTGTCACCTTTTCACCATTTGAGAAAGTGATTTCTAAAAGTACCCCAAGGGTGCATGCCTCTATTCATTCAAGTCAATAACGAAACTCCCATTGACTTTAATGGTGGAAGATTGTCCTGACAGTGTTTAGCATTAGCACTAGTGCTTGTGGTTTTTGTCGACGACCTTCACCTGGAGGTGGACAAGGGGAATTCTATCTTGTTGATCTTATTAGATCTTTCTGTGGACTTTGATACAGTTGATCACGAGGTGTTGTAGGCACAACTGCGGGATCTGGCAGGGGTGTGCGGGACTGTTCTTGAGTGGTTCCACTCTTTCCTGACAGGGAGGTCCCAACAGGTGGTGATGGGCAATTTCTCATTGTCTCCTCAAGATCTTCCCTGTGGTGTCATGCAGGATTCTATTCTGTCCTCCCTCTTGTTCAATGTGTATCTGAGGCCGCTGGGTGAGGTCATTCAAAGGTTTGGGGTGAGATGTCATCAATATGCCGATGACACTCACCTCTACCTTTCTTTTTCATCCAACCCAGGTCCTTCAGTCTTGGTGCTTACGCAATGCCTGGCTGCTTTTGGGGACTGCTCTCAGTCGTGAACTGGCTGAAGCTTAATCTTGACAAGACTGAAGTGATGATTGACTGTTCTTCTGACTTGGAGGGGATTTAGACACCTGTCATTCATGGGATCTGGCCCGCTCTGGTCACTCAGGTTCGCAGCCTTGGAGTGCTTTTGTATCCCTTGCTGCACCTGAATTATCCGGTTGCGGCAGTGGCCAGGAGCACTTTCCACCAACTCCATTTGGTGAGGAGGCTGCAACCTTTTCTTTCTGATTCAGATCTGGCCACTGTCGTCCATGCTTTCACCACCTCAAGGCTAGATTACTGCAATGTGCTCTACGTGGGGCTGCTGTTGATATTTATTTATTTATTTATTTATTTTAAAAAATTATATCCCACCCCTCCTACCACAGGCAGTCTGGCGCAGCTAACAAAGTCAATCAAATAAAATACAATAAGACATATAAAAAACATCAAATACCAATAATAACAATAAAAATGAGGAGCGAGAAAAAAAACCAACACCCCACCCCACCACCCCATCCACCCTCACCCTTCTCCCTCGCCAAACACCTAATGTAACAGCCAGGTCTTACAATTCTGACGGAAAACTGGGAGGTCTGAGGCCAGACAGGTCCCCACCGAGAGGGAATTCCAGAGGCGAGGCGCAGCCACCAAGAATGTCCTGTCCTGCGTAGCCCCCTGGGAAACCTGAGGGGCCTCCAACAGGGCGCCCCCAGATGACCACAGGGGCCAGTCCAGAACCCAGGGAGTGAGGTGGTCTTTCAAATAGTCAGGCCCCAGACCATGTAAGGCTTTATAGGTCAAAACCAACACTTTGAATCGGGCCCGGAAGACTATTGGCAGCCAGTGCAGAGATCGGAGCACTGGTGTAATGTGCTCCCTGCAGCCCAGTCCCACCAGGAGCCGGGCCTCCGCATTCTGCACCAGCTGCAGCTTCCGAGCCATCACCATAGGTAGCCCCACGTAGAGCACATTGCAGTAGTCTAACCAAGAGGTGATAAAAGCATGGATGATTGTGGCCAGATCCGGAACTGAAACCAGCAGCCGAAGCCGCTGCACCAGATGTAACTGGCGGAAGGCACTCCTCGCCACAGCCTCCACCTGGACATTCAGACAGAGCTACGTATCAAGGAGTACCCCCAGGTTCCGCACCTGGAAAGTCAATGGAGGACAAATCCCCTCAACCGAGAGAGCCGTCACCTCCATCAACTTACCCACTAGCATCACCTATGTCTTGTCAGGATTCAGTCTCAGTCGATTAGCCCTCATCCAGTCCCCCACAGCTGCCAAACACCGTGTAAGCACCGAGGCAGCCAGGCCTGGGTCAGTTGAAAATGAGACGTACAGTTGGGTGTCATCTGCATACTGATGACACCTCATCCCGTACCCTCTGATCACCTCGCCGAGCGGCTGCATGTACACGTTGAACAGGAGAGGGGACAAGACAGATGACTGTTTGGAAGCTGCAGCTGGTGCAGCATGTGGTGGCTCGGCTCCTTTCAGGGACGAGTCACCAGGAGCACATTGCACCACTGCTCCAGAGTCGGCACTGGCTGCCTATAGCTTTCTGGGCACAATTCAAGGTGATGGTTTTGACCTATAAAGTCCTAAACGATCTGGGTCCCATATAGCTGAAATACCACCTATCCTACCATGTCCCTTTGCGGCCCCTACAGTCAGACGGGGGCACCCTCCTACACGTTCCATCTGTGACCCTTGTCTGTGGGGCGTGGATGGTGGGAGAGCATTCTCAGTTGCTGCCCCTGGGTTGTGGAACTCCCTTCCACAGGAGGTTAACTTGAGCCTGAGCCTGACTATCTTCTGGAGGTGGTGCAAAACCTTTTGGTAAGGTATTTGGCAGGCGGGGATAGGTGAGGTTTGGCTGGGTTTCCAGGTGGTGTTGGGGGCGAACAGGAGGGTTTGAGGGGGAGGGTACTTTTTGTATTAATTTTAATGTTTTTAATTGTTTTTTATGGATTGTGAGCTGCCCTGAGCCTTATGGGAAGGGTGGCATAGAATAAATAAATAAATAAACAGAAGATCATGCCCTTACTCGAAAATTAACCCAAACCATTAGAGACAGCTTTATTGTCTAATAAAATTCTGCTCAAGCTTTTGTACCAAACTGGTTTCCTTTCTCAAAACAAATTCTATATTATTTCTCCTCTTTGTAGAACCACTGCCTCTCAAAAGTCACTGTCTCTCAAAACCCACTAATTATTTCTCCAACCTGTTCTGTCAGTCAGGTCAACAACTATTCTTGGGCGGGGGTGTGTGTGTTTTAGGTAAACATTGCCAGCATATTGCAAAGAGGTAACAAGTTAAATGATTAATTGGAAGTAACAGTCATATTTTGGTGAGTAAATATGCAGGTATTTAAGGAAATATTTCTGTGACCATTCTGCAATCCAGATTTAGTCCTGAGTTGGATGTGTACAACCCTAGTGTCTTCAGATTACACCCTCCTTTACACATTTGCAATCTCTTGGTCCTCAGTGGTTTTATGCAGGTCTACCTGGCATTTAGTAAGCCACTCTACTGATAACATGCACAAAGAAATAGAACTTTATTAATGGTGTTGTCTCTGTAGGACGACTAACAGAAACAGTCAACATTTTTGGCAGAAACCTGGCAGCAATGAGCAGCTCTGACTGACACACAGAAGTGTAGAGACAGTAAGGTTGCTGTGTTGGTCCCAAATATAGACAATAGGGAAAAGTAGTACAGTGATATCTTTTATTGGACTAATAAAATATGCTGTGGTGTTTTTTTTCAGTGTAAGAGCCAGTGTAGTGTAGTGGTTAAAAGCGCAGTACTTTGACAGGTAGTAGGAGGCCCCTGGTTCAAGTTTCACCTTAGCCATGAACTCACTGGGTGACCTTGGACCAGTCACATATCTTTCAGGCTACCCTACCTCACAGAGTTGTTGTGAGGATTAAGAGTATTAAGAGTTGAGTTAATTAGTTGTTAATGTTAAACTTAGGGTGTTTTCAGATGTGACAGGAACGCTGCTAACCACACTGAACCACAGTGGATCCGGTGTGGTGACAGCGATCCCGTGCATGTCTATTTGATCTTGGCAAGATGTTCACCACAGTGAACACCCGGCCGGGATCAAATTGACCACAGTTCTGGAGGTGAGGCCGGCCTCACCTCCAGAACTGTGGTTAGTTTGGCCATGATCTGGGATGGGTCTGGGAATGGCCGCGGGTAACAACTGTTACACAGCCCCATCCCGGAATCAGGTTCCAACCACAGCATGGGATCGGGTGTGACAGCCTGATTGGCCGCTGTGCCTGCCCATCTCCCCAAGGGTGGGAGGCCATGGAATCACAGGGGGGCTGAGCGGCCACACGTCGCACCGCACAGCCCCGCCCCCTCCCCGATTTCCCACTGTGATCAGGCCGACACATCTAAAGGACGACTGGCCTGATCACAGACCAGGATCTGGAAAAGATCCCGGTCCGGGTTTCAGTGTGTAAATTACCCTTAATAAGCTAAAGACTTGTAAGCCACCGTAAACCATGGGGATAGGATGGGTAGGATTAAACAATCTAAATAAAGCTTGCATATCTCCACCAACTGTAGTTGGACTAATAAAAGATATCACTGTACTACTTTGTCTCTACTGACACACAGAAGGAAAAAGTCTGTGTTCCTTTGTAGGCACCTTTGGGAACAGAACTGTAATTTAATGTTGTCTCTAACTATTTCTGCTTGTAGCTATTCAGTAAAGAATGGAGAGTCCTTCCTATCTTATGTTTGCCATTACAATGTTGACCGTATTCTATACTCTCACTGCCTGAAAGATATCATAATAGCTCCAAAACTCCTAAGCACAACTCCCAACTGCTTAATACTTAGGATGAGCTCAAAATACAGCATCCCCTTTGAGTCTTAGCCAGAGGAGGCCAAATTGTCAGTTCTCAACTACAGATGCATCCAATTGTTACCTTTGCAACTTCAGGATATCTTCAACTAAAACATCCTATGGCTGTAGTTCTTAATTTCGTAATGCCCTCACCTAGTAAACTGCATGACACTCACTTTTATCTCTTTCTAAAGAATGAAAGGCTGATTTGACTCTACTGAGAATTGAACCTGTAGTTCCAGAGTGTCTGTTTTTAGCTCAAATGTACAGAACATATTTTCTTATTACACCGCACAAAGGACATTCCAAAAACTCTACATTCTGAGAGAATATTTGTCTCATCAGATCATTGTTTTGGTCTCCCACATTGTAGTGAACTGAGCTACCATTTTCTTTTTTGTATCTATCATGAAAGTCCTTTCTTTTCCTATTTCATCCTCTGCAACTTCATCGTCAGCCACTTCATTATCTTCATTATAATCACTGTCAGAAACAGGAAGCATCAAAGACTTCCACTAACATCTTCCTAAATCCAAACCTTCTGAGTTTCTATAAGACACTAGTGATTCTACATACTAGAGCTAAGCTCAAGCCGTGAAATATCAAGAGCATAATTCTTGCAACTTTTGGAGTATCATAAAATCTTACTGTGCATATCATCCAGCCTGTTATGATGTTGCTTCTGTCTTTTGATATGGCAATCAACAAACGTTTATACCCACATGTATAAAATACATGAATAAAAGATGAAAGACATAAATACAACTACACAGTATAAAAAGATCTGATTCATATGAGCATTTAGTCTATAAAGTATCCCCCCCCCATCACCCTGCCAAGTCCATCCAATCAAAGACAAAATCCAGTTCAAGGAGTGACTTCATCAATTTTCCCCTGTTCTATGATTCATCACAGCTTCATTAAATAAAGTTCACTTTTTTAATCACAAGGTGATTTATAGTGATATGAGATGTTACTAATCAAAAAGTACTCTCAAACTTTTGGGAAGCCATGACCTTTTAACTGAAAAGGTAGCAGCACTATCAGAGATAGCATATATATAAAGTCAAACGTTTGGGTAGATAATTACTCAGAGACTGAACTGGACTCTTAACCCTCCCAGAATAACCTGCAGCACAATCCTTTCCTCCAGACTCATTTAGGGTGGGAAGTTATATACAATCAATGAGCCAACAGGTTCATTACTGTACAAAAGAGTATGGGAAGGAGGAGATCGTTTACTTGACACTACTGAGACCTCACCTAGAATATTGTATTCGGTTTTGGGCACCACAAGGCAAGAAGGCTGTTGACAAGTTGGAGACGATTCACAGGACAGTAGCCAAGATGAGCAACAGACTAGAATGAAAGCCGTGTAAGGAAAGGCTGGAAGAACTGGGTAAAGTTAGACTACAGAAAAGATGACTAAAGACAAATATGAAAACGGTTTTTGAATATCATGGCACCGCTTGGCACTTACCCCGTGGTGTTCCTTAATGATGATCCTGAGGCACAGCCCAGGATAAGCACCGCCACAGCCTGTGCAAACCCTAGGTTGGGTCTGGGGTAACATCTGGTGGGTTTTTTAGACATGACTGCCCCACAGGTGTCCACACAGGTCAAAGCGTGGACACGCATGTTATCATCACGTTTGAAAACACCCCTAGTCAGTTCAGTCTGGCTAAGGAGAAGAGCAGCTATATCAGAAGGGTGGTGATGAAGGCCTACTCTGTGTAGGCTATTTACAGACCACTTTTGACAGCCTATAGGTATGTGCTATGGTCAAAGTCTTAGGGTATTTTCAGACAAGACACTCTCTACCCACTACCCATCACCCACACATTATTCATGTTGCAGGGCTGCAGTGTTGCCCTATGGGTGTCCTGTAACACGTATAGCAGGTGGGGTGTATCTTGTCTGAAAATGTCCTTCGTTAGGATCTCCTTGCTAGGAAAGGTTATTTCTTTTTAAGAAATGGCTAGTTGCTGCCTTGTTTAGAGTCATAATGAGTCTTAATGGGGAATCCTCACTATTGTTGCAGAATCTCTATATTTTGAGGTATGGAATGCTCCAACAAATTGCACTATAGGGATGGGCGAATACGGTTCGGAAGTTCGGAGTTTGGCCCGAACTCGGCCTGTTCAGATGACCGAACGCAAACACGAACCTGAACATGAACATACCGAACAGAACAGAACACCAAACGGCGAAATGGCCAAACAGTTCGGTCAGTTCGGATTGTGTTCGAGTGAGTTCAGGTGGCAAAAAAAGGTTCACTGTAAGGTGACAGGGAGGGATAGTACTAGTCACTGAGGAGCAGACTTCCAGGCACCAGGGGTGGAGAGGCTTGCAAGAAATGAAACTATCTGCCTCCCCCCTTCCCAACACCTTCCTGTTCCTGAACAGCAGGCGTTGAGTAGGATTATTAGATTGCTTTAAGTTTCATTTCAGTTTTGTACTGAAATGAAACTTAAACCTTAAACTGAAACCTTGTGTTTGTGATT
>QEPC01003948.1:871380-909326 GCA_003113815.1 Sphenodon punctatus
TGGTCAAGGCCAGCAGTATAGCTGAGTTTAAAAGAGGTTTGGACAAGTTTCTGGAAGATAGTTCCATTAGCAGCTATTAGCCAGATAGTATTGGGGAACAAAACCCTTTACTGTCGGAAGTCTGGGAATGACCCACAGGGAATGGATAGCATGGTGACCTGTTGGGTGCTTCTCCCAGTCCCCCGTGACTGGCCACTGTTGGAGGCAGGATACTGGGCTCGATGGACCATTGGTCTGACCCAGTATGGCACTTCTTATGTTCTTATGTTCTTAATACTTCAATTAGATTTGTTGTTCTTTCTTTTTCCTACTGGTGCCACTCTGGGTGTGGTTAGCCAGACACTGTAAAAATCTGCATAGTCTGAGGCTGTTTTTAGATGGACCCGCCTCCTGGCTGGGTCTGTGTGCATTGTGTGCAGCACCAGCACACTTTTGGTGAGTGGAGGCATTTACACAGCAGGGAATGGGTGTGCGCCTACACCCATGCCCACCCATGCCCCTGCATGGAGGAATCGAGAAAAACATGGGATTTTCGCAGCAGCGCGCCTACACTCATGCCATATCCAGATGGACGCCCAGTTCCGTGGGGGATGGGTGGACCCACGTGGGAGCATCCCATCTAAAAATGACCAAAATCCTTTTATTCTTCTTCAGCCATGGATGGAAATTCTGCTGTCAACCCAGACTGAACCTGCCCAGTGCCCACTGTTCCCACAGATTTTGGATTTTTTCACAAGTGCACATGCTTAGCTTAGCTACAGGTGAGAAGAGAAACCTGCAGGACTGCCTCACCACCCGGGTCCTGGATCGGCCTCTGCGGTTGGCCGGGGGCACCCTCCTTGAGGTCCCCTGGGTATCCCAGGTGTCGACTATGAGGAGGACGTTCTTGGTGGCTACACTGTGGATGTGGAACTCCCTCCCATTGGAGGTCCACCTGACCTTAGACCTCCCCTCTTTCCATAGACAGCATAAGACCTGGCTGTTCCACCAAACCTTTGATGAGGGAGACAGGTGATGGGTGGGGAAATCAGGCAGGGTTTTTTCTGCCTAGGTTATTCAAATTCAAATTATTTATTATTGCGTAGCCGTTGGCCATAGCAAAACCAGACAAAAGAGAACACGTCAAAATAAAACAATATAAAACACTTAAATATACAAAAACCATAACAGTATCTCGTTGGACAAAGAACAAAGTAAATTAAATTATGGAACTCAATATTGGGCATCTACAGAGCCCCTAGTCATTTAGGGGCCTGCTAGCCAAAAATCTTCCTCTGATCTGAAAAACATCTATTAAAAAAGACATTGCAGCATGGATAATTTCGGGCTTGCTATCTGCCAGGAAGAATCTCACAAGTTCCCGAGGGGATCTACCTGGCAGTTTGTCCATAAACTTAGCCAGCCAGAGAACCCTTGAAGAGTCATAGAGATGGCAATCACAGAATATATGCTCGACAGATTCGGTCAAAAGCTGATCATAAGGGCAGAGTCTCAGCTGGAAAGGCAGTCCACCATACCTCCTCTCCAAAACTCGGGAGGCTAAAGCATTGCACCTAGCCTGTAGAAACAAATGGATTTTTTTATATGAGCAGGAAAATAGGAGGTGGATCAGCTGGCACCATCAGTTTCAGACTAAACTCACATTGTATTGTATATATTTTATTGTATCAGCAAATTTGCTATCACAAAATAAAGAACGATAAAATAAATAAAATATTCTCCCAATACTCTACCAATACAAAAGAAGGTAGAGCAGGGATCCTCTATACAGATAAACAATAAACCTCTATATGTCGATGTTACAGTAAAAAAGCAAATCTGGAAGATAATTAAACAAGCAAATGTCGATCCTTAGCCCTTAGAGTTTAATCCGTTATGAGTTTTCAGCTTGCAGTTCTCTAATCTCCTTCTCCACTAACAGTAGAAACATTGCTACTGATTTAATATCTGACAACTCTGTTAAAGCAAGTAGTAGTTCCATTTTTTATTAGTTTCTAGTTCGTTACCCTCAAAAAACAGATCTAACCAAATTTTCCTAAGGATGGTATATTGCGGGCATTCACAAACCACATGCGTCAGCGACTCAATAGCCTGCGGGCAGACTTTACAGAGCCTTTTGTCCCATGGAATACCTTCTCTTCTACCTCTTACTTGGGCAGTTTCAAAAAGATTGAAACCAAGTAACATCCACATTCTTCTAAGCCTAGGGTCTAGCAGCTGATCGAGATAAACCTCTAGATCTATCAAAGTTTTAACCCTCCAATCTAGCTTCCGCCCCCTTCATTCTACTGAAACTGCTCTCGCTAAGATCACCAACGATCTTCTGGTGGCTAAATCTAAACGTCTCTATTCCATTCTTGTCCTCCTTGATCTCTCTGCTGCCTTCGATACTGTTGACCACTCACTCTTGCTGGATTCCCTTCACTCCCTTGGCTTTTGTGGCTCTGTCCATAACTGGTTCTCCTCCTACCTCTCTGACCGCTCCTTTAATGTGTCTCTCTCCAACTCCGCCTCCTCCTCCTTCCCCCTCTCAGTTGGTGTTCCTCAAGGCTCTGTTCTTGGCCCTCTCCTCTTCTCGATCTATACCTCATCCTTAGGCAAACTCATTGCCTCCCATGGCTTCCAATACCACCTCTATGCTGATGACACTCAACTCTATCTCTCTACTCCCTCTCTCTCTCCCTCTGTTCAAGCTCGTCTCATCAACTGTCTCTCTGACATCTCTACCTGGATGTCTCAACGTCAACTCAAACTCAACATGGCTAAAACTGAACTCCTTATCTTCCCCCCTCATCCTTCCTCTCCTTCCTCACTGTCAATAACTATTGATGGAGTCACCATCCTGCCTGTCCCCCAAGCCCGTAGCCTAGGCTTCATCTTTGACTCAGCCCTTTCTTTTAAACCCTACATTGACTCTGTTGCTAAATCCTGTCGCTTCTCCCTCCATAACATTGCTAAGATTCGCCCTTTTCTCTCTGTCTCGTCTGCCAAAACTCTTGTTCATGCTCTGGTCATCTCTCGCCTCGATTACTGTAACCTCCTTCTCACTGGCCTTCCCCGGTCTCACCTTTCTCCCCTCATCTCTGTCCAAAACTCTGCTGCCAGGGTCATCTACCTCGCCAGTCGCTTCGACCATGTGCAGCCCCTCCTCTCTTCGCTTCACTGGCTTCCCCTTCCTGAACGAATCCTGCACAAGCTCCTAGTCTTCACCTATAAAGCTCTTCACAACCTTGCTCCCCCCTACCTCTCTGCACTTATCGCCCTCCATACTCCAGCCCGTGCACTTCGCTCCTCCTCTGTCCCTTCTCTCACCCTTCCACGCCTTCCCTGCTCCCCTAAGCGCCTTCGTCCCTTCTCACTTGCTGCCCCCCATGCCTGGAACTCCCTCCCTGTCCACATCCGCCTTGCCCCCTCCCTTCATACCTTCAAATCTCTCCTTAAAACTCACCTCTTTCGCTCTGCTCTGTCTGACTCTTTATCCTGCTGAGCCACTATTCCTATACCTACGATCGGTTTACCCTTATCCTTGCAACATGGACCTGCCTGCTGTCATTCTCATCGTAACCAAGCCAAGTACGTGCACTTGAGACCTCGCATCTTCATGAATGTTAGACCCCTTGTCTCTCCCTCTGTTCCCCTTCCTAAGTCTCTCCCCCAGCTCCTGTCTCTCAGATTGTAAGCCCTAGGGGCAGGGACCGTGTCTTTTTTATTACTTTGTAAAGTGCCAGGTACACTGCTGGCGCTATATAAATGTTTGTTAATAATAAATAATAATAATAATAATAACCACGGGATAATATGCTGTAATCCGATTTACTTTGAGCAGTTCTAGATCAGAATAATGAACCAATGACTTACACGCAGAAATAATGGCAAAATCCTCCTGTCTACTTAGATCGAAAAATCTTCCAGAAATCTCCACCTTGGCGGAGATCCTTTAACAGCAACTCAGGGGGAGGGAGGTCCGAGGAGCAGATTTTAGTTACGATTGCCTTGCTCCAAAAGCTCTTATAAGGGTCCTCTCATAGGTAGAAAAAAAGGCCGGCATTCACATGTTGCACTGAGTTAATACGGAGCCATAAAGCAGCAGCTTGCTTCCAAGGCACTGTGCTCCAGGGAAACTAACCAGTTTCCAATTGGACGGCAGCAGAAGGGACACAATTAGGGATTTGCAACAGCGCACGCAAAAAACTTGCCTGCAGGACATCTAAGTCCTGTGGTCGCTGAATGGCCCAGATAGCAGCCCCATAAAGAAGTTGGGCCTTGGTCTTTGCTTCCAACATCCTAAGGACTGGGACCAGAAAACCACAAGTTCTCTTACAAAAAAAGTGCAACAAGGCGGAAATACATCCCTTGGCCTGAGCAGTGGCCAGATTTTTATGGTGGGTCCACCGGAGAGAGGCCTGAAACAAAATGCCAAGGTACTTATATGTAAAAACCTGGGGGACATCTAAGTCCTGTGGTCGCTGAATGGCCCAGATAGCAGCCCCATAAAGAAGTTGGGCCTTGGTCTTTGCTTCCAACATCCTAAGGACTGGGACCAGAAAACCACAAGTTCTCTTACAAAAAAAGTGCAACAAGGCGGAAATACATCCCTTGGCCTGAGCAGTGGCCAGATTTTTATGGTGGGTCCACCGGAGAGAGGCCTGAAACAAAATGCCAAGGTACTTATATGTAAAAACCTGGGCGATATCTAGTCCATTTATCTGCCACCGATATGTTTTTTCCCCTTCCCAAAGACTAACACCTTAGTTTTACGATGGTTCACACACAACCTATTGGATTCACAGAAATGACCCAGGGCAGTCAGCTGCCTCTGTAAGCCCACCCTAGTCTGGGAAAGGACCACTTCATCATCTGCGTACAAAAGACATCCTAATGGGTGTGTACCTAACATAGGCGGGAAAAAGGAGCTTCTTGACATTGTCGGAACCAGGTCATTTATGAAAAAATTAAATAGGGCTGGGGCTAGCACACAGCCCTGCTGCACCTCAGAGTGAACACCTAGACGATGAGAAAACTGCCCAGACCAGTCCACACAAACAGTCAGGGTGGAATCGGAGTGCAGTACTTTGATAAGACCAAGAAGGTGCCTGTTGATTAAGGTGTTTTCTAACTTGATCCAAAGTAAGGATCTATCGATGGAATCGAAGGCTGCCTTAAAGTCGACAAAAGCACAAAATAAATTGCGGTTTTGCCTGACATACTTCTCCCCCCAAAATGAAAGGATTACACAATGGTCAATGCAGAGATGGTAGTCTTTGACAATAGAGGCTATCCTGCATACAGGAGCCAATCACAGATAGTTCCCAAAACTTGCCTTGGAGCGGAAAGCGGCAGCCTAGCTACTTCTGGACTGTTCTCCCCCACTCCACACTGGCCGTAGGCAGCGGTGGCTTTTAAGGACCAGCTTCCTCCGGCCACAGCAGGTAACAATGATGAGCCCTGCACACTCCATCTCTGCATGAGCGGGGCCGGGCGATGTGTTCACTGATCTTTGGGAAACTGATTGGATGGATTTGGAGTGTTCAGGGCTCATCATTGTTACCTGCTGTGGCCGGAGGAAGCTGGTCCTTAAAAGCCCCCACTGCCTACGCAAGCGCCGTAGGCACGCGCCGTGGTCTGGACACGTAAGGGCTGCGCGTGCAAGGGCGCGCCCTTGTGCACATGGCCTTAGGCATGGGCCAAGGGCGCCAGCGGTTGTTATTGAACTCGGTGGCCTGACCACATATAAAGCATGGCCAATAACAAAAGATTGCGGGCCAAAGCTGCAGATATGTCTCCCCCAGTTCCTGCTCTGGCTAAGCAGAGCAAGATAGACTGTTTCCTCCACCAAGTCCCCATGGTAGCTCCTAACACTGGAAGCCAACACCAAGTTGGAACCGATTTTCACCTCTGGGAACCGATTTTCACCTCTTAAATCCTTGCAAGATTCCAATATAACTTTCTCTAATGATCAGCTTGTGGATCTTCCTTCAGCTGTTGATCCCGATAAACCGAGCCACAAGGCTTTGAGTATGGTAGCAGGTACGAACCTCCTGCCAAATGACCTTTTTACAGATTTTTTGTCTGATCATGTAGCCCTGACAACCGAGACTTTGCAATTTATGTTTGTCCAGTTGAATCAGCTGAATGAGAAAGTGGACTCTTTAACTTTGCATAGTGGACGTATTGATCTTTCATTAGGTATCCCAGGGGAACTTCGGCTGCCTCGGAAGTCTCCCGAGCCCCGCCCCCCCCCTCCCCCAGGGCGCTGAGCCTCTGACTAAGAGAGTTATTCCATCTACTTTTCTTCCTCACCTAGCTTCCCCCTTAGTTTCCTGCTCACAGAGACCTGAGGTTTTTGGGTTCCTCCAGTATAATTTGATTTTTATTATTCTTCCTTTACCTGGAGTTTGTTTTCCCCATTGGGATACCCCACTGGGTACTGCAGAGCATTTAAGAGTTTTGTTAAATAAGCCTGTAACCAGACATGACATTGTCTTTGTAGATCTTATGGTTAAGTCCAAGGCTAGGCAGTTGGTTAATGTTAAGTTTAAATTTTCCAAATTAGTTTCTTTAGTCTTTGAGAATTGAGCTCTTTTGAGCAGGAACGCAATATATATCTCTAGAGCTTATGAATCAGAAGCTGGTGATCTGTGTATGCAGGATACAGTTATGCCCTTGAAAAGAATTTCCCTGGGCACCAATCCAGCCCAGATAACTTCAGCGCTTCACTCTGTACTCAGGGTAGCTGGGAATGCTCGTGAGCCGTCTAAGAGCCCTCCCCAAAGGAATGTTTCCAAAGCTCATGGAATGGAGGCAGATCTTCTTCTAAACTCCCACTTAACCATTCCAGGGATTCAAACCCCGCCACCCCCCTCTTTTAAGAAGGTGGATGGGTCTTCCTCCATGACATCATCCCAAGGGAACTTAATTGTAAGACTGAATTTGATGCATAAACAACTGGGAGAACTAAGGACCCAAAATAATCCTTTTGGTTTGGCTCTGGGTCCCCTTAAAGCTCGAGATGAGGGTTATATGATTAAGGAGCTGTAGCCCCTAGGGTCCCTACCCCTTTCATCTATTAATCTGTCTCCTATAGGGAGAGGTGCCCGTGGGACGATGAGCGATGCCGGGGAGGGCCTGTTGTTTAGTTTTCCATTGGGACCGAGTAAGCAGATACACCCAGTTGATTTCAACCCCTTTATGGCTGCGTGAAGTTCCTCCTCCCCAGTTTTGCCTTCCCACTATAGGGTAAGGCTGAGGGGGGATAGTGCGTCTTGGGCTACCAATTCCATCTCGCAACCCCAGGTGCAGATTATCAGTTCTCACTCTTCATTGGATTCCCCCACCTTGGTTGAATTAGCTCCAGGGGTCACGACTGCACCTGTATCTTTGCCTGATCCAGTGGATAAGCAAAGACACCAACCTCGCAAGCCTCTGGAGTATTTAATTGAAAGCTGGAATATCGCTGGTTGGAAGTCTCGCCAGATGAATAGGGACTTCTATAGGTTCATCGAGGGATTTGATGTTATACTTTTCCAGGAAACCTGGTGTTTGGATGATTTTATCTGTGATGGCTTTAATCTATATTGTGTGAAGGCATCCCCTCCAGCGTCTCTGGGTAGACCTAGTGGGGGTCTGACACTATTAGTCCCAGTAGCCCGTAATATGAAAGCGGAATTTGTTTCATCGTACAAATCTAATTTTGCTATTTTCCACTGTGTATTTCCATCAGGCATGTGACTATTGATCAGTAATGTTTATCTCCCTCCATTTGCCTCCCCTTTTACTCTCAAGATTTATGGGAGGCGGTTATTTATTTTTCATTAGAATCTGAGGTCTTTTCCATCTTCTCCACTTATAATAGATGGAGACTCTAACACTAGAACGGGTAATCCAGCTGAACTATCCGTTCCCCCTCATCTTGATGATTCAGAAATCCAATCTTGCATTGAACCCAGACATTTGCGAGATCGGGTGGTCGGCCCTGATGTGCAATTTATGTGACAGGTTGGAGTTGGTGATCTTGAACGGCCGATTGAGGGGAGATTCTGCGGGGAATTTTACCTTCCACTCTTGGCAAGGTTCAAGTGTTGTTGATTATTTTATATCCTCTATAAACTTCATGCAAAATATTTCCAAATTTCAAATTACCCTGAGAATTGAGTCAGATCATTTTCCATTGATAGTTTCAGTCTTAGCCCCTATCTTAGGGAGTTCTCCCCGAAAGGATAATTTGCCCACTGTATCTTATTATGCGCGTGTAAAATGGTCTGAAAAGGTAAAATTGGCATTTTCTAGTTTCATGCTCCAAGATGATGTGTGCTGCTGTCAGGGAATTAAGTCTCAAGGAAAGCATATTTTAACCCATCATGACAACCTTTTGGCCATGTTATTTCCCCTTATGACAAACCAGAGGTCAGGCAACTCCCCGGGGGCACAATCTGTTTGGTTTGATGGCAAGTGTCATACTTTGAGAACTAGCCTCCGGAGAATTGTTAGGTCCTTGAGGTCTATTCCCTCGCGGGCTCTTCGAGAACAATTCCAGACCAACAGGTCCCAGTACCGGAAGTTGCTGGCTGTGAAGAAGCGCAAGTTTCAACAAAAGAAATGGGCCTTATTATTTAATGCAGCCAACTCTGCAGACTCACAGAAATTTTGAGGGCTCATTCGCAAGACAAATGTTGGGGGTAAACTCCCGGGGCTTTTTGTTGTTCCTCCAGAAGTTTGGGAGAATTATTACAAGGACCTTTTCTCTAAGCATTCCCCTATTGGACATACCATCATGATCCTTCCGAAAGATTGTTTTCAGGCTTGGCAACCTGTATCTCCTGAGGATATATTGGACCGTATTTCTCAGCTCAAAGTGGGGAAGGCTCCTGGGGATGATTTTGTTACTTCTGAGCATTTGAAGTTTGCCCCTAATTGGTGGACGGCAATACTTGCCCCTCTTTTTACAGCCATCAACAAGGCAGGAGAGATCCCCAGCTCTTGGCTGAATAGTATAATGATAGGGAAACTGTACGCAAGATTTCTATTAACTAAATTACAACAATGGCTAGATTCTAATAACATAATGGAACCCGAACAGACGAGGTTCCAAAAGGGCAAGTCAACTTTAGATCATGTGATTGTTCTTACTGCCATATTCAATAAATATGTTGCTCGTTGTAATAATCTTTACCTTTGCTTTGTTGATCTACGTATGGCCTTTGACTCCGTGTGTAGGGCATGGCTATGGGCTAAACTAAGTACATCCTCATTAGATCCATGGCTGCTGTTTCTGCTGGTGAAGCTGCATAGTGATAATTCCCTGCAAATTTGGTATAACTATGCTCGTAGCCCGTCCAGGAAAGTTCAGGTTCTGTCAGGAGTCAGGCAGGGATGTATCCTGCCTTATTTAATCGATACTTAAATTATGTGATATCGTTTTTAAAGTCTAGTGACACACATGCGCCTGTCGTCGGCATCAGGAAAATTCCAGCTCTCCTGTATGCCGACGACACGGTACTGATTTCTCAAACGATGGTAGGCCTGAGATGAGCTATGAACCAGTTTGGGGCTTATTGCATTAAGGAGACCTTAGCAATTAATTTCAGAAAGACAAAGGTGATGATAATGGGCAACTCTAGGGTCCACAAAAGCCATCGCTGGACCATTGGTACTAGCCCAATTGTGCAAGTATCATCATATAGGTATTTGGGAGTGATTCTATCTTCCACTGGTAGATGGAACCTCCACCTGGAAGTGGTAAAATCCCAAGCCAGGCGTACCGTTGTGGCAATAACCAGCTTTTTTTTTTTTTGGCAACGGGGGTAAGTTGGTTTTGCCAGCCCTCCGTTTATTTAAGGCCAAAGTAATTCCTCAGGTTTTATATGCCTTCCCAGGTTGGGGTATTTCTTACCTGAATAAACTAGAAGTGGTTCAAAATGGTTTTCTTGTTTCTATTCTAGGGGTCCCTAAGGGTACCCCCCAGGTAATTTTAAGGGCTGAAACCCTTTGTTCTACGGTTAGGCAGGCTGCCTTGTGAACGCTGCTTAAATATTGGATTAGGATCTCTCTTTATCCTCTCCAGAACAGGTCCCTTCTTAGTTTAGTATATACCCATGGCCTTCTGAACTTTTGGGAAGTAGCGGTTGAGCTGGAAGTTCACAAACTGGGATTCTCTAAGGATTTTCTTACAAGGGCAGGCCCTGAGGGTGCTGTGTCTCTCATTCTCAAGAGACTAGGTGTCCAGGAACTCCAGATCGAGAGTTCCCTTCTGAAAGAGCAGAGAACTGCCCCCACTTATTTTCCTCCGGACCCTTTTAATGCCAAAGTTAGTTATCTATTCATCTGGTCAAACGCAAATGCAAGGCTGGAGTTGACTAAGCTTAGATGCAGTACATATGCGTCGGCTATCCTAGAGGGCTGGTATGCTGGGATCCCTAGGGATAACCAGTATTGTATTCTTTGTGAACTTCATGAATCTGACTCACTTTCCCATATTTTTTTCCGGTGTCCTGCATTTGCTGATTTGAGGAGCAAATACTTGGGTATTCCATCTCTCATTGCTCATGATGATTGTACTAATTCTTTATTACAGGAATTTCTTAGCCCAACTGATTCAGTAGTGACGTGAGCAGTGGCTTCTTTTGGTATTGCCGCTGCTCGGAAACGTGTAAAACTCTTTTCTTATTAAGAATGAAGCCAGAAAATAGAATTTCAGTGCTGTAACAAGCATGGCTGTGCTGTCCTGGGTTGGCCAAATTTTACATGTTTATATTGTTCTCATTTGTTGCCTTGTTTGCATTGCTTCCAGTGTATTTGTATTGTACTGTATTGTTTTGTTCCGTTGTTGTCTATATTGTAATAGCCATGGCTACACAATAAATTCAAATTCAACAACGGTCAATGGTCAAGTGGCCTTTTTGAAATCCCACTTGCTCAGGACAAATAATCAAGTTTTGGGTCAACCATGAAGGTCTGGGTTATTTTAATGTTTTATACTTTGGGATCTTATGTGTTTTTATTATGTTGTTAGCTGCCCCGAGATGCATAAGCAGGAGGGGGTGACATAAAAATGTGGATAAATAAATAAATAAATCAGGGAGCATACTAAGCAGATGAGGAGCTAGGGAAAGCCTGATGGAATGCTTTCAGGAGGGATCTGAAGGTTGTGAGGGAGTGAAGAATGTGTTTAAGCTGCTGAAAGGCAGATTTTTGTGAAATGCTAGGAAAAACGTCCTAGTTATAGGAACAGTTGGCAATGGAGTAGATTGCCTAGGGAGTAGTTGTACAATCTTGTTTCCTGGCTGGACAAGCATCTGTCTGCAATGCTATAAATGCAGGGTATCCTGCCTTGAAGCAGGCGGTTGGATTAGGTGATGCTTGAGGTCCCTTCCAACCCTACAACATAATTCAATGATGTGCCAAAGATAAAAGCACTGTGGATGGAAGTTAAACAAGCTATCAGCTAAGGAATGAAGGGGGGGGAAAAAAATTGAGTTGGAAGTGCAACAAATCTTAATGCGAAGTCTTCAACCTGTCTTCATGTACAGCAGAAAAAGTTATATTGTAGTATGTATGTATGTATTAACTTTATTGTGAAGCAACAGCTATTGCAAGAAAAGAAACCAAAAATGAGAGCAATACACATAAAACCAAAATCCCCCTAGCTCCAAGACATATAAAGAGCCAGTTGTGCATTAATACAGGTACAAATTATATAAAAATACATAGTCCCCACTACCTATGCCCGCTACTGCCTACACAAGGCCACCAAGGCTTCTATAACAGAGCCTGCTTGCAGAGATGCCATTTTTTAATGCTATTCCAGAGGAATTTGGCCACTACTTTGGTCATATTTGCGGATATGTCAGCCAATAACAGACACATATCGCTCGATCTTCCCGGATAATTACAAATGACAGGATATATCCACAAATTATGAGCGCTCTCATATAGCTTACAGTCCAATAAAACATGCATTATTGACTCAGTTTCATTCCTGTTACATATGCATACACACTGTTCCAAGGGCACCCCCTCAAAGCATCTGCTCAATAGTGCCAAAGGGAGGGCGTTAAACCTGGCACATGCCAGCACTCTCATCCATACCATACAAGCTTTCCAGGTAAGGCATCAATCTAGTCAGTTGGTTTATAAAGCATAATGATCTGATCTGATCCCAGCTATATCCAATTGGCGCTCATTAGGAATGGGCGAACAGAACTGAGTTCGGAAATTCAGTTCGGTTCGGAAGTTCGGTTCAGTCAACCGAACTATTCAAGTTTGGTCCGAACTCTGAACTTCCGAACAAAGTTTGGAAATTCAAATCCCATTGAACTAAATGGAATATTATCTTTTAGGGATGGACAAACAGAGCCGAGTTCGGAAATTCGGTTCAGTTCGGTTTGAAAATCGAGTTCGGTTCAGAAGTTCGGTTCGGTCGACCGAACTGGTCGAGTTCAGTCCGAACTCCGAACTTCCGAACCATGTTTGCCCATCCCTAGCGCTCATCATCCAGTATTCTTTGTTTCAGCATAATCCTAGCTGCCTTATATCCCAAAGAGAGAATAGCCTCTACTGAAAAGCCCAACATACGAACTTTTAGCTCAATTTTTGATCTCCATGAATTTGCAGTTATCTAAAAAAGCTAATTGGACCAGAGGATGAGCCATCTGAAAGAGGCATTTAAACCAGTAAGAGATTATACCAATTAACGTTCTGACAGTCACCATAGGTATCCCACATTCCACTCTCAGAATGTTGTTTGGCACACAACACGGAACAGCAAGCAGCTTCCTAAGAAACTTAGACTGAACCAATTCAAAGCTCAGGGTCTTGTCAGTAGCCCAAACTGCCACCCCATACACAAGTTGAGAGATGCTTTTGGCCTCAAATACTCTCAGGGCCGGTGTCACTAAATACGCCCCTTATATTGTAGTAAACAGTATCCTCCCTCAAAGTGCCAACCTGCCCTTTTAGCAAGCCCAATGGCTGTTCCTAAACTTTTGAGTTTAAAGCTAAATTCTGAGACTTTCATTAAACCAAATTATCTGTTTATCAAAGAAAAATACATGGAAACCAAGTGGTAGGCCACAAATAGCTAAAGGGGAAGCTGATTTACTTAATGATGTGATTAGAAAATAATTAAATGCCCTAAAGAGACTCAGGCAAAGTGTATGACAAACGTTTCCTTCTCAATCTGTTTAAAAGAATGTTTTGTGATTTTGAATTTTCCCTTTTCTGAATGGCCACAGTGCTATGGTTTATTGAAACAGCAAAAAGGAGTGGCCCTACTGCCATTAAACACAAATGGCAAAAACCCTGACTTCAATGAGTGTAAGGTTCAACCTAGAATGCTGAGAGAATAAGAATCGGAACTGTGTAGCATGCATGTTTATAATCTTATGCTGGACATATCTGCCTTTGGGCAATTGTTGCATGATCTAAGTTGCTGAACAAAGATAAAATGGTGTGAAAACTCCTCCTTACAGTCACTGCAATGAAAGTTCACCTTCACGTGGATGACATTTTTTTTTTCCTTTGACTTTCTATTTTTCTTACCCTTATAAAGATAGTGTCACCTATTCTCAGGCTGCCAAATCAATAAGGGCCTTGCTTGAGATCTATACAGAAGAGGCCTGCCAGATCAACACTGATACTGGTATTTCTTCTCACAGGAAATCTTAACGTGAATAAAGATTAAAACAAAAAACAGAGACAGATCTAAACTCATTGAAGAGGAGGAGAAGGAATTACCTTGTAAATCTGCTTCCCTGAAGATATCTTTGAGGCAAAATTCTCACTGCTAGGCCTTGAGCACTCACTCTCTCTACTCTACATTATAAAACCAGCAATGAAACCCCAAGGGCAGCAGTATTGTATTGAGGACTGGACAGTGAGGCCCTGCTAGAACCTCAGGAAGGTAGAACAATCACAAATATTGAAACAGAAGTGAAAAAACCCACATCAGACATAAATTCCCCTTCCAAATCTGAGAAGTAGGTGAGCAACTTTAATAGAAAAAATGTCCTTTCCCGAATATCACTCACTTGGATATTGCCAAGCTGGAGAGAGGAGAACAAAGGAGAACAACAAGAACGATAAAAAGGATGGCGGGAAAACCTAGGAGAAGAAAAGATTTTATGCTAAATTAAAATTAGGAAGAATTTTATAACTACCAGACCAGTATGGCAGTGGAATAGTTTGCCAAGGGCAGTTGTGGAGGCCCCAGCACTGGAGGAGGCCTTTAAAAATAGATTAGACAGACATGTCTCAAGGATGATGTAGGAACTGTGGACCCTGCTTAATTGTACAAGAATGGAATAGAGAACCTTTGTGGTTCCTTCCAACTCTGTGATTGTGTGATTCTATGAAATAAACCTACTCATCATCATCGAACCTGGGGGAAAAAAACATATTTGAAATGTCAGAGTTAGGGATGGGCAAACGCAGTTCGGAAGTTCAGAGTCCAGACCGAACTCGGTCTGTTCAGTCAACCGAACCGAACTTCTGAACCGAACTCAAATTTCAAACCAAACCAAACCAAACCGAATTTCCAAACTCCATTCTGTTCGCCCATCCCTACTGGCAACACACACCAAAAAAACTGGTTTTGAATGGCCGAACTTGGTTCGGAAGTTCGAATTCGACCGAACTTCCGAACCGAACTCGAATTTCAAACCTAACCGAACCGAATTTCCAAACTTGAATTTCAAACCAAACTGAACCGAACCAAATTTCCGAACTCCGTTCTGTTCACCCATCCCTAGTCAGAGTTATTAACTCTCTGGTCTTGATGGTAAGAAGACTAAAGGCACAGTCCACTGGCTACTTATCAGTGCTAGCACAAGTGAATAAGACTTCATCCAGATGAAGACGTGCCTTTTCAGATGCCGGTAGTGGAGGGATGTGGCAGTTTCAGCTGGGGCCATTGTAAAATGGTGTCCCTACATTCAGTACTAAGTGTGAATGCTTAGGTGCCACCAAACAACCTTCTCCAAGGCACCAGTGCTAGGAAGAAAGCAGTATAGTTTTCCCATCTGTGACAGTCTAATTCACTAGCTCTCTTTCTCACCAATACTTTCTACTGATGGACTTCCCTTTCTCCCGTAGTCCTCACTCTTCCAAAGTTCCCCATTGGTTGCTAAGACATATTATACCATCTATGGAGAAATTAATACCATGCTGTCAAATTCCTGTTGACCAGATGCACCCACTATTGGGTAGCAACTCAAAACATGGCTACTCGATAGCTGGTACAACAGCTATGGTGGGGGAAGAGGGTTTACTGTGAGCATCAGCAGCAGCTTACTGCAAGCAACAGTAGGGCCATACTGCTGTTGCTATTGATGGAAGTGGAGGTTAGGGGATGGGGGTGTTGTGCAAGAATGCGGTGAATGAGGAGGTGGGGGAGATGGTGTCCGGTTGTAGGATATTTTATTTTTTATATATTTTGGTTGGTTTTTCCTTGTATTTTATATATTGTAAGCTGCTCTGAGCCACCGTTGGTGAGAAGGGTGGGGTAAAAATTAAAATAATAAATAATAAATATGAATAAATATTGTTTCTGTGTCCCGTTCCTACCAATTTCAACTACCAACACCAATAGACCTAAGATCCTGCCATCACCAACGCCTCTTCCAGGGATTTGCCACTCCAGTTGCCACCACTGTTGCTCTCAGCATGATCTGCTTCCTCCCACCAGGTCCCCAAAGCATTACCAGATATTACCCTACCTACTTGTAAGTGTATGCCATGGGGAAAATCCTGTAGCAAACAAATAAAAGGCTTGGTTCCGTCAGAAACATGCATAGCAAAGATGTGCATTTGTGATCTTGACAAATGGCCAGAGATAGGCACTGTCCACCTGTGTCTATCTTTGCCTCTTTGGTGTTCAGTCATAATTATGTCTACACCATTTCAGTTTTTCACTAACCATGTTAGCACCCACTGTCTTCTCAGTTTCCATGGTATAACATATCTGCAGTACAGTTCACCTGTGCCTATCTCTGCCTCAGTTTTTCACTAACCTTGTTCCTGACCCAAGTCCGGTACATCACTCCCTTCTGGGAGTGCTGCTTTCTAACTACCTGGCAAAGTCAGGAAGTTGCTGCAAATACTCATAGATACTGTGTGTAACAGGGCCCTGCCCTCAGGGGCTAAGTGCCCATAGGAGCCACACCCAGAACTGGATCCAAACACTTGGGGTTGAGTTCACACCACTTGCTTTATCTGTGCCAAACACCACCAGCATATATACAAAGTCCCATACAGAGTCCTTCTACCCAGGCAACACCTCTGGCTAGGCTTGGAGTCCAGCCAGAACACCCCTCGGTCTCCCAGTGTCCAAGGTCTCTTCCCAAGTCCTTAATCACAGACCAGCAAGGACAGGTGGCTAAACAATGCTCCTTTGTTGGCTTCAGACACCTTGTCCTCCACTCTGGTAGCTCTCGGGAACAGCAATCCAGCTCCTCCAGAGCTTTTCTGGCTCTCCAAGTCTCTCTGTTCTCCAGTCCTCTGCACCACACTGAGCGAAGCTGCACTCAGCCCCTACTCAAGTCTCTTGCATCTTGCACAGTTATCAGCCAACTCCCAGCAGCCAGCCTCACAGCCAGCTTCACAACAGCCCTGGCTCAACAGCTTCCAACAGTTTCCAGCTCTGGTTTTTGCTGTTTGGGCTGACTTCTTTCACGCCCTTGCCTAGCTGCCCTCATTAGTGGCCATTTTGGCTCTGAGCTGGGCACCATATTTATTTATTTATTTATTTATTTATAAATATTTGTTACCCGCCCCCTCATGCCTACAGTATCTCGGGGCAGCGAGATAAAAACACACAACATAATACACACAACATAAAAACACACAATAATAAAATTCATTAAAACGATATTTTAAAATACAACCCCCTCAACATAAAACTTTTCAAAAATCCCCCTCCTACCCCACCCTCCCCTCCGAAGGCCTGGGCAAGCAGCCAGGTCTTGCAGGCTCGCCAAAATGCCAACAGACCTGGGGCCAGATGGGCTTCCTCCGGGAGGGAATTCCAGAGCCTCAGCCCAGGCACCAAGAATGCCCTCTCCATTGTGGCCCCCTGCTTTACACAGGGACCTCCAAAAAGGTGCCCCCTGTGGACCACAGGGATCACTCTGAGGCGCGGAGGGTGAGGCGGTCCCCAAGGTATGAGGGCCCAGACCGTACAGGACTTTATAGATCAACACTAACACCTTGAATCAGGCTCGGTACGCTATAGGCAACCAGTACAGAGTACAGAGCACCGGTGTTATGTGCTCCTGCCTTCCCATCCCCGTAAGGAGACGGGCTGCCGCATTCTGCACCAGCTGCAGCCTCCAAACCAGAAATCTTGACTCTCTTGAAGGGCCAGCAGCTCCACACCAGTCTGCCCTGCTACACTGTGCACTTCTGGAAGAACAGAATGCAAAGTGCAAAATAATCATTCTATTAAACCCAAAGTTTGAAGGGCTCTGACATCTCACAAGCCAAAGTTGACTCACAAACCTGAGGCAGTTGGAACGCCGGTGTTATCTGACTCACACTCAAGACGACCGATTGCACCATAGAGCATTTTTTAGGACCTATGCCATGTTAGTGCAGGCAGAAAAGTAACACTTGGTTGCTGCCGTCATAGCACCAGCAGAGCTGTTCCGGGTGGTGAGGGGTCAGGTTAGTCCAGCCTGTCTCCACCTGGAACCGGATTCATCCAGATCCTGCTGTGACATGTTTTTAGTGTACTTTGCAGGTAAAATCATTCGCATTGAACCTGACTTCAACTCCACCACTTTGGAGACAGTGGCAGAGCCAGAGGTTAGGAATGCTCTGTCTGATCTGCGTTTTTGGGATGAGTTTCATTGGTGACACCTGCCAATGTGGTGAATGTGCTGGGGTCTGTTCGGGCTATGACTTGTGAATTAGATCCGTGCTCGTCCTGGTTGGTGAAGACCAACAGGGAGACATTGGGGCCAGTGCTGGTGGGGGTAGTCAACACCTCCTTATGGGAGGGTAGGGTGCCGGACTGCCTCAAGGGGGCTGTGCCCAGTCTCAAGAAACCATCACTTGACATGGATGCACCAGTGAATTACCAGCCTGTCTCTAACCTTCCCTTTTTAGGGAAGGTTATTGAGTGGATGGTGGCACATCAGCTGCAGGCGCATCTAGATTGCATCAGTTTTCTTGATCCCTCGCAGTCTGGCTTTTGTCCAGGTTATGGCATGGAGACTGTGCTTGTGGCATTGGTTGATGACCTCCTTGTTGAACTAGATAAGGGCCATACGATCCTGCTGGTTCTACTGGATCTATCAGCAGCTTTTGATACTGCGAATCATGAGATATTGGTGACTTGCCTGCGGGCCTGGAAGGGGTGGACAGCACCGTTTTACAGTGGTTCCGGTTCTATCTAGCAAATAGATCTCAATGGGTGGTTGAAGGGGACTGTACATCGTCCCCTGGGGGCCTTCCGAGTGGGATCCCACAGGGTTCCATTCTGTCTCCTCGCTTATTCAATGTGTATATGTGCCGCTTGGGGACGTCATTCACAGTTGGGGGATTCGTTGTCATCAATATGCAGATGACACCCAACTGTAACTTTCTTTTTCAATTGATCCAGGCCCTGCAGTCCCATTGGTGTTTGGCTGCTGTGGGGGACTGAATGAGGTCATGCTGATTGAAGCTGAATCCTGACAAGACAGAAGTGATGCTGGTGGGCAGGGCCAGTGGCCTGGGGGAGGAGAAAAAAACATAAGGGGGGGGTCCACCCTCTGTTGGTTTCTCATGTGCAGAGCCTGGTCATACTCCTGGATGTGCAGCTGCGCCTGGATTTGCAAGTGTCAGCTGTGGCCTGGGGCGCCTTTCACCAGTTAAACCTGGTAAGATGGCTCTGTCCATATGTCTCAGACTTTGATCTCGCCACTGTCATCTATGCATTTGTCACCTCGAGACTGGACTACTGTAACACAGTCTACTTGGGGCGGCTGCCCATGGAGACAGTCTGTAGAATGCGGTGGCCCACCTGTTTACTGGGATGGGCCGCCGGGAGCACGTTATGCGGGTACCATGAGAGCTGCACTAGCTGCCTATAGTGTTCCGGGCCCAATTCAAGGGGCTGATTTTGACCTTTAAAGCCCTATACATTCTGCGCCTCACTTACCTCAGGGACCGCCTCACTTCCTGGGCCTCTGGGCAGCCCCAGCGGTTGTCAAGAAGCACCCTCCTTGAGATCCCCCATTATCAGCGGGTTCAGATTCACAAGCAGGCCCCCCCACCCTTAACTTCTGTCAGGCTGTTAGAGTTCGTACTAGTTTTCAAAGTGACCCTTGGGAGGAAAAAGGTACCCAAACTCTGATTTAGGTCAATAAGCTTAGCATGCGTTTTTTTTTCTTGTCCTGTATACAGTCTTTCATTTAGAATCTAAGTGCACAAATTATTTATTTGCTGTACAAAAAAATAAATCTGTGGTTCATTCACTTTACCTTGACATTGCTGTAGCCAGAAAACTAAAATCATCAGTATCAACAATTCCATTAACTTTGCATCTGTTCAAAATACAATCTCTGAACAGATCTTTCGTTAACGAGAAACTTTGGTAAAATTTGAGACAGTGTTTCAATTTTCAGTCTCTTTTTTTTAGTTGCTGTTCAGATCTAAAGTTAGATAGCAGTTGGTAATCCTAGACC
This sequence comes from Sphenodon punctatus, assembly GCA_003113815.1. Taxonomy (NCBI): domain Eukaryota; kingdom Metazoa; phylum Chordata; class Lepidosauria; order Sphenodontia; family Sphenodontidae; genus Sphenodon; species Sphenodon punctatus. The sequence continues at coordinate 891,042 of QEPC01003948.1, forward strand.
ACATACTATACAGTAGCTGCATGAAAGTGATTAGCAATGTCCCTAACTGACGTTTGTCCATAGCACAAAAACCATCAGACATTTTCACATGATTGGCTCTCTTGCTCCAGCAGTCTTCTTACACTCTAACAGCTTGTTCAATTCCCCCTCTGCTGCAATTCTAAGATTACAGTTCTATGACACCCTTTGAGCCTGAAAACGTCATTACAAGAGAATTTCCTTATTAATGGAAATTGACTTGAGCAACAAAATAGGTTGTTCCCTATTTTGATTCAATCTTCTATAAAAAATGCTGCAAAATTCTAAATTGGGATCCAGAGTGCCAGTTCCTGATGCAGAAAGAAAACACAGAGCCATGGCGAAAGGGGGCAAAACCATGGACAAACAAATGAAGGCGCCAGAAGATGGTAGCAAACAATGGCCATATTGTTTGGAGTTATGTAGCCCATGAAGAGATAAACAAGCCCTTCCATCCTGACAAAAAGACAAATTATGCAGATGTTTAAACAGTCATATACATGCATAATCATGCATTATTTTGAATCCAGATTTGTAAAACCTCAGTATCGGGATTTTACAAATCTGGTTTCAAAATAATGCTCCAGCCACTGTTTCCAATGACAGGCGCAACTCAATGCCACCTGCATGAGTTTTCTAAAAGTGGATTATTTAAATCCATGAGCATTGTGCCACATCTATGGCCTATGCCACATCTATTACACAGACACTCTAACACCGATAAAATGGGTGTTGCCTTTTATTATACATGGTACAGGGTAATACTGCAGCCCTGCAACATGGGCCCTTTTCACACGAGATGCCTCCACCCAGTTTCGCTGGGTGGAGGCGTCTGTGTAAACACTATTTGCACTGGGTGGGGTGCATTTCTCTGGGTGGAGATGGGTGGAGGCCTCTGTGTAAACATCGTGGGGGTTGGGTGTAGGTGTGTGCATGCTCCCACACAACACCCATCTCCACCCACCCACCCATCCACAGAGCAACCAACTCCAATGCCGATTGCTCCATGGATGGGGGGTGGAGATGGGTGTTGCGTGGGAGCACACACACACCTACACCCAACGCCCACGGTGTTTACACAGAAACCTGCACCCAGTAAAACTGGGTGGAGGCAGCTCATGTGAAAAGGGCCCATGTTGCAGGGCTGCAGGGTTGCCCTGTACCATGTATAATAAAATGTAACACCCATTTTTTTGGTGTTAGAGTGTCTGTGTAAAAAGGGCCATAGACTCCAGTTGAATGAAACAAAAGGGGAGAGAGATTTAGTGGTGGCTGTGGGTAACTCTACAAAGGGTGTTTTCAAACATGACGCTAACCCCAGTTTAACCACACTTGAACCTTTCTTATACATATTGCAGGGCTGTGTTGGTGCCCTATGCATCCCTGCAACATGCATAAGAAATGTTTAAGTGTGGTTAAACAGGGGGTTAATGTCATGTCTGAAAACACCCAAAGAGACAGGGGATGCCAAATTAATAACCCACATTTCCTAGCTGAGAGTAATACAGGCAAAGTTCTTTATGTGAATGTCATTTTCAAGGATAGGAATATCAACACTACAAACTCTAGTCTCAGAAAAATAAGATGGAGAATTCTCATGCCAGCGAAGCAATCAGAGAGATCTTTTCTTATCTTGCTTGCACTCCACATAACTCAGATTTGTGTGTAGTTTAAATGGAAAAAAAAGTGTCACAATTCATCTTCCATTTAAACCCACATCGATGTCTTTAGTCTCTGGCCTAGCATGTGGAGCCCTTCTCTGTAAAGCTGTCAGGTAAGTGAAGGAATTCATATGTCTTAAGTGACAAGAGAAGAAAACTTGTTCATCATTTTAAAATATCAGAGGTTACAAACAGTACAGATCATTAGGTCATCTTATCAATTTCCCTGCCAGTAGAAGATGGCTCCTCAACCATGAGACCGTCTGTGTCTACCTTTAACTGCTACAAGTGACAGTTTCCAACCTAAGCTATACACACACACACACACTTCCCTCCAAGGTAGTTCTTAACATTAGTGGTAGTTACACAATCATTAGTTTCGTGGTCCCGAGCAACTTTAAAATGTACAAGTGAAACCTAAGCAGCTGATTGTGTAACTACCACTGATCCGGACAATTCTGCACCATCATTGGTATTGTTATGGACCCCCTGGAAATGGGGATCTGGTCTGCCCCAACCCCTGGGAATGTAATTCCCTGTTGGGATTCATCCCCCTGGATTCTAACTCATTTTATAGAGCCATCAGCCACGCCTGTCAACCTCATGTCTTATAACAATGGTTCAGGCCAGGCGAAGCCAAGTTCTGGCTGGGCAGTGTTGAGCACTTGGTGGGACAGTTTCAGTCTTGACAGAGAGTGAAGAGCTACAGTCTAGCTGGAAGTTGCATGCTAGAGTTCTAGGGGGCAGGAGGCTACAAAGAGACAGTCTTCTGGGGAACCCCTGGGGTGCTGGACCACAAAGGTTCAGCAAAATAGGGATGTGCGAACACAGTTCAGAAGTTCGGAGTTCAGCCCGAACTCGGCCTGTTCGGACGACCGAACCGAACTTCCGAACCGAACGTTCAAACTTCCAAACAGTTCGGAAAAGTTCGGATGAGTTTGGATGAGTTCGGGGGCGGGAAAAACGTGACTTTGGGCAGGAAAAACGTGACTGGAAGGGGGAGGCAGCTGAGTAGCAGACTTCCTGGCACCAGGGGTAGACACAATGGGTGGTTTTAGAGCCAAAAATACCGATACCGAAAAAATTTCGGTTTTGGTATCAATAGCGCTATTTTTGGATGTTTGGCCGAACCAAACTGCGCAGAAACAAACAGCCGAACACAAAACTCAGGTTTCAAACCGAACGACTGAACGTCCGAACATCCGAACGGCGTTCTGTTCACACATCCCTACAACAAAACCTGCCCAAAGGAGCTGGCAGCTTCTCCTCAACTTATACATTTGTAAATAAATGAACTCTTATTTCACAAAGTAAGTCTCCAGTTTCTCTCTCCTGCCAAAGGGACACCGACCCAGCAAGGCTTCCCTGGAGCCTCCCACTGCTCAGCAAAGTGGGGCGAGCAACAGTATCATGAGTCAAGTAGATGGTGTGCAATGCCAGTGATGCTAGTGTAGCTTTACACCTTTTTCTCAAGTGCATATTAATTAACCATTATCACTGAGGCATCTCCCATTCTGCTGGTGCAAGTCAGTAAAGCCACACCTGGGAGACAAGGGTTCAAATCCTGTAAAATGGGAATGATAATACCTCACTGGGCTGCTGTGAGGATAAGGATTGCAAAGCACTTTGAACACTGAAAGAGCTATGATTTTTTCTCAATTTAGTATCACTATTTTATTTTTAATCCCCCCCTACCCAAATTTCGATGCCAAATGCCCTTAAGTATTCTAACCATGCAACCCCATTTTGGACAGTCATTTGACTGAGTAGTGAAGAATCTGTATTCTCTTTCCAGGTGTGGGTAAGAGTCAAACACCGCTAAAGTTAAAGACCAGTAACTTAAAGAATTCAAAAAAGTACTTAATGGAATTTCAGCTGAATAATGTTCTAGTACAAACTTCACTTCCTCCCCCCCCTAAAAAAGTTGTGTTTTTCAAAAAATAAAAAAACTCTTTCAGTTCAGCCCATAATTGCAAATGTCCAGGTTTGACACATCCCATTAATGTGTATTTTTAAACTCTGAAGCCATTTTGTGTGCAAATACTGTAGAAACTAAAATTCTTTGGTTCAGTGGCTTTGATGTTTGTTCTATTGGTTAAATACCCAAAACTTAAATTATACCTATCCCTGACTCTTTTTTTTTTGTATTTTAATAGAACAAAGGAGATACAATATCATTTATAGAGACTTCCCCTAATGAGTAAGGTAGTGAGGACAGAAAGGTTTAGCTTGACGTTCGGTAAAAGTCAGTTTTGTTCAAATGCAGACAGTGGGTGGAAACAGACATGATGGCTGCGTGGCAGCAGACTGACCAGGTCAGAAAGCTGCAGCAGAGACGGTCTGGACTGAGTCAGGCCACATAACAAATATATCCACAGTCGGGCCACTGGGGAGATGCATGAATATGCAGCTAGACCTGCCCCCACACTGCACCCAGAACTGTGCCCCCTACCATGACGGGTAGCCATTGTGACCAATGATGGCCAGCCATGGCACCCGGCCATAGCAGACCCAATCCAGACTGTGTCTGCCAGGCCACATCAGAGGTCATAGTCCACGGTGACCCTTGTTGGTCCGATCAGCCAGATCTCAGCCCAGACTATGACCTGGGTTGAGAGCCGGACCAACATCTGGTGGTGCCCGCACAAATGTGCAGATGTGGTCTGGTGCAAAGTGGTCAAAGCAGGCCACAGCGGACCAACATCACATCTGGTTTTCCCAGTGATTTTATCACATTTACATTTGTCTGTTAGTTTATTTACTGAAGAAATATTAGTTCATTTTTAAGGGCTAAATAAAGTAGCTAAGTCAAAGTTTATGAAAAGTAAATTGCCTCCCAAAGTAACAACTGGCGTCAACTACAACAGCGTAGCAGGTTGCAGCAGTAACCAGGAGCGCTTTTCACCAGGTCCACCTTGTGAGAAGGCGGTGGCCCTTTCTTTCTGACTCAGATCTTGCCTACATCACCCATGCCTTCATAACCTCAAGTCTAGATTACTGTAACATGCTTTATGTGGGGCTGCCCTTGGTGACTGTTTGGAAGCTGCAGCTTCTGCAGAATACAGTGGCCTGTGGCCTGGCTCCTTTCAGGGTTGGGTCATGATCAGCACATCACACCTGTGCTTTGAAGTCTTTAGTGACTACCAATAGCTTCCCGGGCACAATTCAAGGTGTTGGTTTTGATCTTTAAAGCCCTAAATTGTCTGGGTCCCATATATCTGAAACACCACCTCTCCTATCATGCTCCATGATGATCCCTGCAGTCGGCCAAAAGAACCCTCTTGCGGGTACCACCTGCCAATCTTGTTTATACGACAAGGGCATTCAGATGGGCATTCTCGGTTGCTACTAGGGGTGCGCAGAAGGCACCCCTACCATTTTCATTTACTAAACCCCTTTGTCTTCAGTTGGTATTCTAAATTACCCTGTTTGGAAAAGTGAGTGCATGCACCATGCGCAGAATAGCCCTAATGGCCACTTTGTGCATGCACAGTGATTTATTTATTTATTTATTTATTTTTAAAACAAAAACAGATGAAAGCAAATAATAATTGTTCTCTTATTCATCCTGTAGCAGGGAGCAGTCCTGGGAGGCTGCTGTCCCTTTAAGAAGGGGACTGCATGGGTCAGCCAGCGGGCTGAGCATGCATAGGGGCATGGCAGAGCCAGCCCCATAGCTTGGAACCAGCCTGTGAAGGGAACAGCCTGGGAGACCCTGAGTCAGAGTGTGTGGGACACTGGCCTTTAAGGCTGAAAAAGAAGCCTGGCCACGCCCACTCTGCTGGATAGAAGAGGAGGCAAGGCAGAGCGAAAGCAGTCTCTGCCTGGGAGCTGAAGGGGCCACATCTCCCTAACAAAGTCGAGCCACTCTACACTCTCCAGGGTGCTGAAGACTGGAGAACCAGTGTGGAACCAGATACTGAGGCGAGGCTGTGCCCAGGAGGGAGCCTTGTGCCTGGGGAAGGCTTGGCCAGAGCCTGGGGTTTTGAGGCCTGGCTAAATGGACAAGGAGGGGTTGGTGTTGTGTTGCTCCTGAGCCTGTGAGAGACTGACCTGGACCTACAGGGTGTAGGCGACTGAGCTGGCAGCCCCAGGGATTATGGACACTATGTCTAATAAAGACTAGGATGTGATACCATCTGGAATGGTGTGGCGTGGGGTCCTATAGGAGGGTACCCCCTTCCTCAAAGGGGGATTCAGCCAAGACTGAGGGCTAAATAGGCATGGCAGAGCTAATTCCCCTAGAGACACCCCAGTGCTCCCGTGTGGCCCTGGGAAGACACACACACACACACACCGCTACACATCCATTTTCAGATGGGGCTCCATTCATTTTCATTTAATTACTAAAGAAACAAAAACGTATTGCATACCCCTTGAACCTAATCACGCTTCGTGAAGTCGGGACAGGAGGAGGTCCAGAAGTGTGGTGAATGTTCACCATGGCAGGGGTGAAGGTCTGAAGGGAAAACCCCTGCCGCGGTGGAAGGAAATGACCACTGGCAGTGGTGACAGCACGTAGCGCCTGCCAGGCAACCAACAACAAGTGGCACACAGAGGGAGATTTAAAGGGCAGGCAGCAGTAGGGGAACATGGCGGAGCAGTCAATGGAGGGGAGGGTGGAGGAAACAGAGAGCAGAGGATGGAGTGAGAGGGCGAGGAGGAGGTGCAGCAGCAGCAGCGATGAGACTGGAGATAAGGCTTTTTGTTTACAAACAGCTCCTCCCCATGTGCCGATCAGAAGGTTGTTGCCTTGTAAAAAAGGTTCTTCGAGATGGCTCCAAACATTCTCATGACTGGGTTGTGCATGCTCACCCTGTTCAAATAATAGCCACATGATAGTCCCAAGCTCCTCTAGTATAAAAAGTGTGCTCCCCCTCAGACTGACAGTTCCTTCCAACCCTTTCTAAAAACAGAAGGAAAACATTCTATGCGAGGCTGGAAGGGTGGGTATATGTAAGAATGTTCTGAGCCATCTCAAAGAACCTTATTTACAAGGTAGCAACCTTCTGTTCTTCTTCAAGTGGCTGCTCACATGCTATTTTTACTAAATACGACCGTGCCTGTGTGATCAGGTATTGTTAATAGCATGCAGCTATTTTGATGTGGCCCAGAGGTTTTTTATGTTTGAAATATGTGAACGGGAACATGGCCGGATGCGGCTTCTGCCGGGGGCTGTGGCAATGCCCCGCTATGTGCACCTGCTGTTGTTGCCACCTGCTATGTGCACCTGCTGTTGTTTCCACCCCCGCCCCCGATGGGAGCCCCTGTAGCCGGGTTCAGGACGCTCCAGGCCCATCTGACAGCCGGCTGCCTCCTCAGCACCTTCCTTCCGCCTGTGGCCTGGGTGCTCGCGCCAACGCCTGCTGCCTCTTTGGGACAGCTGGACCCCCTGTGACCCGGCTCCGCCCACCTGCCTGTTGCCCTCTCACCTGGAACCTGCTGCCCCATGCCCCGTGCCCTGGCCCCGCGCACTCCCGTGCTGTCTGTCTCTGCGCCGGGCCGGTGCTGCTTGTGTCCTCAATAAACACCCTTTGTGCTTCACTGTGCCTTGTGTTGCCTCCTGTGTCCTTGGGCTGCTGGGTCCCCCTTCCCCTTGGCCGCTGGGCTCCTGCCCCCTCCCCCTCCTGGTGGGCTGGCCGTGCCGGCCCCTTGCCACCCCCCCTCCTCCCATGCACCCGACCCAGCGGGAGGTTCCCTGTTCCCCCCTGGTGTGTGCCTCCCTCTGCCCCCCTGCTCGGCTCCCCTTTGTTGTGTGGGTGTGCTGCTTCATTTGTGTGTGCGCTTCTCATTTTGAAGTGTGCGCACCTTCCGTGCTGCGGCCGCTGTTTGTGAGCGCTGCAGCTCCCTCCACCCCCTCCCTTCATGTTTCCCTTCCCTGGGCGGGGCCCTCCACCATCTTTGGCTTCGTTTGCCCTCCGGCACCCATGTTTGCGTCCATGTAACCCTGTGGGGCTCCCACCTCGGTTCTCGCCACTACCTCACGTCTGTTGGGTTCCCCCGGCCCATGTTCTCTCTGGTTGGCCTGTCACATCTGTTGGGGCCATGCGTCTCACCCCGACCTGCGGTGAAGCCATTCACACCGGGGTGGGATTCACTGTGCTGGATTTCACCGCGTCACTTCTGAAATCACCCACAGTCACGCTGACACTCACTCTCACAATAAACTCAGACAAGGGGGAAGCAAGGACAAGGTCAAGATCAGGGGGTGAGGACAAGGGCAATGACAGGACAAGCCAACAGTAAGACAAGAACAAAGACCAAGACAAAACAAGGGCAAAGGCAAAGGCAAACAAAGTCACACTTAGCTTTCTTGGGCCAGCTTCTCAGGCTCTGATTACCGGTGCTGTGTGTCTCGCAGCGCTTGTGTTTGTAGTCCAGACTCCACCCCCTGACATGCCTGGAGCCATGTGGAATGCCGCACGGGCTCTAGTGATGACCTCACACCGCGTGAGGTTGAAGGCTGGGGATCCATTGAATTGGCGTTGTACTCAGTTACTTTAGCAACTGGACGCGGCAGCACAGCTGTCTGTGGTTCTGTGGCAATTTCAAGTGGTGGCGGCAGCACTTCTTAAATGGGGACGAGGGGGCGGCGGTTTCCTGTGGCCCTCTGGAACCTCGCAACCTTCCCCAAGGATGCCCCTGATGGCGGGGGCTGACACCTGGAAAGCTATTGGGCAGCCAGTGCAGATTCTAGAGCAGTGGTTAATGTGCTTCTGGCAACCCACCCCCGATAGAAGACGGGCCTCCACATTCTCCACCAACTGAAGCTTCCGAACAGTCATCAAGGGCAGTCCCATATAGAACACACTGCAGTCGTCTAGCCTCGAGGTTATGGAGGCATGGAAGATAGTGGCCAAATCTAAGTCTGACAAAAAATGGTTGCAGCCTTCTCACCAGCCGAAGTTGGTGAAAAGTACTCCTGGGCACCACAGCAATCTGGCCATCCAGACACAGCAGTGGATCCAAGAGTACCCCAAGACTAAAAACTGAGTGATCAAAGGAGGCTAAATCCCATCAATAACAGGGTTCCCTACCTGCTCCAAGTCACATGGTCAGCCAACCATCATCTAGAGTGATTCTCCCCCAATCATCTTTACACAGGTTAACCGACTTCAGCGCATGGCTGGGATCCATAGAATCCTATGTCCTATGACACATTGCAACACCTTTCTGCACAGTTCAGCTGGGGTCTGGACTCTGCCTTTTCTACTGCATGTTTTACATAATGGCATATTAATACAGTCATTAAATGAAATGCCAATGTCTCACCAACTGTACATGTGGGGAAGAAAACACACTCAAGGAAAAGATACTCTAAGCTATGAAGTGTAACAAAAAAGGCCCATGATAACAGTTTCATCAGGAAATAGCAGACTGGGACATATTAAAATGGGATTATTGTCTCCTTAATCAGACAATGTAGGTAAAGTCCAAAAATATTCCTTATAATCAAAGCTAGCAGGTAGGGTAAGCATTAAGAAATGAGAAGCAAGTCGATAACAGGTAACTAGTAACTTTCCTAATGCTTGACTACTTGGGAAATGAGAAGATTTTCACACTGCAGCCAAAATGTAGCTTTCCTTGGAAGCCCTGGTGAGATCCAATCAAGAGAACAATGCTCCCTGGATACTTGGGGAGTGACTCCTAAACAGAACTTCATTTGGTTAGATGAAGTTCAAACAGCTAAGACTTCAATAAACACATTCACTTTCTAGTTTTGCTGCAATGTAATGAAGAATCTGTGCCATTCAACATGGTCTGAGAATAACTAGTCCTGACTTAGATTTCCAAAAATAGCACTAGGTATATTGCAAGTAAAAAGCCTGGTTTATATAAAATGTTCAGATATGGGTAACACACTTCATAAGCAACCGTCTTGGTTAAATGCTATTTTATTTCCAACTAATTTCAAAAAAAGGTTTGACAGGTTTCCTTTTCCACCAAAGAGCTATTTTCTGCAAACACTTATGCACATGCTTAACACTAGTACCATTAAAGCAGACACATTGAAGTGACTTGGACTATTCACAGTAGTAAAGTTAAGCAGGTGTATACTTTTCATCCAGAATAGGTTACTAGTTTGTTTCATATAATGAAAGTTTGTAACGCCACCGGCGGAAATGAGAGACGGACATGAATTTGTTGGAATTAAATGAGGCAGCACCCTTTATTAACAAACACAGGTATCCCATCAACAAAAGGCTCCAGGGGGCATAGTTCCTAGTGAACTCACCTAGAAGACTCAAGAATACCCTCCCCAGCCCAGGACAGAAGAACATAAGGGGGCTGGAGTTGAAGCTTCCCCCATCCACTGGCCAACGGGTATACTTACCCAAAGATCACCTTCTACCCCTACAGGCAAGGAGGAGAGGAGGAAGCATGAGCCACGATTATGCAGGCCATCCCGCCCAAGTAAAAGGTGTGACACATTGCTCTCTCCAGGGGTGAAATGCCAAGGGACGGCTTGAGCCCACAAGGCCACCCCTTCACCACATCTCAATGGGATGAGTACAAATGCTGTCCTGGACCATCGCATTAACAATTATGCACTGTACCTACTGAGGGTGCTACAACTAAAACACTTGACCACACCATGTTGATTGCCAAAAACAGCAATACAACCGGTGTGTATACACTGTGGTAAAGATGGAAAAGCTCCTAAACCCCTCCATTCCAATCTGAGGTAAGGCGAAAATTCCTTTCCAACCCCAATCAAGGTTGGGTTGCCTCCTGTTTGGTCACCTGCAGAATATACCTCTGCCCACTCCAGGCTGGGGTGGGCTTTAAAGCCCCTGCTGCACTCTGCATCTCACGAGAGCACCTACACCCCGACAGGTGGGAAGCTGAGCTTCTGCTCTTTGGCTCAGCTCCCAACCGTCTGGCTGCCCTCAGAACAGCTCGGGATCCTCCAGAAGTTGTTGGGAACTTCCGACACCTGCCTTGCATGCCTGGCTCTCCTTCTCTTCTGCCCTGGTAAGACAGGGGAGATAGCACAACCCTCGCTTCACTCCTGAGTGGTGGAGCCAAGCTTTGTGCATAAATATGTGACATTAAAATGCTATTAATCTGTGCTGGATTTTCAAAGTTAGGCACATACGTATATGAATTCAACTGGCTTACTTACACAGAGGGTTGATCTTTTTAAATGCGATTGTTACATACCTGTTTTTCAGCAACAAGGAGATGCTACCCCGCATGGCAACCCAGGAGCCACAGATCTGACTGCCCGTCGGAAGGTGGAGCAGCCAAATGCACACTCCCATGAGCCACGGAGCACCCATTCATGGCCACTCACAGAGCACTGTCAGGAAATCTGGAGTGCTCCATGCAGGGCAAGCCAAATGGATGCGTGGCAACAGGCAGCCATGGAGCCCCTGCCCGTATGAAGAGCAGCAATCCGCCATGCCAGCAGACAGGTGCTGTGGGCAGGGGACATAGCCTTTGTAAGTCATAAGCCCTGAAAGGGAGTGCTAAGGAGCCCAGGTTCCCAAGCACTCATGCCCAGGACATGTCACTTACAAAGGCCAGCCCCTCGTGCTTTCCCCTCCTCCATGGTCCGTGGCAGGGGGGAGTATGTGGTGGCAGCCTCAGCCACGAATACGTACACCCCCATTGCCCTGCTCATTTAAAAACCCTCCTTATTGCAAACGGCAAGTAAGCAGGGTTGTAAATGGGTTGGCACAGTTTGAGAATAATTTTGCAAAGCAGGTGTATATGTGCATGTGTGCTGGTATGTTCATTTACAGTTTGAAAACTGCTCCCAAAATCATGTCATAAAAGCGAATGCTAAATCGAAAAATTCAGCACAAAATTGTATGTGAATAAAATCAATAACATTTAGGAGTAAACATAAAAATATTACACCTTAATAATTAATAGTCAGCTTCCCATTTACTATCTGTTTTATGTTATTAATAATAATAATAATAATAATAATTAATAATAATTTTATTTATACAGAGCTCCTCCACCAGATGTATCTCAGAGCACTTTACAACGTTTAAAATACAATGACGTTGATGTCAACGTAATGATCTATTGACTCTGAACTTAGAACTTACAGGGCCCATATTGTGATATCTCTCCTGTACAGTTTCACAATACGGGTACCTATGAACAGGAATTTTGCATGCACTGGGACTCCCATTTGGTAAGGCCCAAGTACATGGGATTGGATTGCAGCTAGGTTGATTTCAATTAGGAAACACCTGTTGACTGTCAGATCTGTTGAGCAATGGAATGGGCGGGAGGGAGGTTGTACTAGAATCTCTTTCGTTAGAGGTTTTCAAAAACCATCTGGACAAGTAGCTGTATATGATGCTGTCTTGGAGGAGGGAGTTAGGCTAGATGATGCTTGAGATCCCTTCCAACCCTACTATTCACACTGAATCATGAATAAAATAATGGTCAAATTAAATTATGAATAAAAATCCTTTTTCATCTACATAAGTTAGGAAAGGCATGGGGGTTTACTTTGTGTCATAAGTTCTTACATAGCAAACAGGTATCTCAGACCAGCTCTGACTTTGCTATAACCACCAAGGAGTTTTAACTAGACTAAATGATAAAATTGTCCAAGAAGATATTTATTTATTTATTTATTTATTTATTTATTTATTTGCGGAATTTGTATCCTGCTCTTTCCCATCACAGGAGGCCCAGAGCAGCTAACAACATAGTATAAATATTATATAAAAACAATTTTAAACACTATAAAACATAAAACATAATTAATCACAAAACACAAACAACCCCCCCCCCCCTCTGCCCTTCCCAACCCCACCCAGCCCTACCCCTCTCCCTCGCCAAATGCCTGATGGAACAGCCAGGTTTTGCAGTCCCTGCGGAAGGCCGGAAGGTCCGAAGCCCGACGTGCCCCCACTGGGAGGGAATTCCAGAGGTGCAGTGCGGCCACCAAGAACACCCTATTCTGCATGGCCTTCCGGGAAACCTGGGGGACCTCCAGCAAGGTGCCCCTGGACAACCACAGGGGCCGATCTAGAACCCGGGGAGTGAGGTGGTCTCACAAATAGGCAGGGCCCAGGCCGTGTAAGGCTTTATAGGTTAAAACCAACACTTTGAATTGGGCCCGGAAGACTATTGGCAGCCAGTGCAGAGATCAGAGCACTGGTGTAATGTGCTCCCTGTGGCCCAACCCCACCAGGAGCCGGGCCGCCGCATTCACCAGCTGCAGCTTCCGAGCCGTCACCATAGGTAGCCCCACGTAGAGTGCGTTGCAGTAGTCTAACTGAGAGGTAATAAAAGCATGGATGATCGTTATCAGGTCCGGAACCGAAAACAGCTGCCGAAGCCACCACACCAGATGTAACTGGCAGAAGGAACTCCTCGCCACAGCCTCCACCTGGAAATCCAGGCGGAGCTGCGCATCGAGGAGCACCCCCAGGTTCCGCACCTGGGATGTCAGCAGATGGCAGACTCCATCAATTGATGGAGCTGTCAACTCCACTGACCTACCCACTAACGTCACCTCCATCTTGTCAGGATTCAGTCATCCCATTACCCTGGCCACATGGAAGCATAAATTGTAACATTCTGCCTACATCAAAGATTCTTTCAAGGCATTGCATAGGTAAATGGAAGTGCCCTGGCATTTAAATCTCCTGCAAAGCCAGGAGCTTCAACAGGAATTCAATCAAAAAGCAGCAGCAAGGGAGGAAGAGAGAAGTCCCATGTGGTCAATCAATCGTGCTGTGACACAGCCCATCATTTGCTTGACCTTCCCTCACCGATGGTCCCAAACAAATCCCTTTCAAAGTTCCATTTGAACCATACCTTAATAAAGAAATTGTCTTGTGGGTTCTCATTCCTACCATTGCAAAAGCCAACCTATAATGGGTGGTCCAGTTGCATTGGGGCCCGCAAGCCTGGGGGGCCCAAATATCCTGGTGCAGATGTCATTCCCTGCCACAGAAAGTGGGCATGGGGACTCCATTGCATCTTCTGTACCAGGACCCATTCTACCCTAGCTTAGGGTGGCCACTGACACATCGCCGGAACAAAGGACAACAATGTGCATAAAATTTATTTATTTATTTATTTGTTTATTTATAACAAAATTTGCTACCAACCCGCCTTTTCCAAGCAGCTCAGGGCGACTTACAATGTTAAAACACATAAAATCAGTAAAAACAATACAATAAAAAGAGGCACAAAACCAAACCACACCACACCACCCTACACCCATCGATGATGGTGATTAGGTCACTATCTGAAACATATGGCTGAAGCCGTCACACCAGATATAATTGGCAAAATGCATTCCTTGCCACAGCCCCACCTGGGAATCCAAGCGGAGCTGCGGATCGAGGAGCACGCCCAGACTACGGATCTGGAATACCAGAGGAGGGCAGATCCCATCAATGATGGGAGCTGCCACATCCACTGCCCTCCCCACCACCATCACCTCACCTCCTTCATGGTCTGGGCCCCTCGTACCTCAGGGGCTGCCTCGTCCTCCACGCCCCAGAGTGGCTCCTTCAGTCTGCTGGGGGTGCCTTCTTGGAGGTCCCCTGTGTTAAGTCTGTCTCTTATACACATCTAGATGTGTATAAGAGACAGGTGAAGACTAGGAGGGTTTTTTTTATCCCCCTTCACCCTTATTTATTGTATTATTTATCATGTTTCCTGGTCCTGTTTTAATTGTTGTATTTTATGCGTGTTTTAAATATTTTATGTTTGTGTGTGTGTGTGTGTGTGTGTGTGTGTGTGTATATGTATGTATATATATATAATTTATTTTCTTTTGAGATTGTAAATCGCCCCAAGCTGTTTCAGGAGGGGCGGGGCATAAATGGAATAAATAAATAAATAAATAATTCTTGTCAGGATTCAACTTCAGTTGACTCACCTTCATCCAATCCCCAACAGCCGCCAGACATCGGGTAAGCACTGAGACTGCCAGGTCTGGATTGGATGAAAACAAGAGGCAGAGTTGGGTGTCATCAGCGCATTGATGACACCACACCACATACCGTCTCATGACCTCACTGAGCAGCTGCATATACACATTGAACAAAAGTGGGGACAGAATAGAACCTTGCGGAACACCACACGTGAGGTCCCGTGGAGATGAAGACTAATCCCTGAGCACCACATTCTGAGTCCTCCCAGCTAGAAAAGAGCGGAACCAGTCAAGGACGATCCCGCCCACTCCAGCTCGATCCCGCAAGTGAGTCACCAATATCTCATGGTCAACAGTATCAAAAGCAGCCAACAGATCTAACAAAATTACCAGGGTCGATTGACCCTGATTTAAATCACAGCGAAGGTCGTCGACCAAGGCCACAAGCTCAGTCTCCATGCCATAGCCCGGATGAAAAGTGAACTGAGAGGGACCCAGATAACCAGTGCAGTCTAGGTGCTCCTGCACCTACTGTGCCACAACCCACTCAATAACCTTCCTTAAAAAAAGAAGGTTAGAGACCAGCCAATAACTGGTGAGGGTATCAATGTCAAGTGATGTTTTTTTTAGCAGAGGCCCCACCACTGCCTCTTTGAGGCAGTCCGGCACTCTGCCCTTGCGACGAGAGGCACT
Source organism: Sphenodon punctatus (assembly GCA_003113815.1). Taxonomy (NCBI): domain Eukaryota; kingdom Metazoa; phylum Chordata; class Lepidosauria; order Sphenodontia; family Sphenodontidae; genus Sphenodon; species Sphenodon punctatus. The sequence goes on from QEPC01003948.1 coordinate 906,279, forward strand.
GATCACCCCCACCAGCAATGGCTCCACCATCTCCCAGCTGGCCTTAACCAGCCAGGACGGACATGGGTCAAGATCACAAAAGGTGGCCCTAACAGCCCCAAGGACATCTCCCACCCCGACGGATGACAGCAACTGAAATTGAGCCCATGATACTGGATAAGGCGGGGCTTCCACAATTTCTGATTCACCCACTGCAAGAAGTGCGGCGTCGAAGTTGTGGTGAATCCGAGCGATTTTCTCAGCAAAATTTACATATGTTAATTTAGATTCATTTATACAAATTTACTATAATTAAAATAGAAATGACTTTTCAACTCACCATAGTGGGGGAAGATTGTAAACTCCTGCTCAGTCCACTCATCCATTAGAAGGTGCTGTTGAAGGGAGCCAACAGGACAGCCATGGTGAGAGGTGGGGGGAGAGGGGTAAAAGGGGACAGCCATGTGAGAGAGGAGGGGGACATGGGACAGGAGAGGGAGCAACTCTCTCACACACACACACTCACACACGCACGCACACACACACACAGGAAGACACACACACACATACAGACACTCTCACATGGACACACATACATAGACACTCACGCACACTCTCTTACACACACACTCTGATCTCTCTCACACACATATACAGACACACCCTCACGTAGATATACATAGACACACACACACACACACACACACATACATATACATATACAGATACACACTCTCTCTCTCACACACACACGCACACACACACACTCTATCTGATATATATCTCTCATACACACACACTCTCTCACATAGACATACATACATAGACAGACACACACTGACACACACATACTCACTCACACACTTACACACACAGTCTTACACACACTCTCTCTGATTTTCCTCTCACACACAGACACACAATCCTCCTCACATACACACACATAGACAGACACACTCTCACACACACACACTCACAGTCACATACACGGTCTCACCTCTTCCTCTCTCTCTCACTCACACCCATTCAAACACACACACACATTCACTAGCTCACACAAAACCTTAGCCCAGCCAGCGGCCCCCCTTCCCGCACACCTGCTGCTGCCACCTCCCATGCTCTCCTAGCTGTTTGGAAGTCCTGCTGTGCACCTCCGCACCGTGTGCACACTAGGACCAGCAGCCATTTCCTGAATCTGGCGATGCTAGAACTACGTTTCCCAGTATGCCAGATTCAGGAAATGGCTTGTCCCAGCGTGCTCACATGCGTGGAGGTGCACAGCAGCAAATTTCAAGCTGTGGCTGGTGACACCGGCGGCAACAGCAGGGACTGGCGCATAGCAGGGCCCAGGGCACCCTGGCAGGCGGGAGGAGGAGGTGGTGGAAGTTCCCCCCACCTCTGCCCCCCACTCAGGCTGCTTCTGAGGGCAGGGACTCGAGGCCAGTGAATGATGTTTTTAAAGTTACAGCATCTCAGCTGCACAGGTTGCTGGGTGTTAAGGCTGGTATTGCACACTCCTGTACCATTTGCAAATACGCACACCATCTGCCCTCGCATTCACAATCCCCATGAATATATAGCTGCAATTGCTTATCACTTTGGAATCCAGATTCTACCTGCAGAAGCCTTTCTATACCACAAAGAGAATTCACTGGATGCCATTGCTGTAAGGCAAACATTTTATTTCCACAGGAAAGAAGGACTCTTAGAAGTCTAGGCCAGTACTTGGGAAATTAGAATTAGGAAAGTATTCAATATTTATTCTAATAGCATCTTAATGTGCTTTAGATACTGGAAACAACAAGGAGAGCCAATTTTGTCTGACCAGTCAGCTGCCCGAATACAAGTGATGGTGTACAGAGTGGCATTTAAGATCTTCTGGCCTACATAAGTATCTTGCTATAGTTTCACTTGTTTCATTCTTCAAGTTCTTCTCTATGGACCTGCTCCTGTGCCCCATCAACAAAAGAATTCCCATTGGTTTTAATGAATGTTCAGTTGGACCCTCAAATGTCTGGTGTTGCCATTCTGTGGTGAAGAGTTGCTTCTTGACTACTATATCTTTCCTCCACAGTGGAAGGGAAATTAGTTACAGCAGAGTGAGCAATATCCCCCTCAGCAGAGACAGCAGCAGCACAAAGGAGTACTAACACCAGGGGCTAATCTAAGAGGATACATGTTGGAAGATGGGGTTAAGTTTCCCTTGACTATAATCAACAAGCGACTTAGATGGGATGTAGTAGTAGCTGAAGATATAAATGTTGTTTTGGCTTTGGAAGAACTGTTTGGTAAAAGGAATGAGCTTTTGGAGGCTTCCTCTCCAGTGGATATCTTAAAAGGGGATGCAGGAGATAATTGATCTCCTGAATCCTCTTTTTCACCAGAAATTTAAAAGTTGTCTGGATAATCAACCTGTGAAAGGGGATCCCTGGTTTGACAATGAATGCATGACTTGGAAACAAGATCTATATGAGAGAGTTAGGAGTCAAAGACATGTGGATTCCGTTCTGCTAGCAAGATTGTGTAATATAGGAGGGAGTATAAGGTAATGATTAAAAGGGGGGGAAGGAATATGTGAAATAACAATGGAACCATCTGCATTATGCTATTAAAAATGGTGACAATAGGGCTTTTTGAAGTATGGTGGCTAGGGGCTCTTGGAATTATACCTCAGGGCTAGATTTCCATATACCTGCTGCAGTATGGGTGGCTTATTACAAAGAACAGTATATACAGTCATGGGGAAGGAGGGGGCTTTGATGAATACCTTCCTGGATACCCAGTTCTGTTGTGTTAATTCCTCTTATTTAGGGTGATTTCAGACGTTACGAGATCACGCTGAACCACACTGAACCACGCTGAACCCCCCCGTGGGGCAAAAGGGCCCTGAACGTCTGAACGGCGCACGCCAGATGTTCATCACGCTCAATACCCACATGGGGTCAGTTTCAACCATGCTTCCCGGGCTAGCCGGGGGAAGGTCCCGGGAAGCGTGGTCAAACGAACCCCCACAGGGAACCAAGCAAAAGTAACGTCTGGACGCCAATCCCCCAGCGGAACCAAAAAAAT